>OZ009960.1:16153838-16753838 GCA_963932025.1 Erebia epiphron
AATATTGGTAAGCGTTGGCAGCATAAAGAAAAAGGAATTGTCAAAGTCGGTCCCTGATAGCTTAAAGTCGGTTCAGATTAGACGGAAAAATTCAGTTCTGCCGGCCAAAACTTTCAATTATCTACGGTGACTCCCAATGAGGCGATGACTCCTTTAAATAGTTTAAATGGAATATACAGCAGAACAAAGAAAGAAATACGGGACTGCCGGAAGATTATAATATAATTAGAGCTTTAAATATCGCTTTTTTTCTTTGTGCGATTATTGTTGTTTTAAGTTTGATACAGTTTTACTTTGTTTGTTTGCAGATATTTGGATATGTCACTCCGAAACGATAGCGGTATTCGAAAACAAGACACTGTGAGGGTGTTCTCAGCAGTAGCTAGCTCTTCTATCGGGGAGCCCATAGCTTTCAACTTTGTAAGAGCCAATTGGCAACGGTTAAAGGAATAGTAAGTCTATAATATTTAGGTACTCTACCTAGGGAAACCCGTACGTTCCGAAACAATTGCCTCGTTCGTTTAGTGGTAAGCATCGACTGCGGCCGGCGAGGTTCCGGGCTCGACTCCCGGGTTGGGCCGTAATATTAAGTATTGGGGTTTTCTGACTAGTAATTCTCAATACTAGTCCGGAGTTAGGAAGCGAGCCGTGTTTCCACGTGCCTCGGAGAGTACGTTAAGCCGTCGGTCCCGGTTATTATCACTAACATAATAACATACGCACATACTATAACATGGAAAAATATTGGTGACATAACTGAACGTTTATGTATATTGTACATAAGAAAGATACCTAGGCGTATTGTATTCTAAAAATCGAGAAAATCGTCATATGGGTCGAATACAGAACCTCCTTTAAGAAGTCGGTTAAAAATTACGTCAACGCCCGACGTAAAAAAGAGCTCATCTACACGTGGGATACTTCAATACTTCAATAAACTCCTACTTGGGTATTTAATTAATTGAATGAAAATAAATTTAAAGACTACGATGTGAATAGCTATTTATGCAACTGTATCGTAATGAGGGTCATTTTAATTCGAGTGCTGTTTTTTGATACGAGGCTTGCCGAGTATCAAAATAGGATAGTACGAGAATTAAAATGACTAATTACGTACAGTTGCATACAAGATTTTATCTACGACAAGGACGTCTTTATAATTTTTTACTTTGGTTGGGAAAGTGCCAGAACCCAGAGCCGCTAAGCTATAGGTATCCTATTTATGAAGATAACCATATCGATACAGCTACGACTCATAACGATACAGCTCCCATACAACGAACTGTATCGTTATGAGAAGCAAACACGAAAGAGGGTTCAATTCGATATAGTTGTCAAATTCGAAATTGGAACTTTTCGATGCTGGAGTAGATAAAATAATTATCAATTTTCTTTGACAGTGTTGGATCAGTGTCTACGTTAAACTCGATTCTCAAGGTGGTCACGAGAAGACTAAACCAAGTTCATGAATATGAGGAGGTAAAGTATTGCAGTGAAGTAAGATTCACTTTACAAAACAAATAAATTTTATGTCTAACTGCCTCGTTGGTGTAGTGATTAGCATGTTCGACTGCGGCTGACGAGGTCCCGGGTTCGATTCCCGGGTCAGGCCAAAATTAATTATTAGGTTTTAGGAATTCTCAGTACTAGCCCGGAGAAAGTTGGCGGCGTTTTACCCCCGTGTCTCGGAGAGCACGTAAAGCAGTCGGTCCTGGGTGTGATCTCTCTCCGGTCGTGTCGGATTTTCCGTGGCAGCGGGCTATGAGAGGAAAGGAACAGAGAGTGTACCTGTGTTTGCGCACACACTTGTGCACTATAATATCTCCCGCGCAGATGGCTATAATTTTTCTGAAGATGAGAATATTATTAATCATTATTAATTTTATATGTAGTAGGGATAAGTGAACTCAGATTTTCCACCATGCCCTACCGGTAGATCTAAGTAGATATTTATTTCCACTTATCCCTACTAGTAGGCATATCTTGTGTAAGCATAATTCCAGAAGTGGGCAAACAATTAAAATTACTTTTAAAATATGTTTGTACTCTCTTCAAAACGTGCACGAGCGAATGTTCACAACGTGAAGTGGTTTCACGAGAGATTTAGTGTAAACAAAAGTATAAACTTGGACAAAGCATTACAACAACAATAAATTAATCATTTGATCAGACTGAAGTTGCTACTGCTAAGCTCTAAATCAAATTGCGATCTAAACACAAAAGTATTCAATAATCGCTGAGTCTGCCGGTAGGAGACTGACTTTCAAACGTCAAAATACTCGTATTTATGTTAATTATTCCAATATGGCCCAAAGAACGAACCGAGTGAAATACATCGAATGAGTCAAATATCCGCATAATTAAACCTCCGTCAATAAATAAATTAACAATCTTTTATCTTTTCTAAAAATTCAAATCAAATTTAAACACAAAGCTGACATTTGGTAGGTACAATGTACCAGGGCAAGTAATTAAATGATTCATAAAAATAAATTATTTGATGAACATCACGATTTGAATACCTGTACCGCAGGTTTAATTTAAAAAATTCTTATATCGTCTGTTGGTTATATTGAATATCTAATGTGATACGATTTTTGAAACTTCCTGATTTAAATTAAGCGGTTCAAAAGGAAGTATCTATTTTCTGAACCTGTGGTAGAATCAAAACACAGCATAAGTTACACAATGTCCTATCAAACTGATATTATAAATGCGAAAGTGTGTTTGTTTGTTGGTTTGTCCTTGGAGGACCTGGAGAGTGATAGGCTACTTTTCATCCTGCAAAATTAAGGACTTTCCGTGGGAATAAAAAAAAATCGTAAACCACGCGGACGGAGTCGCGGGCATCAGCTAGAATGAAATAAACCAATTGAGTATTGAGTATTGTGACTTTGAAAATACAAATACATAGTTCAAGATTGCTCGTCCAAAGACCAAACCCCATTTTGCCAATTCGGCTGTGGATTTTAAAAGTTAGGCACTTCTAGATAGGCCTAACTCGTTAGGCAAAAATGAAACTTTGGCGCTTTAGCCATTTCTGAGGAATGCCTAGGCTAATAGCGATTCCCGCACTTTGGCTTTGGCCTATAGCATAGGTATATAAATAACTTATTTCTTTTTCCAGCTTAAGCGGTTCGTCGCAGAGTCATGCAGCGACTTAGGCCGACCAGTTCAGCAAGTGTTAGAGAGGACGGCCGCCAATGTGCAATGGATGGAGAAGAACTACCAGACCATTGTCGATTGGCTTCTAGCCACTGAGAAATCTTCACCGAAAGTTATTGATGCGTGATTAATGAATAATCTCTAAATTATATTGTATAAGGTACAAGTATAATAGTTGGCAAAACAATAATAATTGGGTATTTGACAAATAAACAAATCAGCAACTTTTTTTCAAACGTCAAAACGCGTTAGTATGGCATAAATATGAAATTCTGAAAGGTGACGTCATTAAAGTTCGACGCACTTTTTTACTTTAATCGTTTGTTTAAAATTATTATTCAACGGAAAACTATCAGGGGACGTGGAAATTACGACTTTTGGGAGATCCTCTATTTAATCCTTCCGAGTTCCTACTATCACACTTATATAATAAAGGCGAAAGTTTGTGTGTAATGTTTGTTACTCCTTCACGCCGCTACTACTGAACCGATTTGGCTGAAATTTGGAACATAGATAGCTTATAACCTGGATTAAAACATAGGCTACTTTTTATCCTGGTAAACTGAGGAGTTCCCGCGGGAACCACAAAACCTCAATCCACGCGGACGAAGTCGCGGGCGTCCGCTAGTAATATTATAAACGCGAAAGTTTGTAAGTATGGATGTATGGATGTTTGTTACTCTTTCACGCCAGAACGGTTGAACGGATCTGGATGAAATTTGGCACAAATATAAAATATAGTCTGGAATAACACATAGGCTACTTTTTATCCCGGAAAATCAAAGAGTTCCCGCGGGAATCTAAGATTATTATATCTCTTTGACCGATTTTGAGAAAATTTAGTATAACGATAGTTTGTATCCAGGGGAAGGACATAGTTCACTTTTTATCCCGGAAAATTAATGAGTTCCCGCGAGAATAAAAAACCTTAATCCACGCGGATGGAGTCGCGGGCTTCATCTAGTAATCACTAAAAATAAGAAGTAGTGTCAAATACCCAATTGTTCACGAAAACTGAGTCGGTAAATGTAATTGCCATACCATTTTACTAGTCACATTGTCATTATAATTTCCTTATTCTGAGGAAGGTATGTTATAATAATATTAATTAAGTATGACTCACATAATTTATTACACTAAATATAACATAATATTAATGTTAAGTTCGGATGTACCTACCTATGGAATTTGATAGTGTTTTTTCATATTTTTTTATAATGATATTTCATCATTCAATGCAAATTGCCAATACAATACAAAACTTGCAGACATTTCGACGACCTCCGTGGCGCAGTGCTGAGCGCTGTTGTCTTAACGTGCGGAGGTCCCGGGTTCGATCCCCGGTAGGGTCAATTTGGGAATTTGTAATTTCTGAATTTTCCCTGGTCTGGCCTGGTTGGAGGCTTTGGCCATGGCTAGTTACCACCCTACCGGCAAAGAAGTGCTGCCAAGCGATTTAGCGTTCCGGTACGATGCCGTGTACATGGGTGGGGCATGGGTTTAATATAACTGCCGTACCCCTAACCGTACTCGCTACCAACTTAGACTGCATTTTTACTTACCATCAGATGAGATCGCAATCAAGGGCTAACTTGTAATGGATTAAAAAAAAATGATTAACCGCGAATTTTTACACGGTAGGTACAAGGCTGATGACTTCTGTAAATCGCCGAGGTTACCTGCCAGTGGCTACTCGGCCTTTCAGGAACGGCATTGTATGCGGTCTACCTTTTTTCCTCTACTTATATTTTTCACTGTTAGCTCATTCGTAATTCAGTAGGTTTCAAATGAATTGTGTCAATAGTTTATCTAACTGAGCCGCCCCGACGTCGCTCGGGTGGAATTTATGAAAATTATTTCTTTTGCTTTAATAATTATAAGGACGTAGACACGTAGGTACCATTACCGTGACGTAGACCCCACGTTCTAATAGAGAATACCTATATGTAAAATCTCAAGTATTACATCCAGTGGTATTGACTGTATTCTGATATGTCAGTAAGTTTCTCGTTATTCCTTACGACTACTCTACTTGAGTAAAGTTTTCTTTTAATCCCGTGAGAGCTCGTCCATTTCCGAGATGCCAGCAATCTTTTGTCTTAATCAATAATTGAGCGGGCAGGCCTTGAAACGGTTACAGACAGACAGATACACTTTCAAATTTATTATATATTATGTTAGGAGTAGTTCAAGTTTAGAGGAATTATTATAGATACCAAGTTACATAAAACTGTAATATTGATCACCTTTTTTATTACTAAATATGGTTCCTAATTCCATGGATCTTCCACTTTGGCCTTAATTTTGGACATTATCGTCTAACCGGTGTAGTTACTGCTTAATTATGCAATACCAATCAAGCTAAGTGTGACATTGAACAAAGATAACAATTTTAAAATAAGTTATTTAATGTATGTTTAGGATACTTAGGTATTATTATACACTTAAGTATTATGTTAAAGGACACGGTTCAGATTTGTATGGGGCGTAGGCCAAGTCTTGTACAAGCAGAGAAATGAAGGAAAATAAAATACTAGACCAGTTTTAATTGGTCAAATTTACGAATTTGTCGCAATTTCAGTGGTAAAATGATTTAATCTTTCCAAGTTATGGAACACTAAACATGAGTGGATAACAATGGCGGATTCATATTTTTTGACGTTTTCAAAAGAAAAACACGTTATTATGACAGTGACTGTCAGAAATGACATTTGATACATTTCGCGCCTACTGATTTCTCTATGGCTGAAGGCTGCCATCTTGGACATGTATCGAAAACTTGAAATATTTTTTTAATTTTTTGCTCGTTATTTACTTTACTGTTTAAATTATTATATTTTAATACAATCTATGTATTTTCCTCTATTCATGGTAAAGTGAAGAGTAGGCCTAAAATGAACCTTTTCCTTTAAAATGATGGGTTCTGCAGTCACAAACGCGATTGTGTAAGAAAGTTATCGGATAATTCAAATTGTTTGAGGAGTTTACAGATTCCTACATGTCGAAATGCATATTGTATGAACTCCTTATACAGTTCGAATAATACCGTTATAGCACTCAAATTATTACTTAAGTTCTAATAAAATATTGGGCCTCAGTTTTCGATGGCCAGTCCAATTCGATGACAGATGATTGCGTTTATGTAGTTAACGCAAACACTTTGTTCTATCACCCACAAGTCATATGCTTGATGGGATTGACTGGTGCAGAACCTATGGTTCTGGGAATGGACGCCTAATACGAGATGTATAATCCATACTAATATTATAAATGTGAAAGTGTATCTGTCTATCTGTTCTGTCTGTCAGTCTGTCTGTCTGCTACGCTTTAAAGGCCCATATTTTCAATCGATTTTGATGAAATTTGGTATAGGGGTAATCCGGGGAAATACATAGGCTTTTTATCCCGGAAAATTAAGAAGTTCCCGTGGGAATCAAAAAAACTTAACCCACGCGGACGAAGTCGCAGGCAGCGTCTAGTCTGTCATTCGTACGTATGTAGTTGGAGTACCTATTTTAGTATTCTTCTCAAAGTTCTTTTATATAAGTTATATTATTACTGTTTCTATGAATTAGCTAATATTGTAAATACTAGTAAAATAATATTAACATTAAAAGTAGATTACAATTTTAAACATTTTTGTAGGACGTAGTAACATTACGTGTATAAAAATTATATTTCTTTTTTCAAAATACATGAAAGCAAGTTTTTTAAAAATCTTTTATTTCCAATCCAATACCTACATAAATAAATTCTTCTATTCCAAATATTATATACATGATAGAAGATTAAGAATCCTATATACCTAGTCTTGCAATCGCAGATAATACCTATTCGTATCAGTCTATAAAATAATTGATTATTGTCAATAATGATTGTACGTTACAATCAAAAGATAAAGGTCCAATATTTGGTACTTTAAGATTATGAAAAATAAAAAATAAATGAATAACTCAGTTGCCGGGAAATCAGCTGATAAAATCGTCGCCTCGGTGTGGAAAGGTAAGTAATAGTCGTTGTAAAACATATAAAAGATATTATGTAGTAAGCCACATAGTATTGGATATTTGACAACTATTCAAATAAATTATTTTTCAGCGAATATTTACAAGAGCTCTTAAAAGTCATAATATCCACGTCCCTGTTAGTTACACGTTCGAAAATATCCATTTTTAACCGACTTCCAAAAAAGGAGGAGGGTCTCAATTCGGCGCGTATTAAAAAAAAAAAAAAATATGTCGGTGCATATCTCCGTGGTTTCTGAACCGATTTGGATTTTTTTTCTATCAGTCGTTAGAGGAAGCTCTCGAGGTGGTCCCATAAATTCTGACTCCAAATCCTCAATCTTGACATTAAAAAGTTAAAAATAAAAATCTTTCCAAAAAACCGACTTTGTTGCTTGTTGTTGCTGTTGAAGTCGGGCGGGTATAACAAGGATAAGCAAAGTTAACGCATCAGACTCTCCCGACTTCAAAATAGTGGGTAGAAATCAAAATTATTTTATAATTTACGTTGGCATTGGAAGTCAGTTTTTTGGAAATAATTTTTTGAACTATCCTAATCATCTTCAAAGTGAAGCTCGGCGGTCAGTCGGAGAAAACTTTTGCGGTTACGTGCTATCTGCTTTAGTCCTGCATATACTTATGTCGAGTCCACTTTGAACTATCGATTGAAGTAAAAAATTGCGTCTAATTCTGATGACGTCACTGTTCAGTGTTTCATACAACATTCCCTACTAAGTGCGCTTTTTGGGTTTGATTTTTGAAAAATGTTGCTGATTTGACTTCTTGTCAAATACCCAATTTATATTAGGGGTTTTGCATTGCCGAAAAAAAGTTGTAAAATTCTACATCAATGGGTGCACAACACATCTTTACTGTACAATCCTAGCTCCAATATTATAAAAATACAAAATAAATTCAGTGTAAGTAGACACCTTACACCTGTTTCAAAATCAGAATCCTTAGAAAGTGTTCGGTTTTTACTCTACTATTAGAAAATAGATTTTCAAGAGTTTTTAATTTCCTGTGCGTGAAAAGAAGCACAATGATAAATTTTAAAAGCTTTTCAATTATTTTATTAAGTACTTATTACATGGAATAATTAACATAACTACAATAACTTAATACCTACAGTAATATAACACCTTAAATACTCCGTTCATCTCAAACACAGACCGTGATCTCAAATTAGTTATTTAGACTCAGATTTCTTAAGTGGGATTGTTCAGTTTCTGTCCTGCTTTAAGAGCTCATAGTAACCCCTCTGTTGTCAAATGTCAGCGCTATATTGAAATTCTTCGTTGTAGGATGGATTTCGTACAAAATCGGTAGCTGGCTGGCCATGTTTCGTGACTACCGCGCCGCCCATCGCATTCAATCAAACATCTTTTAAAACGCGAACCCGGGCTATGAATAAATGCCTAGAGATATGATTTTACTGCTAACCAAAAGTGTTATCTTGCCAACCAAGTAATTAGTTATTTTGCATCGTAACTATTTATTTTGCAAATACACAATAGGTATATACATATAAAGCATACAAAATATTTATTTATTTGCAGATCATTTTAAGAATCAAGTGTTGTTTTTAATTTTTATTTTATTTATTTATTTATTTAATACCAAAAAGTTATAAAATATGAAGAAAAACAGCTACATAGTGGACAAGGAAGCGCTTATCTCTATAAGAGATCTCTACCAGTGACCCTTGGCAGTGAGAAAGGTTGTGGAGGAAGGATAGGTACAACAAGAAGAATGAAACGAGACTTCAGAAACAATAATTTGCTAAAGTCGTTCCTAAGTCACACTTAAGTACAGCTTTGAGACAGACTCAACATGAAATTCTCCATTCAGAAACCGTGCAATTATATCATAAACTTACATAAACACAGAAATATACATAGGTACTAATGACAAATATATAATTATTACAATATACATAAACAAATACATACCAACATACATAATTATGACATATAATATAATACTAAATGATATAACAGATACATAGGTATATATTATTAAATATTATATATTATACACTAGCTGATGCCCGCGACTTCGTACGCGTGGATTGAGGTTTTTTGGTTCCCGCGGGAACTCTTTCATTTTCCGGGATAGTGCCTATGTGCTATTCCAGACTATAATCTATCTCCGTGCCAAATTTCAGCCAGATCCTTACACGCTGCACCACATAAATTTGTCTGCTTTGGCGGCTTATAGCGAATTAAACTTCTAGCTTCTAGTTCCTTCATTACCATGTACTTCCTCAAAGTAACGCCTACTTCTATCCAGTATTTGAACGGAGATTAATTGGATTGAGTCAAAATTGGCAAACTTGACATTCGGCTCTGGCCAGAAAATTACGTACGTCGACATTGGCCTGAAAACTCCGTAGACAACAGCCGTAGTTTTGGCTTTGGACCAAGCACCCGCGCCATTTCTGAGGATTGCCTAAGCCAATCGTGATGCGCCTGCATTTCGGCATGTTAAATATAAAGAGGAAAAGTTTACCTGTTTGAAAAAGTTAATCCAAAAAACGCATTTTTTTTTAATCGCCACCTACGTTTGAATAGTCCATTATGCCTTGTGTTTCTTGTGCATTGTGCATAGTTGAGTCAACACCTCCTGAGGATGCTCCGGTGTCGGAGTGAAACATACGTTGAAAGTGCTGTTGAAGATTAATTGTGTGGTGTGGTGTTATGGCGGTGCGTATTGTTTACTTGGTTCTTTGCTTTACCTGCATGTTTAGAAGCGGGAGGATAGGTGGTGCATATTGCATGTTGCACGACACAAGAATGGGTGTTGGTATTTTCAAAAAAAAAAAAATTATAACAATTTTTTTTTCTATTCAAAATTTTTACAAGAAACTAATTCTTAATAATGTAAATGATCTTATTGTAACTTTAAACTACTTTGACAGTGCGTCGAAGTGTTTTGATATGTATTAATGTACATAATGATATTGTAATCATTTAATTTCATTAAAAAAACTCCACTTATGTCCTCTTATATTTCGCATCACGGGACTACAAAACCATATACAGTGCCTTATTAGATATAATATGTTAGATAGGATTTATAGGATTCTGTAGTCCTATATTATTAGTATTACGTGGAACAGTTATACATATGATGATGGTGGCATCCGCGTGGGTAAACCAACAATTTTGTCTAAAATCAATAAAAGTAATAATTATGGAATGTTGAAAGGGAACATATTATTAATTAAAAACGGAAAAGGAGACGGTTGTAGGTCAAGTCTTGTACAAGCAGATAAATGAAGGAAAATAAAATACTAGACCAGGTTTTATTGGTCAAATCTACGAATTTGTCTTAATTTCAGTGGTAAAAATTATTTAATCTTTCCAAGATATGGAACACTAAACATGAGTGAGCAACAATGGCGGATTCATATTTTTGACGTTTTCAAAAGAAAAACACGTTATTTTGACATTGACTGTCAGAAATGACATTTGATACATTTCGCGCCTACTGCCTTCTCTATGGCTGAAGGTGGCCATCTAGGAAAAGTATCGAAAACATGAAATACATTTTTATTTTTTTGCTCGTTATTTACTTAACTGTTCTAAATTATTATATTTTTAATACAATATACCTATGTATTTTCCTCTATTCATGGTAGAGTGTACAAGACTAGGCAAAAGAGAAACTTTTCCTTTACCTAATATCTGTCTATGTACCTCCTAAGGCACTAAACTAATACCACAGAATAGGTAATAGTACTAACTAATACTTTCTCCAAATGTCACATGGAATGTATAAGCCTGAGAGACTAGACATATTATATTTACCCGCAAGGTACTTTTAGTAGATATTCTGTGTTTATAGTTAAGTTAAGACTAGTAGGGCGCGTGGGTGCGCGGCCCGCTGAAGCGGACCGCGTAGTAGACCGTCCGGCCCACTGTTTACTTACTTGCTCTCCTTCTATCCTAGTGTTTGACTGCCTACGTGTTCTGAAGTAAACAACACACTGCTATGCTAGCGAGCACAGTGGAAGCGCCAGCGTGCCAAGCGTCCGACAGACGAAAAATATCTCATTAGAAAACATAAAACAGAGACCCCCCCTAAGAATCTAAAAGGGCCTTTAAATGTAAAAAATCTTTCCAGACATGCATACAGTGGAAGAGACCGTTGAAGTAAAAACACAAAGAAACATTCCTTAGTTGATTAATATCAATATTATACCGCTGACGAAAATTATAAATTATCAGAAAATCTTCTTTTTTCCTACTTTAATTTGGAATTGAACTACCTAGCGATTGACCAGTTTCTGCTGGTTAAATAATACTTTGTATAATACTTGTTGCGGCACGTCGGTTGCGTAGACCCTCGAACGTCGTAGACGACGCCAGGGAACTTGTCCCGCAAAAGTTGACGGAAACGCGCGGGCCACGGAGTGAGCGGGCGGGCAAAAATCGGGACCCGTCCGCCGGTACTCGTCGATGTTGCGCTGGTAGGCGTCCCGTCCTGTGCACCCCGGTGACAGTAGAGTAGTAGTAATATGAAGACTTGAGGTACTAGACTAGGTACTGAGAAATAAAAGAGTTATTTTCCGTACTAGTGCTGAGGGTTGACTGACTGGCGTTCGGTCCATCGGAATATTTATACCAAATCATTACGTCAACGGAATATTCCCGAACGCTAATGAGTGCAACCACTTCAAGACCCTTTATTTCGTAAATTTCTAGTAACTCAAAAACAAAGTTGACAAAGAAACCAATAAATTTTACCTATTTCTAAAGTCAACACATAAAAACATATTTCTAGTAAGATCTTAATTCTCAAAAGCTATTGAACAAAGACCATATCCCTTTTGTAATTGTTTTTTGCCGCCGGACGCCTGCGGCCACTTGTAAAAAATCTAATCCGGCGCGACATTCGCCACTTGAAATCCCCTGAATGAATTCTTTTGCTTGCACATTTGGTCTTTATCTAGAACGTTCAACGCATTCGAGAAATATTTTTTCAATCTAGTCGCCGACAATCTCTCCCTCGTGCGTAGCACCATTTTTCGGACATGGCGATGGTACTAGCACTACTATTCTGGAACTGGGTCGTCGTAGCACGCCTCCTCTTGTTTCAATGTCGGCAACTCGTGTTCTGCCATCCGGGTCTGGATAAATTCCCTGTATTTTCCCTCTTGGCCAAGTGCATCGTGGAAGAGAGGAATCCACGATGAGAACTATATCCCCCACTTTCAGGTTCGTTGATCTAGGTCTTCCATCTATTTTGCGCGGTCGCAGGGTAGGTAGGTACTCACGAATCAAGTCGTCCCACCAAGTCTTTATCGGTGAAGATTCCGATCTTCGCTGCAACATTAGACCTTCCAATTAAAAAGAGATTCGGAGTTAATGCTTCTTCTTTTTGATTGTCTGCTACATTCGTTAATGGACGGGAATTGACTATGTGTTCTGCTTCAAGAGAAGAAGCAGAACACATAGTCAATTCTTGAAGAGTTTGCAGTGTTTCTTCTCGGGGTGTTTTCTCTTTCAGCGTGGCACTTAGTGCGGTCTTGATAGATCGCACTAATCTTTCCCAGGCCCCGCCCATGTTTGGTGCACCCGGTGGTATGAACTTCCATCGCACGCCTAGTTCTTCAGCTTTTGTAACTAGACTTCCATTTTTCATTTCTTCGATGGCTTGTTTCAGCTCTTTGTTTGCTGCGACGAAATTCGTGCCATTGTCACTGTAAATGACCTTCGGCATTCCTCTGCGAGCTGCAAATCTTCTTAGGGCCATTATCATCGAGCTGGTAGTTAAGGATAGAACCAACTCAATGTGCACTGCTCTTGTAGTAAAGCACGTGAAGAGTGCTCCCCATCTCTTTTCATGTCGTCGCCCAACTGTCACCATCATGGGGCCAAAATAAAGCGCAGGTGAATGGCGGTGATCCATGCTGAAGTCTCTCTGGTGGCAGATCACCCATTGGTAATTCTTGAGGCTTCGATCGATACGTTTTACACCACTGACAGTTATGTAAAGTAGAGCGAACTGCTGATCCCAGTATCAAGAAGCGTTGGCGCAGTTCATTCATCACAGTGGCATGATTGCTATGATTGAACTTTCTATGACAATAATCAATTATTAACTTCGTAATATTGTTCTTGCTGTCCAACACAATGGGGCTTTTGTAGTCCTCTGCCACCCCCTTGATTGCGTTGATTCTACCGCGCAGACGTAAGACACCGTTGTTGACTTCTAAGTCAAGTATCTTTTAATTTGCTGCTTTTCGGCAACTGCTTTGCGCGTTCAATTGTAGTGTGGTAGAACACACTACCCAATTTTTGTGGCAAGGTTACCCACCTTGACCCACCTTTATACCAAAGTCGCCCACTTCACTCTTTACTTTATGGTATGCAGTATAATCTGTGAGCAGATTATATCTAATCCATAAAAACTAGCAACCCCATTTAGGAGGTGCCAACCTCAAACCCTCAGCCTATCTCGCTCACACGTGGGAGATGATTGGGCTACTGTCTCGCTCCAAACAGAAGGGCCACAGCACGGTCGAGGAACGCGGGTGTGACGTCTTCTTCTAGTTCGGCTCTTGGGCGCGGGCGCACGGAGTTTACGCGATGTTGCAACGCAAATGGAAGACCTGAGGCGGGTCCCCTAAAAATGGCTGTTTAGTTCAGCCGTGTGTTTTTCCCTCTTTGTCCTTAATCCAATGTGATCAACTAAACATCCTCCTTTCCGAGGATTCATTCGGATGTAATTCGCATCACCAAAGATGGCGAATTACCCCGGCATAATATTTTTCTCTTTTTCCTCGTTTCTACGAGTATAATTTAATTTCCCCCTTTTCTCCTAAAGTCGCGCGAAGAAGCTTCCGTTCGACTCTGATTCTAAAATCTAGTTTTAACGTGAACGGATCATGCATCCGATCATCGAGATTAGTTTACTTTGAAAGTTCTTTCCGCCATGTTGAAAGAACAAATTCACCTGATAGTGGAAAGTTTTCGACATTATACTACTGCATCGATGTTTAGTTTTAATAAGTGCGTCCCAAGTGCAATCCAGTGAATGTGCGAGAAGTGTTATTGTTCCCGTCCAGTGCAGTGATTCAGAAAGTTCGTTCAGTGTACCACCAAGGCCTTCCGCCTTTGTTCCTGCGTTCCGTCAGGCCAGGCTGGGGCCTGGTTAGCTGCCAGGCGCCATCCCTTCGGCCGGGTGGTTCATCGGGTCGCCTGCCATGGCGCCAAGTTGCTCGTCGCGCTCGTCAGCGCGACGAGCTCCGTCTCCATGCGTATACGTATTCTTCGAACGGACAATACCGCGTAGTAACGTAAGTGTAGCTTTAAGATACTATCTGCATTAGTCTTAAGGACCTCTTTGTGGAACCGCCAGTAAACGGTCTATTTTGGTAATCACATTAGTTTATGACTAAAACCCCTCCAACTCGTTCGCCGTGATCAAAGACTTCGTGAGATTCGCACGAACGGCCTGGTAACAAAAGTCCGTTGCTCCAACTGGCTGAGACATCTCCGGCAGTCCTGAGCAAGCTGGTAAGTATAAAGCGTAAGTATCTACACGCACGCCAGCTTGTCCCCATCTCACACTCTATCTCTTATATACGACACAATGTAGCCAATGTCTTCTTTAAAACTTTCAGCTTGGCTTCTCTTTAGCAGTAACACTTCTGCTTGTTCAAATAGCTCAGCTTCTATGGGAATAAACTGTCTGGTAGATGTTTTCATTTTGCGCAGATGTTTATTTTGATTTTTCTTTATTTCTGGGCTCTTAGACTTTTTCCATCAGGGATCTTTCTTCTCAAGACGCCTGGAGCTATTTACTTGTTCTTTTGTCTTGCATAGTGCTATGAACTGCAAAACTCTTGCCATGGTTCTCAATAATCGTGTCCAGCTAGAGAAACTTTCTGGATCCAGCGATGCGTATGTGCTGTTGTCATTTACGCTGGCTGTGACGTTTTTCTCTTTTTCATCTCCTGATTTTTCTCTTTTGAAAGTTCTCTTTTCAGGCCAGAAATTTTCCTCTTGTATCAAAAAGTCAGGGCCAGTGAACCACCGATGACTCTTTGAAAAGTTTCAGGTACGTCCGCGTTCCGTCATCCGCTGGATTGTTCGAAGTAGAGACCCATCTCCATTCATTTGGGTGCGTTAAATCTACAATATCTGCTAGTCTATGCGCCACAAATGTTTTAAAAGTTCTGGGATCTGACTTGATCCATGACAAGACAACACTAGAATCTGTCCAGTACGTCTTTTTCTTGATAGTCTCGTCTAGTTCTCGTGTAAGTGATCCAGCCAATCGGCTTCCCAGCAGCGCAGCTTGCAACTCCAATCGTGGTATAGAGACGGGTTTCAGTGGCGTTACTCTAGCTTTACTAGCAATAAAGTTGACGTGGAATGACCCATCTTCATTATCCGTGCGCCAGTATGCAGCAGAAGCGTGCGCTGTTTCGCTTGCATCAGTAAAGACGTGGAGCTCCCCCTCAGAGCTATGTGGGGCGATGCATCTTGGGACATGGAGGTCTTTCAATAATTCCAAGTTCTTCACGTAAAACTTCTATATTTCTTTATCTCGTTCTTCGATTTGCTCATCCCAACCAATTCCGCTTCTCCAAATGCTTTGAAATAGCTTTTTTCCTTGCATTAAGACTGGGGATGCCAGCCCTAAGGGGTCAAAAGTGCTCATAACTGCACTGGTGACTTCTCTTTTTGTTGGGATTCTTTTTTCCTGGAGCACTTCTTGGGGCGTCTCCCGTAGATTAGTACGGAACCCAAGGCTGTCTTCTTTCATGAACTAACGTAAGCCTAGAGTTTTCTCTTCTTTCTCTCCAAGCTCTATTTCGGTATTCTCGATGCATACTTTTGTGATTTGCTGAAGAAGTTTTGGATGATTGGATGCCCATCCCCTTAATTCAAATCCTGCTTTTCTGTGGATGAGATCTATTTCTTGAGAAACTTTCACAAGCGCTTCTTCTGAGTGAAAGCTGTGAAGATAATCGTCCATGTAATGATACAGTTCTATAGCCTTCGCCGCATCTGGGCAGAGTTCTTTGAAGTCTTCGGCGTTCCTGTTCTTCACAAATATCGCTGTACTTGGAACAGAAGTCGCTCCAAATATGACAGTGTTCATCCTATACTCTTTGGGTGGAGTATCTCGACGACCTTCGTGCCATAGGAATCTCAAACTGTCCCTGTCTTCGATTCTTATCTTTATCTGCAGGAACATTTCTTTGAAGTCAGCTGCCACTGCCGTTAGACCTTGACGGAATCTTGCTAACACCCCAAAGAGAGATTGCAGTAGATCTGGTCCTGGTAGAAGAGCGTCGTTCAAACTTCTTCCATGAGACTTAGCTGCAGCATCAAACACGATTCTGACTTTCTTCTTTAATGGATGTATGACAGAGAAATGAGGAAGGTACCATTTTCTATTAGAGTCTTGATTATCTGGTGCCTCTTCTGCATAGTTTTCATCAAGCAGGTGTTGGATTTGCTTGATATATTCATCTCTTAAGTGAATGTCTTTATCCATTTTCTTTTCTATGCTGAACAGTCTTTTCTCTGCTAATTTGTAGCTTTCAGGCGTATGATCATCTTCATTTTTCCACAACAATCCAACTTCAAAGCGTCCGTCTTCTCGCCTTCGACAGGTTTTCTCCAGAATGGCGAGAGCTCTTCCCTCTGAATCCATCGTCGGTCTTCTCGGTTGGACTCCCAAAGATTCTATGGCGAAGTGTTCTTTTATGGTGTTGTGCATTTCATTTTCGATCGTGTTCACGTGCAAACACTTGTTCAAGAAGTGCACCGGCTTTCCATTTGTATTATCAAAGCCATGCAGAACCCATCCGAGCTCTGTCAATGAGGCAACTGGTTGACCGGGTTTTCCTCTCTTTATTTCTTGAGATTCGATCCGCTCCCAGTTATCTTGTCCTATGATCAGCCGAGGTGGCTCAAACTCATAATACAGTATTCTTGCCATTTCTTTAAGGTGCGAACATTTTTCTATGCTTTCTTTATCTAGGAACTGTGGAGCGAGATTCAGTTCATCGATGGTGCGTTCTGATCAAGGTTTTTCTTTTCTTCTTGATGGACTCCTCGTATTATTACGCTGAGTCTTTCAGAGTCCTTCTTACGTATCAATTCTCCTCCAACTGTTTCTAGCACCAATTCTTCTTCAGTTCCCTTTGCTCCAATATTCTTAGCTATTTGAGAGTGAAGAAGAGAGACCGTTGACTCTTCATCCAGAAGTGCTAGTATCTTTTGGGATCCTTTCGGTCCGAACACTTCTACCGGAACCATCTTCAGATAAGCTCTGGTCGTTCTCACTGCGTGCACTGGCAACGTCATGCTCGCTGTCATTGCCTGCTCAGCATTTTCTCACTCAAATTCATGTGCTGTTTTTGTAGCTTCACTGGTCTGTTCTTGGCTTCTTTTCTCGGAGTGAAGCAGGGAATGGTGCAGTCGTTTGCAGGTCTTGCAAGGAGGTTTCTTACACGCTATTTTCCTGTGCCTCCCATAAGACACTTAAAGCAAATGCGTTGTTTCACTACTAGCGCCCATCTGTCATCAACAGTCATCCTGAGGAAGCGTTGGCATTCTGACAGGTAATGATTGCCTTGACAGTTTGCACATTTCCATTTATTTTCTTGTTTCACCTCTTTCTTTGTTGACTGAGGTTCATCTTCTTCTTCCTCTATGACTGTGTGAGTGGTTTCACGGTGACGGTCTGACGGTGAGTAAATTCCACACGTATCTGCCTGTTCATTCAAGAATTATGAATTACCACCCAGACTTAACGTGTAGGCAAAATTTCAGCTCAGTTGGTTGGGTATCCCCAACCAATTAATTACTGTTTTGAAATTCAGTTGCAAGATTCGACCTTAACAAACATGCAATCATTGCAAGTTAAATAACAGCTTGTAAAAATATAGAAAACTGAAGTGACACCATCCAATCAAGTCATATTATCCAATTATTTATAGGCGGTAATATTTTGGTCCAACTTTACTAAAATTTAAAATGGATAAGAATGAGCCACGCGAAATGCTTATGACATCCACTATTTCGTTTATATCTGTTTGTCTGTTTGTGGCACTAGTTTATTTAGTTTATTTTCGTTGACATGATCGACAGTGTTCTTAGCTATGATTCAAGGAAATTGAATCAGCTGTTTGAAGATCATCAGCTATTTTGTAATTCATGAAGGGATGTGACTAACTTCCATAGGTCTGATTGAATCAAAATTGGTAACCTGTTAGGTACTTCAATGTTTCGGGTTATTTTTTTTCATTTTATTTATATATACACATGACTAAATGAATTTAAATGAATAAATGAAAATTAAAATAAAAAATACCTGTCTGAAGAAGAATATCCAAGAAGTTTGGCTATGTTCGTTTTTATTTTCTTTAGCCAAGTCCGGTGTATCCATATTTTCACTGTTAATTTTATCAAAAATAGTAATAAATGAATATAATATTTCATAAATCTATTTTTGCTATAACATACATAATTACATACGTATAATAGTGACCTGATAGAAGTTTATGATCAAAAAATGTGTATCTTAATTATTAAGTCATCGTGATATTTAAGGACCTGTTTGTCGCTTTTAATATTATCCACAAACTTGTTTTATCAATTAGACAGACAGTGGTGGATCATGACTGTATGAGGCCTCAAGGTGAAAAAATATATCGGTTATCAGCAGGCCGAGTGGGAGCTTTTTTTACGTATTCGTAGTTAACAACGTTAACTACCATTTTTATGGAATTGATCGAGCGACAGCTGACAAGTTTGACATACAAATCAAAGTTAACGTCATCGCAATCGAATGGGAAGAAAAACTCCCCATAAGCACACTGTGTACTTAAGGTAACGGGCCCCTATTTCGTGATAGTACGTTATTTTTGTTCCTGGCGCAAAAAATAAGCAATTTAAATATTATTTCATTAAATTATGCATTTCTATAGTCTATATCACTTAAACTTTCCAAAAAATCCAGTACCAACATTTTGGCTGCTAAACTGAAAGCAATACGACCCTCGAAAATCTCAGACGGCCACGAACAGCTAAGGGGCTTGCTTTTATGAGTCGTCACCGTAACGTAAGGGTAGCGCTTGTATTTCTTATGCTTACAGAAAGGTGTAGCTAAGTCATTTGGATAAAACATTTAATAGGGCTTTTATGTGTTCCTAAACAATTGATTTGACTCGGAAAAAGTTATATAACAAGTGAATGTAATTAAAATTATTAAAAAATATGACTGCTTTGCCGTAGACACACATACATACACGGACCCTGAAAACATAACACTCCTTTTTTGGGCAGTCGTGTGATAAAAAATCCCCTCGAATGGAAGTACAGCTACCACTGCTACTACGTAACGATACCACGTCAGTCATTTACCTTTGGAATCTTATTCATATTTTTAATAAATGATTTTTTTTTGTGAATCACTGGATATTGAACTATAGTGTTATATATTTTTGGAATCTACTCATCATTTTCTAGACGTTTATTATATAGTTATTCTTATTTTCGAATATTTTTTTTCAACTTTAGTCTTGAATGCGGAACCATGGTCACCCCATAAATTTTTTTAAAAATTTAACTAGCCTATGTCACCCGGAATAAGCTAGGGATTCTAACGATATCTAATTTATCAAAATCGGTTCAGGCGTATAGAAGTTATGGTGGAATATACAAACTCACATACATATATACATACATGAACCCTGAAAACAATATACTCCTTTTTTCATATATATTATATTTTTGTATAAAAACATAGAATTCTTTCAAAATTGCATTAAATCGACTCACAAAATAGCGGTTATTTTATTTTTTATGTGTCCCCTACTTAGTGACACTACCGAAATATTATTGATGTATTCAAAATACATTTTTGTAGCTTGCGCATTTATATAATAACTAGATGATGCCCGCGACTTCGTCCGCGTGGATTAAGGTTTTTCGATTCCCGCGGGAACTTTTGAATTTTTCGGGATAAAAAGTAGCCTATGTCCTTCATACAACCGGGATACAACCTATCCCTGTACCAAATTTCATCAAAATCGGTTGAATAGATGGGCCGTGAAAGTGTAGCAGACAGACAGAGAGACACACTTTCGCATTTATAATATTAGTATGGATATTAGTATGGATATCTTTATCCTGTTCTTAATTATTAAACCTTTTATATAATTATGTTTTTATTGATAAATACTCATAATAACTCGCTGTAAAAAATTTATCCCGAAATAGGGGCCACGAATTTACGAACTTAGAAGCAAAGCAAAATTTTATCACGAAATAGGGTTCAAACAAGAGGTCCAATAAATAAATTAATATTAAAAAAAGCTACGAAACAAAATACATGATTCATGCATTAAATTACTGACAGAATACCAATATTCAACAAAAGCTTTCTTTCTCTTATTTCCATAATATGCTTGTAGCGGTCTTCGCAGTCCGCACATAATCCAATAGATGGCATTACTAGTACACGCACGCGACCACGAAGAGCCCAACTCACGCTTACGAAGTTTTCTCAGAATTACGCTATATATACGACCTCCAAAGATGAACGGTCGGACCAGTGGTCCCCGAGCACAACACCCGCTCAGAGGATGATCATCATATTGTTACGGTCGAGCCATATCACCTGCTCCCGTACATTGGTGACCCCGACGTGATCTCTAAGCCGCCGCCGACGATGACTAAAAAGCCGACGTGATCTCCAAGTCACCGCCGACAATCACAAGCCGACGTGTCGTCACAGCCGCCTCCGACGCACATCAAGCCGACGTCACGCCCTCACTCGTCAGACTTGACCAACGTCGCAAATCACAATATAATCCCTGCAGACATCGCATCGAGGACAGCAATCATCAGTACGCAGAGCGGGAAACAACAGCATCACAACGCAGCACAGCAACGCAACGCAACACAGCCGATCGATGTTCCGGCACAACAGCAACATCACGCAATGCAGCAACAGCCGTTCACAGAGCCACACGCTCGGCGGCCCGCACCAGTCGATTCGCAACAGCATATCAGTACACAGCCCGTCGACGCCCCGTACCAGCTGCACAAGTGGGTCACCTCAGAGTCGTATGAGCCTACAACGCCACTACTCTGGTTGTACACGACGCCGCTTCACTGAGTACTTCCCGACGCAGCGCTTACACCTGAATGCTCATCGACGCCACTTCTCCAGATGCTTGCAACTCCGCTCAACTGAATGCTGACGACCTCCAGACTCGAAGGGGAGTGATGTAGCGGTCTTCGCAGTCCGCACATAATCCAATAGATGGCATTACTAGTACACGCAAGCGACCACGAAGAGCCCAACTCACGCTTACGAAGTTTTCTCAGAATTACGCTATATATACGACCTCCAAAGATGAACGGTCGGACCAGTGGTCCCCGAGCACAACACCCGCTCAGAGGATGATCATCATATTGTTACGGTCGAGCCATATCACCTGCTCCCGTACATGCTGCGATCTTGCGCTGTCTGAATACGTCCGAGTGTCACAGGAATCTTTTGACGTTTCCATCCAACGCAGGATCGAATCGCACGAAGGATCTGCCAACGCAGCGCTTTCTGGTGCAAAGTTGTCAATCCATCGGCTCTTCGAACAATGTTTCCCGTCCACTTCAGCTTACTATTTAAAATTTTCGGATCCTTAATGCGAGCATACTTAAATCATCATTAAAAATCAGTCATTGGCTTTAAGTAATTGTTAGATGGTACTTACATATTAATAGTAGATTGTTCATCAAGGGACTAAAATGAGCCATTTCATACGAGATGTTTTGCTAAAGTCAAAGTCAAATAATATTTATTCAATTTAGGTAGGTACACTACACTTATTGACGTCCACTTATTTATAAAATATGATTGTGATAATTAGTTACGGTATCTTAAAACTAAAGCTACGAGGATTACAAACGCGCCCTGGTCTGAGAAGAGCCCACAACAAACTCAGCCGGGTTTTTTTATTTTTCATTATCACCATTTCACAAATCATTTTAACTCAAAACACACACGGAGCGGGCGTGGGTTGGGCGTGGGTTGGGCGCGGGCCGGGTGGATGCACGGCTGGTTGAATTTCTTGTATTTATATGGACGACATCACGCACTAGCGTCCACCCGCCCCGCGCCCGACCCGCGACCGCGTTCTGTGTTTTGCGCTGGAACTATCAGAGCTATTAGAGCAAATTATGCTATAGAATCGAGTAGAATGCCTTTTAAGTCCCGTGGTAAACACTCTACTTTTCACTTAAAATGCGAGAAAATAAAATAAATAACTATTTTTTAATTATTTCGTAACCTTTTTGTTGCTATTTCATATTAGGAGTAAGAGATTTATATTCACTTGATAATAGTAACAAATAACAAATAAATAGTCACATTCACTTTACCTGCCTTCACTTTGTATTACGTATTGTGCATCGACATTCGAAATTAATTAATTAAACATCCATTTAAATAAATAAATTAATAATTACAAGAAAAATTATATGATTTCGCGGCGAACCGCAATATGTACCAACTTTTTTCCCCGTACCTATCGATTACATTATTTAAAAAAAAATTAAAAAAACATGCCAGTTGTAGCAGTACTTCATTAGAGTGACAGAATTTTGTATAAAAAATTCTGGTAGTTTCCTCCATGGGTTTCCTCCGTCACGCCCCTGTCACTCTGCAGCGTTGCTTTGTCTAAATGCCTCATTTGAACGATTGGTAGGAAAGATCATATCTCGTTAGACTGTGACATTTTGGTTGTTGATCTGAGGTGCAATCATGTAAGGATTGCCGATCAAATCGTCTAAGTTCGGCTTCAAAGTAAAATTAACCATAACTGCATTGAATTGGAGCTCAATTTCGTGTATCCATTCTTATACGTTTAGGGTATAGTACATACCTAAACGTATGAGAATGGATACATGCATTCTCATACGTTTATGTATGTAAACGTATGAGAATGCATGTATAGGTTTACATATATGCAAGTTATAAATATAATGCAAGTTATATATATAACTTGCACGACAAATTAATGTTTAAACGAGGAATTTAATGTAATTATTTTATTTATAAATAAATATAATTAAAAAATTACAGCAATAATTAAGACTTTGACCAGGTCGCAGTTGCTACTGCAGGCCCATAATAAATAAGTGAAAGAATGTTTAAAATCGGTTGCGTAGTTTTTGAGTTTATCCATTACAAACAAACAAACAAATCTTTCCTCTTTCTAATATTAGTTTAGACATGGACAGGAAGAAAGACGGGTGTTTTGGTTGTCTTACATTGTTATGTGCACTATGTCATTATCCAATTCCAATTTTTTTGTAGATAAAGATGATAATAATATTATTATATTTCTACGTTGTAAAATAATGTAAACATAATTTTGCTTTTTTTACTTTTCTTTTTTACAAAAGTTTTCTTTGACACAAAAATATCAAATTAAAACTATGAAATTTATTAAGATCTAAATTAAGGGCTAAACATTAAAGATATCATCCCAACCGCTGCAACGAGTCATTTTTAATTTGCAATAACTATTAATTGCTATTATGAAATAAATTAAACAATTTGATATGCAATAATTATTTAAACAAAATATAATATTTTTATCATTTATGGTACAATAATGGTACACGGTAAAGGTACAATATTTCAATTACATTTTTTATAAACATAATTTGTTTATTATTATATCTATAGCAATTATGAGTATAAGTTTACTATGAAATATTCTAGTTCTTTTAGAAGTGTTTGTCATACATTGAAAGTAAGAACCTAATTTAAAAAAAGACCTAAAACCTATTAAGTTATATTGCCTATCAAGACTTATGTCCTTTCAATGCAATGGTTTCGGTTTTATCTGGCGTCCTGACGTAAGCATAGCTCCTTGTTATGAATTCTTCTATTTCCTGTATAGTCTTTCCCTTCGTCTCAGGCAAATATTTATAAACAAGAATTAGAGAAACCGATGAAGATATCGCAAAAAATAGGAACGCTCCATGCGTTCCGCAAAGTTTGAAAATAAACGGCGCCGTTTTGAGAGTTATCGCTAGCAAGCAATTTTTAAAAAAAGCCAGACTACATAAAAAGAGGCTCCTGTTACTTAATGGTGTCAACTCTGCAGTACAACATGGTGTAAGTATCATTGTTCCACAGCTAATACTTAAAGAAAACCCCAGTAAAAAGAATAAAGAAGCATAATTGTGTTCTGGTATAATATTAAATTTAATCATGTATAAGTATATAGATAGAATATACAGGAAACCGATTCCTATAGAGGAAAACACTAACATTTGTTTGCGACGTGTTAAAATTTTTGATAATGCACTTCCAGAGTACATGCCTACCACAGTCACTCCATCCAATATAAGCATACCCTCGTACGCCATTCGTTCACTCGATGTGATTTTTTTTAGAATTTCTATAGCATAGACTGTGCATGCTAATTTACCTGAGAAATTTGATAAATATGATGGTAACAATGCATACATGAGAGGTTTATAGAAGCTTTTGCGTTTGAATGTATTAAATATTTGAACAAGTTTTTTAGCCTTTTTCTGCCCATTGATACTATTTTTCTTTTTTAAATGTTCCTGTTGTGATGAAATGAGTTTTCTGAGTTCTTCCTCTGAGTCTTCATCCGTACCTTTGAGCCATCGGTGAACATTTGCACACTCATTGAAACGTCCTTTTGTTGCCAGCCAATATGGAGATTCCTTATAGAATATGGTGGTTAAATTGTAAATACCACAAATAAATATAACAATGCCAATATTTCTCCAATTGAAGAATGTTCCAATGGCATTCGAGACCCACACTCCCCAGAAAAGTGTAGCGGATTTGAATGTCAAAAAAATGCCTCTGTATTTCGGCGATGTGTATTCAGACAAAACCATGATGGTGACCGTCGTCATAGCTCCTACAAGCATTCCTTGCATAGCCAGACTTATAATTATTTCTTTAAAACTGGTACTAAAATAAAAAATTATATTTCCTATTAATACATTAATGCTTATTAGGATGAGACAAATTTTCCGTCCGAAACGATACGACAATATTGGCAAAATGAAAACCCATGGTAGTGTTGTCCATACAGAAACAGAAGCTGAAAAGAAAATAAATGTTACTTAAACAGTTAGTTACTTGGAGCTATTACCTATGAAAATGATGTTATTAGGGGATAGTTCAGATTATATCGTTATTTTAATCCATAGACTTAGAATTTTTTCACATTCTAAGCCTATGTTTTAAACAAACACCATAATTCGTTTTCTTAAACGCCAGTTTAGAAAAAGCAGACACTTGTTCACTGTTTAGCAGAGGATGATCGAGAGGATAGGTTACCATCAACCCTAGTGAACCAAAAACCAAATACTGATTTAACTATCAGTTTTGGTACACACAAATTACCAAGAATTATCTCACACACTACATTAATTACATCACGAATATTGTCTACAATAGTAGGATAAGACAGGTGTTGTATAAGTGTTAAAAGTCCCACGAACTTATCCTGACCCGATGACATGGTTGCTAGTATAATTTAAACATAAAATAAAAACAAAAACTAAACAGTAATAAAATTATTTCCAATTTTGGCAACTGGACCTGATAAGTTTATTGGGACTATAAACAAATGTGTGTATAGTCCCACCAACAATACAAAGGAATAAGGCGGTTGACTTACAAAGCCAAGATGCCATTTCTGGTGTAACGACATCAGTTGAATTAGCTTCTCTTTTCAATTGTGGTATTATTACGGTAGGAGATCCCAGGTACAAACCGAACATGAAATAGTTCAACACAATCGCGCTGCATGAAAACAGCTGTAAAAAAGGCAAAAGTAATTAATTTGAGTGACGACTTACAAAATTTCGAAAGTTTTATCGTATCATTGGTACAGTATGTCTGACGAATTCTGAGAGTCTGAGAATTCTGAGTGAGAGAGTTGAGAGAACGTTTTTAGATATAGGGACCATAAAAGCTCTAGGCGAAATGTATGAACCGATTTCGATTTAGTTTTTTTTGAGAAATGACTTGATCAAGAGCTATGATTCAAAGAAATCCGTTCAGTTGTTTCAAGGGCATTAGCTTATCTCTAGTTGATGGATGGATGTGAGCAAATTCATAGGTCTGATTGAACCCAAATTGGTAACCTCTAACTTCAATATGTCGGGGTTTATTTGTATTTAAACTTTTAGTATATTAACACATGATTGAGTAAATGAAAATATAAAATATACCTGTCTGAAGAAGAATATCCAAGAAGAATTGCTACGTTCGTTTTTAACTTCTTTAACCAAGTCCGGTATGTCCATAATTTCACAGTTAATTTTAACAAAAATAATAATAAATTAATATAATACTTTGTAAATCTGTTTTTGCGATAACATACATAGTACGTGTTTTAGGGACGTGAAAGAAGCTTTTGATCAAAACATGTGAATATAAGTCATCGTGATATTTAAGAACCTGTCCTTATTAATATTATTATCTACAAACTTGTTCAAACAATAATTATTAATGGCAGACAGTGGCGTTTACAGTTTGATGGAATATGTAACTAGTGAACGTTTATTATACCTTACAATTAATTTAAAAAAATACTATTACAAGCTCTTGCTCTTTTTTTGCTTTTTCGTCTGTCTCTTTTTTTTTGGGCTGAGATAGGTATAGACATTGCTTTAGATGAAAACAAGTAGACTAACTTTCCTTTATATATAAATATTAAAAAGAAATATTTTTTTGGTTAAAAATTTACCAAGATATGGCCATTTGAACCTGAACTTTTTTTTTCGAATTTCATCGTTCTTGTACGAATATTGTTTTCGTTCGCATTTTATTGAAAAGATTATTTTTATTCTCAACTAAAAAAGGTTTGTTACGTTTAATAAGTAGGAAAACATAACAATTACAACAAATGTTTGGAACAATGATCAATACTTCGAACAATTTGTAATACATCTTCACAAACTCTTATCTATAATTACTTTAATATTATAAATTCGAAAGTTTGGATGGATGGATGTGTGGGTGGATGGATGTTTGTTACTCAATCACGCCAGAACGGCTGAACAGATCTAGATGAAGTTTGGAACAGAGATAGATTAGATTCTGGAATAACATATAGGCTACTTTTTATCCCAGAAAATTAAAGAGTTCCCGCGGGAACCAAAAAACCTCAAATGGATGTTTGTTGCTCAATCACGTCAGAACGGCTTAACGGATCCGGGTGAAATTTGGCACAGAGATAGATAATAATCTGCAATAACACATAGGTTACTTTTAATCCCGGAAAATTAAGGGATTCCCCTGGGAACCATAAAACCTCAATTCACGCGGACAAAAGCCAAGTTCCAATGGCCACATCTCGGTCAATTTTTAATAAAAGAAATATTCCAGTCCCGCATTTTGAAGGAAAAGTAATCTAGGTACTTGTTTTTATCTAAAGCAATGCCTGTACCTGTCTCAGCCTAAAAAAAAGAGACAGGCGAAAAAGCAAAATAACTCAAAAAATCGAGATTTTGGCTTTTTTTTCGAGTTTATTTCGACTGTTTTGGCATGGTATTTTTTTTCAATATTTAAAAAATGCTATTCCGATGGGAAATTTGATTCTCTACAAAAAGTTTCATCCATATACAATATATCGAAATTTTGCTTAGTTTAGGAGATATATTGGAAAACCCAAAAGGCCCCCTATCTTCAATTTCCACCCTCTAATTTAATAGCACTCCGCAGTATTTTCTTCTTTTATAACCCATTGAACGATTTCTGCAATGAAAACTCGTGAACGTCTTAGTTCCTTATTGACCAGGTTTTTAAGTTATAATCAATAGCCTAATAAGGCACTGTCGAGCGAGTGGTGTAAAGAAATATATTTACTTGTCAGAAAAAAGTAGGAAAATTATAACAATGCATATATTCATAGCCATATTGACGACTAATGCTATCTTTTTTAATTATAGTCATTTATATTGTTAACTTCTCGTTGCCCGTTTCACTATCTGCCTCGTTGGTCTAGTGGTTAGCAGGTTCGCCTGCGGCCGACGAGGTCCTGGGTTCGAGTCCCGGGTCGGGCCATAATTAAATATTGAGTTTTTCTGACTAGAAATTCTCAGCACTAGCCCGGAGTTGGGAAGTTGGAGGTGTATCACCCCCGTGCCTCGGAGAGCACGTTAAGCCGTCAGTCCCAGTTATTACCACTAACATGATAATAGTCGTTAAAGCCCACCAACCCGCATTGGAGCAGCGTGGTGGGTCAAGCTCTAATTCCCGCTCTCCTACGAGAGTGGAGGCCTGTGCCCAGCAGTGGGACGTTAATGGGCTGTAGTGGTGGTGGGGATATTGTTAACAGAGAAAGTGCCAAAGTGTCTTTAAACGTAATATTATTTCTACCTGCAGAATCATTTCCTAAAATATAATAATAATATATAGACAGAAAACGATTTTTTCGTTTACTAAAAAATATCTCTTTGCAGATGGCGACGTTGACAATACTTATTCTATGCATGGCGTGTCTCTACGTGCAGGGTCTGCCAAACCCGCCAGTAACAAGGAACACCATTTTCTTAGATGAGAAGCTGGAGGGACAAATTTTTGAAGATGTAGATGCTTTCAATGAACTCTCGACAGACGATATACAGAAATACCGGTTACCTACTACCACTCGTCCCATAGCATATAAGGTTCTCTGGAAGATTGTTATTAGTAACCAAACATTTTCTGGAAGTGTTACCATACAATTAGAGGCTACTCAAGAAAATGTGACCGAAATAATTATACATGCTCACGACATGAATATTGATTCAGTAGTGCTACAGCAAGGTGTTAATGTAATTCCGCAGAATTATACACTAGATCCCGCTTTACACTTTTTAAAAGTTCAGCCCACTAATAATTATGTTTTACAATACAATAGTGAAACATCTGTTGTATATGAGCTGAAAATTGATTTCAATAGTAAACTGCGAGATGATATGTACGGTATTTACAAAAGTTGGTTTCGCAACAATCCCGGTGAAGACAGAAGGTGAGATTGCCCTTATTGCAATTTATAAACATTATTAAAATTTGTTATAAAATGATGATATTATAAATTATGATGATGATAAGAGACACAAATTCGCCTATTGAAAGATCCTACTTTTTTCGCCTTTTGAAAATAACTTATATACAAAATCTTAGATGATTTTTCGTTTTCTACTTTTGTGATTAAAATGATTCTTAGCCAGAAATGTTTGTAGATGGATAGCTTCTACTCAATTCCAAGCGACTGCTGCGCGTTTCGCTTTTCCCTGTTACGACGAGCCTAGTTTCAAAGCGAAGTTTGACGTTACAATCCGTCGGCCAACCACACACAAAAGCTGGTTCTGCACGACTATAGTAGATACGAGGGATGTTGAAGGTGAACCGTAAGTATAAAAAAATTATAACCTTTCTTTCTAATTAATTCCTATAATTTTTTAATTAATATTGAATTTGAATTATTTTAATTGATTAAGAAAAATAGCTAAAAGAGGTTCTCGGTGTACATTATGCACAACGTTTATTCAACGCTCACAAATCAGCATATTTATAATTATTACACGATACAATGCACCTATTTAATTATTTTACCAATGTCCCACAATTAGGGCTCACGTTTAAAATCACTCACGCATGGCGTCCGCACACTTAATAGTAAGCAAGATGGCGCGATCTTCGGTGTTGACATCTAAACAAGTATAAATTACAAATTTAAAAAAACCCCCGACTAGAAAAAAGCTGATGACTTTCAGACGGATGAACAGATTTTCATGAAACATGGCTAAGAACACTCGGGATAAAATTATCTATGACACAAAAAATACTAAACGAAAATCGGTTCATCCGTTTGGGAGCTACGATACCACAGACAGATACACAGATACACAGATACACAGATGCACAGATACACAGATACACAGACACGTTAAACTTATAACACCCCTCTCTTTTTGCGTCGGGGGTTAAAAATATTGCCAGCGAAAATTTATCGGAGTTCAGAATTTATCACAAACACGGACAAATTATTTTCATTGTCACCTCGTTTTGTAGTGGTATTATAATATTTATAATTAATTTTAATAACTCCTAAATTGATGAATCTAGTTCAATGTGCATCTGTCCTTTTGGGCATTGGTCGTTTCATTGTTTATAATCATAGATTTTGTTTTTAGGAATTATGAAGATGATGTATATACTACTACACCGACTATGTCCACATATCTTCTAGCTCTTATTGTAGCTGAGTATGATTCTATTACTTATAGAAATGAGAGTAATAATACATTTTATTATGAAGTTATTGCAAGACACGCAGCACTCAATGAGAGTCTGGTCAATCAAGGAAAATATTCTTTGGATACTGGAAGAAAACTTACTGAAGTAATGAATGAACATACTGATATTAACTACTTTGATATGGATAAGAATCTTATTAAGATGACTCACGCTGCTATCCCAGACTTCTCTGCAGGTGCCATGGAAAATTGGGGATTGATAACTTACAGGTAAGTGCAGAAATAGAGCTGTTCAAAGATATTCTTTTTAAATTTATTAAATTTAATATAAAATAATAGATGATGCCCGCGACTTCGTCTGCGTGGATTAAGATTTTTTGACTCCCGCGGGAACTCTTTAATTTTCCAGGATAAAAAGCCTAAGTCCTTCCCCGGGATACAACCTACCCCTGTACCAAATTTCATCAAAATCGGATGAGCCATGAAAGGGGAGACAGACAGACAGACAGTCAGACACACTTTAAGAGCCCATATTATGAACCGATTTTGATGAAATTTCGTATAAAAGCAGTTTACATCACAGGAAAGGACATAAGATAGTTTTAATCTCGGAAAATGAAGGGGTTCCTTCAGGGATTAAAAAAAACTTAATCCGCACACGGACAAAGTCGTTGGGATAATCTAGTAGATAATAGAGCTGTTTTCTTTTTAGAAGTAATATCATTTATTATATAATTAGGATACAAAAAAAAAGAATAGATAAATTAAGAAAAAACTAGTGATAATTATATTTACAAAAAATACACGCCGTCCAAATGATCATTAATGGGCATGGTGTCCAAAACACTGGCGTTATTACCTCGTTGAATAGCTCTGGTTAAACTCAAACGATTAAAATTACAATAGAATCCCGATTATCCGAAGCAAATAAAACCAGGGCTATTCCGTATAATCGAAAATCCGGATAGTTCCGGATTTCGATTTTAAAGTCAAATCCAAACAATAATTAAATTTTAATAACTTTTTTTATCTTAGAAAGAGTTTAAATACGTCATTTAGACACATCATTAGACACGTCAAATTATTTCTGAGTCGGTAATTAGAGCCGTAAAAAATGAGTTTCACTCACCGGACTCATTTTTTACGGCTTTGAATTATTATTACGGCATTTCATTACGGATAATGAAATGAAATTTAGAAATGATAATGGATAATCGATGTTCGGATAGTCGAGATTTTACTGCACTAATAGTTTAATTTATCACCAGGGAAGCATATCTCATGTACGATGAGGCCAACTCAAACGATCACTACAAGCAGGTGATCGCGTACATTTTGTCGCATGAGATCGCTCATATGTGGTTTGGCAATCTGGTCACCTGTGACTTCTGGGACAACACTTGGCTGAATGAGGGTTTCGCAAGATACTATCAATATTTTCTCACTGACAAGGTATCCTCTCAAGGTTTTTTTTCTGACTAGAAATTCTCAGTGCTAGCCCGGAGTTAGGAAGTTGGCGGTGTTTGCACCCCCGTGCGTGGAGAACACGTTAAGCCGTCGGTCCCGGTTAGTATCACTAACATGATAACAGTCGTTAAAGCCCGCCAACCCGCATAGGAGCAGCGTGGTGGGTCTAAGCTCTAATTCCCTCTCTCCCATGGAGTGGAGGCCTGTGCCCATTAGTGGGACGTTAATGAGCTGTAGTGGTGGACAAGATAAGAGCGCTGGTAATAATTATTTTCTCAAGTCACTCAATTATTGGAACTTAGCTTTAATTATATTAATTATTTACATTTTACAAGAAACTAATGCTAAGTATATATTTTAATTGAAACACTAAGAAATTAAAAACTAAATAAAAATAAAAAGTTCGCTTCAGTTCTAATTTTAATTTAAGAAATTACTGCCATAATGATGACCACGTTTCCGAGTTCCGCCGTAAGCTCAAGTGGCTCCCGATTCGCCTTCGCAGGAATACTCACATTCTTCACTTTCTGTACTGCATTCTGTTCAATCCCATCACACCTCACTACTTAAAAGATAGATTTAAGTATATATGTAATTTACACTCTTTTTCCCTGCGTTCTCAAAATAATCTTATATTAAGTACTCCTAGTCACTCAACTTCCTTCTATCTAAATTCTTTTACGGTAACTGCTATACGGCTTTGGAACGTTCTCCCTTTGGATATTACCTAAGCTATCCCAATCTCTTCCTATCTTCAAAACTAAATTGAAACAACATTATCTATCATTATAATCTATATATTCATCTGTCGTCTATTATCTATTACTTCTATACTGTGTATTTATCCTATATATATATTTTTACATTGTTTTTTTATATATATAATATTTATTTATAAATATTATGTTTCAGTACACCCCTCCAGCTTTCTTTTAAAAGTTTCCCCTGGCCTAACGTTGCCTGGAAGAGATCGCTGTTTAAGCGATATGGCCGCCTGTTGTGTCGTATCCATGAATATGTTTGTTTTTGTCATTTAATTTCTTTGTGTACAATAAAGTATATTTTACTTTTACTTTAATTTTTAATGTCAATACAAGAAATAAGAATAAAATTGTAGTGCCCGCTTCTAGACTTTGATAAATTAGTAATTCATTTGTCAGCAACAGCAACAATAGACGTTTTTATAATAAACTCCCAGAAGTCATATTGAAGATGTCTCTCAACAAGTGCAAAGTTTATTATAATGTACATTACACACACAAATCCTATTACAATGTAAACGATTATTTTAATAATAAAAAAGCATGGGAATGAATTGTTCTACCGGCTAATTCATCAAATTGTTAAGTATAGTTCTATTAAATGTACGATGTTTGTGAGATGGTAAAAATAAAAAAATAAACCCCGAAGTTTGTTGTGGGCTCTTCTAAGACCAGGGCGCGTTTCGAACTCTCGTAGCTTTAGTTTTAAGATACCGTAATTGATTATTACCATCATGTTTTAAAAGTTTCGGACGGCATTTTGTGTAACCTAAATTGAATAAATAAGTATTGATTGATTGATAGTTGTATTGTGATGGTACCGGCGTGATCGTCTTAGCTAATAAAATATCGTGGCTAGTATAAGTGAGGAAACCTATAAACCTAAGGAAAGGGAAAATAACACTGTAGAGTTAGTGGCACTTTCAGTATCCGGTAGTCGTATTTGTTTGTCATGAATTACCAGTAAAACTGGTACTTAGCACAGTACGCTGGGTGAACGCGTAAGGCAGACCTAATCAATCCGCCTGAATTTTAGTAATCTGTATCGATACCTTATCGCGAAGTTTAACTTAGAGTTATTTAAATTATGGCATAGTAACATGTAATAAATCGAGTTTGCAAATCAGGGTCGGATTGAATGGTTGCTGATTACGTGTATTTCCTTTTAAAAGGCATCTTAGCTGACCAATGGTAACCGAGCACGGGGAAATTTCCCTACGCCTACACGAGGCCTTTAATCATTGTTATTGGGGCTGCATTTCGACCTCCTTTTATGCGCTGAGAAGCGAATTTTATTTCCACATCCGTAAACGGCTGGATCTATCTTTTATGGGCATTTTAGCCCGCCCCTGGTCCATGGACTTAATTTATTTATCATTTCATATAGTAAGGTTATGAATTGGCCAATTCAAGGTCGGAGGTCGATCTGCGAGAGGAGTTTGTGTGTGGTGTGCTGAACCATTGCTGCCAACTTTTCACCACGCAGCCATGTAGCCGATCACTTTGACTATATTGTCAATCACTATCAATCAAATTATCAATATTAAGTATAATTCCCAATCAACCAAAGTGCCAAATACTCTGCGATTACGTCCCATTTCTCGATACAATAGTCGTATAGGTACCTGACCTTTTGTTTTATGTAGCTCGCTCGCTTTGTCCCTCGCTCTCGTCGCTGTAGATCGCCGTCTCGTTTCAAATGCTATACAATTATGCTAGAAAAACTGTTGTTCTCTGCTGCCGCTAATACCCTATGTACACAGCTCAGGCCTATTTAGCCCTTATGCCAAATTTTGTAAAAGCAGTAATTTCCTAGACTGTGTTAAATTTAGCTATTCAGTTAAGTCAATACTCGCTCTATTGTATAAAAAGTAGTGTATGGATTTTGCTTATAGCAAAATCTGCTAGATTTTAACTAAGAATTTATCCTGTAGGCCTAAATTAAATATGATAACTTATATAGAATCTACCTAGCTCGTTTCTTTAAGGTTAAGAATCGTGACTGTAAACCTAGATATGCGGGGTGAAATTCATTATTGGAATATTATCCGTAACCTCTAGCACAAGTCATTAAATGGTAATTATTATAGGGCAAAAGGTAAGTAATTGTTCAGATCTTAATAACTTCCAATAATAAATCTGTAAGGTTACTTATCTGTAATAATAAAAGAGAGATTGTTAATATAATTTACTTTTATTTTCTGAAAATTTATTTATATTACTCCACATGGAGTGTTATTAAAGAGAAGACACTGATTTTAATTTATTTACACCAAATTCGATTGTTGAAGCAATCGTATCAATTTGGTGGGAAAATTCTCGTTACCTAGGCTTCCTAAAGTAAGAGAAAAGAGAATTTCCAAAGATAAAAACTCTTATAGCCGCTTAAGACTAATATACACCTTATTTTATAACTATATACACACATGCACACAGTTTTAATTCATGATTTATAATAAAGAAAGATTTAAGGCACAGGTTATATAACTCTAGACAAAGAATATACTTTAGGTATGTTACCAAGGTTCACAGCTTTAGGTAATTATGTCGTTAAATTAATTAAATCATTCCCAACTCAATGTTTGATGCGGGAGTATTTCCAATACAGCAATGTCCAAACATTGCACGTAATACGCCTCTTACCCAATTCTTTTTATACAACATTATAAGCAGAAAGATAACGGTAACTATTTGCATTATCAATATAATAATATCTATTTGGGACCAATTTTTATTCCCATTTTTCATCATCAACTCATACACAAAATCTAGGCTAGCGTCACCATCCATTTAGCCAAGCGTCTTGTGACTAGATGTCTTTAACGATTTGCTCCACCTTTTTATGAACCTTGTTTATGATACCTTATTTAATTTAATTGTGTACTTTACCGAATATTCATATAGCAAACAGCTTCACTCACTAAAATCACTTATAATAGCCTATTCCCCGAAAGAACTTATCTATAATATGATCTGAATCTATACAACCATTTAATTAAGTGGAAAAGTATAAATTAACACCGTTAATTTTACAAACAAACTTTAGACCCAATCTTTACTCTGAACTCTATACTTTTATACGTTATAAATTCGCGGATTTGAGAACTCTCCTCTCTGAATTGCGCTCGGAGCTTGAATAATCCCTTTTTCCCGATGTCCTCACACCTTATTCCCTGCCAGCTTTTCCCCCAGCGAGTGCCACTGCAAAAAAACTACACACAGTATTCGTTCTCCTCATTGGTCACATAATTTTCATGCATTTGTATTAACCAATAATCGCGAAGTCGCTTAGACCACGCCCTTTCTCTTGGGAACTTTTTGTCTTAAGGATTTCTACAGCATTAATTTTTAAATTTTGTTTTTATAGTTAGAGGTCCATCAACATCTGGTATCGATTTCTAACAACGCTGTGTTCACTTACACAATGTAGTCAACTAGTATTTATTGCCTTCTTTAGTTTTAGCTGTCTGGCCAAATTGAAATTTTGGTGTTTTATGACTGTTTGTAAAAACATTTCTGTTTAAGTGCGTAAACCCTGTTGATTTTTAGGCGATAAATAACGTAGTATCGCATTTCAATGACCCTTAGGTTTCGCTAAATGTTTTTCCCATGATTCTGTTTTCTGAGAATTTTTTCTGTGTTAAACCTATTTAATAATTTACGACCCTTTTTGCACTTTTAAAATTTCTATTTTATTTTGGTGCTTGCCTCGCGTTGAGATTTCCCTTTAAAATAAAAAATTTGTATAGGTATATGATAGGTACCATATTGACCACCTCACAATGTATAAGAAACAAAAAAAAATTGCATAAAATCTTACTTCATACTTTTTATTATTATACTAAATAAATGCAAAAGTATGTTTGTTTATTGGTTTGTCTGGAGCAACGGATAGTCGTGATTTTTGCCATGGGTATAGTTGAGGACCTGGAGAGTGACATAGGTTACTTACTATAATTTTTTTTATTTATGCAATTATAAAATTTCAGCAATCAATAATACAAGGTACAAAGTGGACTCAATATTAAGATCAATTTGATTCCAGGTTGAGCCAACAATGGGTTTTCCCACACGCTTCATAAACGAGCAAATGCACGCAGCTTTGTTGTTCGATTCGTCCGAAGGTGCTATTGCTCTCACGAATCCAGTCGGAAGTCCTGAATCTGTCCGTGGCATGTTTTCAAGTTCCGCCATAACTTATAATAAAGGAGCCGCGGTCATAAGGATGACGGAATATCTTCTTGGTAAGGAGACCCACTTAGCTGGACTCAGGAGCTATTTAAAGGATCGGTAATTATATTGATTATATAACCTAATCCGGAAAATAAGAAAGGTTTATCTCTATCCCTTACAGTCACTCGAGAGAAAAGGATAGAACGCTAATTGACATCCTAATAGCATCTGGATAATATGATAGTTCTACTAGATGCTCTCGAGTGTCTCGAGTATATAATAGTAACTGTCACACAGATAACGGACTAGATACGTAAGAGCAATGGCTTTTTGAAGTGAAACCTCTTTAGAAACGTCGTGATTTGAAAATTCGATGAAACGAAAAAGCGCCACCAAAAAGAGAGAAAAATATTCATAAATAAATAGGATTTAGCCTGCGAGAATGAGATAGAATACTAGTTCACGATCAATAGATGGCGCTGTACGATATTGAATCGCGCTACTGCTCCATTGTGCTCAAAAGGGGATACTTATCTCATTCTCTCGTAGGCGAAGTTTCACTTCTGCCGTATGTGAATTGCACACACACTTTTTATTTGCTTAACGAACAACAAAGCTGTGTTGAATTTACTCATTTAGTTAGCGTGAACGTCGCTGTTCTCCATTGAACTATTTTTCAAATGAAGTACAACAAGTCGATTAAGGATAAGGATCGATTTTAGGTAGAAGATACTATGGGCTTTCCCACACGCTTCATAAACGAGCAGGTTCACGCAGCTTTGTTATTCGATTCATCTGAAAGTGCCCATCCTCTTACGAATACAGTCGGCAGCCATGACTCTGTAGATTACATGTTCTCAACCATATCATATAACAAGGGAGCCGCTGTCATAAGGATGACGGAACATCTTCTAGGCACGAAGACCCACACAGCTGGTCTCAGGAGCTATTTAAAAGATCGGTAATTATTGCAATACCACCGAAGTACGCATGTGTATGCTGATCACTTATGCCTTTCTTGTAATTAACATTCCAATTAACTCTCCAGAAAGCCCGATTGCATCAGTGATTGGATATCCAACATGATGATTTGCGTGTGATCCCGTCGTCTTAGTTATTAGCTCAGTGAGTTAGTAGAGATTTTAGTTTTGTCAATACTAATTATTTAAATGTTATAGAATTGAAGCAATGAATATGCTATAAATTACCCAGATGCACGCACGTCCTTACCTAGCTGCCAATTCATACACAAAAGTATGAATACTAGAAGTATAAAGAAACAACGTGGGTCTTTATTTTTGGATTTTATTTTCATTACCAAAAATAACTTGAAGACACAAATTGACTCTTATTTCAGGAGCTACAAAACTGCAAAGCCGATTCACCTTTTCCAAGCACTTCAAAATGCTGCCACAGCATCTGGAGCAATGTCACAGTATGGCAATTTGTCAGTTATCGATTATTACAGAAGTTGGACTGAACAAAATGGTCACCCACTCTTGTTTGTTGATGTTAATCACAAAACGGGTGAAATGAGAATTACTCAGGTACTTCTTCTCTATTATAAGATAATAATATGATCCATGCTAATATTATAAATGCGAAATTGAGTCTGTCTATCTGCTACGCTTTAACGGCTCATTTTTTCAACCGATTTTGATAAAATTTAGTGGGTACAAACATAGGTTGTGTCCCGGAGGAGGACATATTCCCGCGGGCATCATAAAACTTGAAGTTGCAGGCTTCATCTAGTAATAAATAAAACTAAAATATCTCAAATAATTCTGACGGATCCTCTGATACTTTAATCCTGTAATTAGTGGATTCCTGTCGAACGCCGCTCACAACTTCTATTCGAACCGCAAATATAAATTTGCCGGTATATTGCTATCTCTATTTGGCTAATGACACATGATCGCGTGCAAGCGCGATAGCAATATGAGCGTACAGAATTTGTAAAGTCTTGTTCCGTGAATATCAAAAATGATGAATGAAAAATTGTTGTGTTTTTATTAACTTTGTGTTGTTATTCTGTAACTTGACAATATAGGCTATGTTCCTGATTAATTAGTACGTGAGATATCGTTGGTTTTAATATGAAACAAATAAGGAGAAAACATTTCATTTATGTCGTAAAAACATACGAAACTCAATGTGCTTACGTTTAATTTTGGGAAAGTATTTTGAAAAAATAATTATCCAGTGACCTAGATAAATACAAGTTCAATCTTAATAATCGCATAATATGGTGGAAATATTATCGAATTACAAATTATTTTGGTATTACGCTTGTATGGGCAATTCGCCCTCCGCTGGCCCGTTAATAGGCTATTACCTACTATGTAGGTACCTATCAAATTATTTTAATTTTATGAAATTGAATGGCTCTCTTTAAATATGTTTCCAGCGTCGTTTTAGCATCAATACTGGTTACGCTAAAACTAATCGGAACTACATCGTGCCAATAACCTTCTCCACCGCTTCGAAGCCTGACTTCTCTGACCTCAAGCCGTCGCATATCCTTAACGAGTCAGTCACTGTTATCAATCGTGGATCTGTTGGTGATCAGTGGGTCATCTTCAATAAGCAACAAACAGGTGCTTATTCTTTTTATTTTGTATACCATTATTTGTATACCATATTATACAGTATACATTTTGTATATAATACACTACGTAGGCCTTTGTCTTCGAAGTAGTGTGAAGTTAGGCCCGCGCGGCTTGGCTGCGAGTGCGAGCGGGCGGCTGTCGCGAGCTTCAGTTCAGTCAGACATTAATTATACTAGAGCCGCGCTCCGCGAACTACCTTCCGACTTGTATTGTATGTTTTCGATATTAGAAAATAGAAAGTAAACTTAATCTGTTGGTATTAATCCATAATCAATACTAATGTAGAGTGTTTGACTTCGAATCACGTAACATCTTCTAATGAACCTTGCAACTGTAAACCTCACACACCCCAAAAACTATACTCTCTCTCATAGAAGAAGAGAGCTAATAATTTAAGTTAGTGTTGAACATTTCAAGATTATATTTTTGAAGTGAAACTTCTTTAGATTCGTTCTGATTTGAAAATTTGATGAAACGAAAAAGCGACACCAAAAAGAGACAAACATATTCATATATAAATAGGATTTAGCCTGCGAGAGAATGAGATAGAATACAAGTTATATGTTCACGGCCAATAGATGGCGCTGTACGATATTGAGTTGCGCTACTGCTCCATTGTACTCAAAAAGGGTATATTATTATCTCATTCTTCCGTAGGCTACTATTTTGAAGTTTCACTTCTGCCGTATGTCAATCGCACACACACACACACACATTTTTTTATATATATAAAAATAGCTATGTTCTAGCGGGGTGTCCAAAGACACCACACGACTAATATAGTAATGGGTGTATATACCTGATTTCAGGTTTCTATCGTGTCAACTATGATGATTACACTTGGGATCTAATAATCATGGCCCTGCGTGAAGACCGAAGCAGACAAGATATTCATGAATTTAACAGAGCCCAGGTCAGTTAGTTAGAGTGTAAACTGCCTCGTTGGTCTAGTGGTTAGCATGTTCTACTGCCGCTGTCGAGGTCCCGTGTTTGAGTCCCGGATCGGGCCATAACAATTGTATCGGGTTTTTTCTGACAAGAAATTCTTAGTACTAGCCCGGAATTAGGAAGTTGGCGGTGTTTCACCCCCGTGCCTAGAAGAGCACGTAAAGCCGTCGCGTCGGTCCTGTGCCTTATCTCTCTCCGGTCGTGTCAAATTTTCCGTCCCATCGGGCTATGAGAGTAAAGGAAAATAGAATGCACCTGTGTATGCGCACACTTTTTTGCACTATAATATCTCCCGTGCAGATGGCTAATCTCTCTGGAGATAGGCCGCCGTGGCCGAATTTGGGAGGACATTATTATTTATTTATTTTATTTTATTTATTTATTTATTGGTAGGACATACCCGATAAGACATTACAGTTTCCCAATACGTCTTATCAAGCTACAATGTAACATAATATAAATCACTAAAATAACACATAAAATAGGAATTACTAAGAACACATTATCAATTAAATTTTGATTAACTTAACATACAACAACTAAAAATATACACAATACAAATTAAATTAAAAACTACTTATTCTCTAATAACAATTTTATCATGCCCGAGAGCTGGATCAGTGGGGTGTGGAAAATGTCTAGTCCAGAATTTTTACGAACCAAATCATTGAGCAAGCGCAGTGCACGAGCCAATGGCGCATGCTTACCGAGCTCTGTTCGGAAATTGGGTAGCGCAAAAAGCGTACGCCGACGCGCAATTGCATACCCATCCGGGACGTGCAACCGAATGCTACCCAATAAATTGGAATTACATTTTTTTCCTTGGATCAGACTGATTATGTATGAGAGTAAGGCTAGATTGCGCCGCAGTTCCAAAGTATCATAACCAGTCATACCAAGGAGAAACAAGCTTGGATGTATTGTAGGATATCCTACTGAGTACCCAAACTGCTTTCTGTATAGCCACCGAATAAACTTTCTTTGAATCTTTTCTACCATATCGATATATTTAAATTCATGTGGATTCCATACGATGGCATTACTTTCGAGCTTGCTTCGCACAAAAGCATTAAATAAAAGCTTTATTGCAGCAATAGATTTTAAATGCTGCGCTTGCCTAAGTACAAAGCCTAAAGTTCGATAAGCCTTGGCACAAATACCCTTGATATGATCACGAAAAGTTAGATCCCCTGATATATTTGTACCCAAGTCCCGAACCGCAGTCACTCGCGATAAGCTTGTTCCACCCAGATGATAATGTGTAATGAGTGGTGCCACCTTACGACTAAACGTGATGACAGTACATTTTTTGTCATTAAAAAATAACTTGTTCTGCCAACACCATTGCAACACATTGTCAATATCTTGTTGGAGCATTTGAGCATCAGAGGAATCCTCAACACTACAAAACAATTTCAAATCATCCGCAAATAGCAAGCAACTAGCGCCAGTGATTACATTTGGCAAATCATTTATTAATATTAAAAACTCCAGTGGGCCCAGATTACTGCCCTGACTAACGCCAGAATATGTGTAGTAGGGTTCCGAACAGTAACCGTCATATTGCACATACTGCCTCCGGTTTGTTAAGTAACTGGAGAAAAAATTAAGTAACAACGGTGTCCTACGGAGGCCAACTTACTGAGAAGCACGTCATTATCAACTGCGTCAAAAGCTTTTTGAAAATCAAAGTAAGCCGCATCCACCTGCGAGCCGTTGTCTACTGCCCCAATCACATATGTCCAGAATGACAGCAAATTAGTACATGTAGAGCGACCCGCTCGAAGCCCATGTTGAGCGTCTGAAAGTTGGTACTCGAATTGCCTCCTTATGCGATATTCTAAAATAGACTCGAATAGCTTCCCGAAAACTGACAACACAGCAATGGGTCTAAATTCACTTACATCAGAGCTAGATCCTTTTTTAGGAACAGGCACTACGCGAGAGGTTTTCCATACCTCAGGATAGAACGAGTTCTTATAACAGACATTGAAAACATGTTGCAATGGCGAAACCAGAATGCTTCTACAATCTTTTACTACGTATGGTGGGATACCATCGGGACCGGCGGAATGTTTCGGCTTAAGCTTGTTAAGCGCTCTCGATACATCACCCTGCAATATTGACTCTATGTGTATACGCGCGCTACCCCCTTTACAAGACATGACAGCATCATTAACGCTAAGTCGCGGTGGCACCTGCGCGTATACAGAACTGAAATATTCCGCAAATAAATCGGCGCATTGTTCCCTAGGTACTAATTGTCCATTTCTCATAATCTTTTTCTTTGCAATAGTTCGCTTAGAAGTCATATAATTCCAAAACAATTTCGGTTCGCGTTTAATATTTGACTCAATTCTTGCCTTATACTGCTCAAAATCAGTGTCAATATTTGACTTAACTAATGATCTAAATTCTGAAAAAAGCAGTTGAAATTTTTGGTTTTTTGTTATTTTAAATAACTTGTGATATTTCGCTTTTAGTTCTATATTTCGCTTAGTATTACGCGAGTACCAAATAGGATAAATATACCGAGACTCTATAATTACGCGATTTTTAATTGGAACACATTCAATTAGACATGAATCAAGAATAGAATAAAATAATTCAGTAGCTTGGTGTGGATCAGAAATTTCGTATAACGGCGACCAATCTACCAACGCCAATCGTTCATAAAGTAATGGAAAATCTGCTTTTTTGAAATCCCACTCTGGTGTTATATTAGAATGAGATGCGTTCCTTATATTAAAATTTTTTTGCTGATATGCTGCAGACCCAGTAACAAAACTCACCTCAAGTGGAGGATGATAGCTATCCGGTGGAACAGCTGACTCTTCGGCTCTGAACACAGACACCTGACTCAATGATTCGCTTACGAGTACTAAGTCTAAAAGCTGCCCACTGTCATTTAAAACATAATTAATTTGCTTAAGCTCGCAAAATGATAATATGAACTCAAATTGAGATTTTGAATTAAAACTAGCAGAATTAAAATTAAAATCACCACATATTAATATTTCATGTTGACTATAACTACTATAAATTTTTATAGTGAAAATGATACTCTAAGAATATCAAACTTTACCCAGAGGAAAAATTTAACTGTTGCTTTATTTTTGAAGCTTTATAATTTTTTAGTAAAGATGCCAAAACATATTTTTTAAAATTTTGTCTGTCTTTTTCTGCTGGAACTAAGTATATTGATATATATTGGCCATGTCATATAGCTGACATGGCTTCATGATTTTTTTTTGCCTTGCTCTGTTGGGAATTATCGTTTGCAATGGGGCTGATTCTATTGCACGCAATCTATAAACTAAACTAAAATGACAGCATTAAAAATATTGCTAACCTTTTCATAACACTGTCTGCATAAAGGTACAGAAATAGATTAAGCGGGGTCATTTTAGTTTAGTTTAGAGATTATGTTATACAGAATTGGCCACATTGTCCAACTTTAAGTTTTCTTGCAGATTGTGAACGACGTGTTCCAGTTCGCTCGCTCGGGCCTCATGTCCTACAACAGAGCGTTCAATATTCTTTCATTCCTTAAAGACGAGACTGAATACGCTCCCTGGGTAACTGCTGTTACCGGTTTTAACTGGCTTCAGAACAGGCTACTTGGCACCGAATATCAGCCTCTATTAGAGGTACTTGTAAATACTTATTTGATACTTTTTTTCGACATAATCCATCTGTCTGTCTGTTATGCTTTCCGGGACCGGGATTTTGATGAAACTTGACTTGACTTGACTTGACTTGACTTGACTCCCGCGAGGATTAAAAAAATTATCCACGCGGACGAAGTTTTTCTTACAATTATTTTTTTAAATTAATCTAGTCGTTAGTCTAGTTATAATTAATGTCCATCGGTCAGTTTGTCTGCTTTTGTCGCCTGTTCTACCAATTTTCACTAAATTAGACACCGATATAGTGTTGCATCCCAGGGAAGGACATAAGGACAAATTTTTATCAATCTCATTTGTAATAATTCAATAGTAACAACTAGGTGATACCTGGAAAATACGTTATTCCTAATTCAAAATATTCGTAATAAGTAAAAAATATAAAAATCTTATATTTTAGGAAGCAAGAAACGTTATTCTTGCGGACAATCGCGTCGTAGTTACTAATAAATATATAGGTAGTACTGGCAAACCCGGCGAACTCCGTTTCGCCACCAGATGGCTTTCCCGCTTAAAAGATTTTCCCGCTTTTCTGTTGAAATTTTTCCTGAATTTTCTTTGCTATAAACCTCACGGAGCCCGAGACCTTTCCAACGAATGCAAAACCGTTGAAATCGGTTCGTGCGTTCTGGAGTTATAGCGTCAGGAAGGAAAACCCGACTTATTTTTATATAGTAGAGAATATAATTGAGTTGAATATTTTTATATTATAGTAGTATTAGTATGTTTATAGTATTAGTATGTTTTCTAATATTTTGTACTTACTAATTAATGTAAGTTGCAATTAATAAATAGATTATATTCGTTTTAACTACTTTACAAAATTACAGAATTTGATAGTAGACTGGGCGGCAAAGGTAATGGGAGAGTTGACGTACTGGCCCATTGCGGGTGAAAGCTTCATGAGATCCTTCCTGAGATATCAGCTAGCTCCGCTCATGTGCCGACTGAATGTGAAAGATTGCCGGGATGCTGCGGTGGAGCAGTGGCGCGCTCTCGTCACCAATAACTCAGAGTAAGTGTCTCTAGAGATGGACCATTTGCCAACAATTAACAATCTAGATCTATCCAATTGCCCCAAGGTTGATGCCGAGCAGGCGTGACCTCAGCCCAGTATAAAGGGGCTGAAATAGCCAATCCAGGTAGTCTGCTACCTACGAGGACACGCCCGGGCAAGGAGGCCCGTACCCCGACAGACTTCTGCCCGTCGAGAAGACACCATAACAACAAAAAGATTGACCATGTCCTGCTTGGTAACGAATATGCTGCATATATTTTTAAGGTTCCGTGCATCAAGACTTCATTGCCTGTCTGTCTGTCTGTGTGTCAAACACCTGTTTTTCGGGAACGCGTGGAGGTATCAAGTTGAAATGAAGTCAACGCAATTAAAAAATACGGCCGTCAATGCCGCAAATATTGAAACTCGCCAATAAATCAAATCCTATAGCTTCCCGTTCACTTGAGTTTTGTAGGTATTTAAAGGGCTGCCTGTTGAATTTATTCTTGCTTCTTTCTTCACTTACTCATATAACAGTCGAGTTGCCCACCAATGACGTGCATAATGCACAGTGCTTTCTCTGTCTACTACTTATAAGTGTGTGAGGTATCTTTGGAAACGCAACTCTATATCGTTTAAACGTAGGTATATAGCGTTTTAACGAATAAAGATATCACCTTTTTTAACGGTGAAGGAAAACATCGTGAGGTAAACTGTATGCTCATAACGTTCTCGAGCATGTGTAAAGTTTGCCAATCCACACGCGGCCAGTGGATTTGACTATGGCCAAACTTCTCATTCTAACAACAGACTCGTCATCAGATAACCGGCAATGGGTTGAAGTGATGATGGTCCTTATTCCAAGACTCTACTAAAGCTCTGCTTCACCAAAATCTTTTTTTTTAACATAGGCCTGCGCTTGACGACAATCATGCTTAAAAAAAACATTGATGAGGCCTAGATTGGCGCGCGCTAGCCTAGAAAATGCGTTCCGGTTCTAGCGGTGCGTATTAGAAATGTCTAAAAAAAACGTTGCGTACGGCTTGACTGAACATCGACAACGAAAGGATGCGAACGCTCACGGTTTCTCGCAGTTCTGTGGTAAATCTTGTTTTTTATTTCCAGGATCGCAGTAAACAATCGTCATTGGGTGTACTGCAATGGGCTCCGTGAAGGTACCCAGGAGGACTTCGATTTCCTCTGGAACCGTTATCTCCGCCATAATGTGTATACTGAGAAGATTTTGATCCTTCAAAATATCGGATGTACTAAAGACGCTGAGTCACTTAACGCGTGGGTATTTTTTATATTAAAAAACATATTTCAAAGAAAAATATTTATTTTAAAGAACACAATTTTTTATTATACAAAAGAAACGAAACACTGACTCAAATTCTGACTCAAAATGGTTCATTTACTAATTGTTTTACAGAAGACAGCATTAAAAATCTTGCTAGCCCTTTCACAATACTCCCTGCGGCAGGGGACAGAACTATATTTAACGCTGTCATTTTAGTTTAGTTTAGAGATTGTGTTATCCAGAATTGGCCACATGTCTAAGATATAATTGCGAAAAAAAGTTACGAGACAAGGAGGGAAAGTACATTAATTATTGAAGATATTAAATTTCACCCAAAGGAATTCTTTTGTGTTTTTAAATAAAAATGTCTGAATGAATTCTAACATTTAAAAAAACTAAAGTACTATCGATTCTACTACTACACCAAAAATCATCATCATAATCCATCAAATCGTCTGTTGAGGCGCGTCGGTCGCGTAGACCCTCGACGACGCCAGGGAACTTGTCCCACAAAAAAGGTGACGGAAACGCTCGGGCCACAGAGTGAGCAGGCGGGCAAAAATCGGGACCCGTCCGCCGGTACTCGTCGATGTTGCGCTGGTAGGCGTCCCGTCCTGTGCACCCCGGTCGTGCACCCTTACCGTGACAGTAGAGTAGTAGTAATATGAAGACTTGAGGTACTAGACTAGGTACTGAGAAATAAAAGAGTTATTTTCCGTACTAGTGCTGAGGGTTGACTGACTGGCTTTCGGTCTATCGGGAATATTTATACCAAATCATTACGTTAACGGAATATTCCCGAACGCTAATGAATGCAACCACTTCGAGACCCTTTATTTCGTAAACTTCTAGTAACTCATTCATCTTAAAAACAAAGTTGACAAAAAAACCAATAAATTTTACCTATTTCTAAAGTCAACACATAAAAACATATTTCTAGTAAGATCTTAACTCTCGAAAGCTGTTGAAACAAAGACCATATCCCTTTTGTAATCGTTTTTTGTCGCCGGGCGCCTACGGCCACTTGTAAAAAATCCAACCCGGTGCGACGTCCGCCACTTGAAATTCCCTAAATGAATTCTTTTGCTTGCACATTTGGTCTTTATCTAGAACGTTCAACGCATTCGAGAAATAATTTTAATCTAGTCGCCAACATTCTCCCCCTTGTGCGCAGCACCAATCTTCTGACATGGCGATGCTATCAGCACGACTGAAAAGGGGTCGTCTCAGCACTCCTCCTCCTTCATCTTCCTCATATTTTGCTGTGTGAGTTGATTTACGTCCACACGACCATTCCTGCTTGTCTGTCAGTGCGTAAGCTCCATTCTTGTCTAGTTGCTTGTTGAGGAATGGCGTCATCAAGATAAGATCAGCTGATTCTTCATTTTCCCTTGCATCAGCGTAGTCATGCCAACGGAACATCAGGTACGCTGGTAACATCTCAAAAAATTCTCTCATTGTTACTGTATAGCACAAGTACTGAGATTTCTGAAGATCTTGTCTGGTTGAGATCCAGTTGTATATCCCACTTGCAAAGGTACAATTGTCTTGAGCCGTTGCTGCAATCTGAAGGAGTGCCTTATTTCTGACTTGTTCTTTCATCAAAAGTAAATCTGGCCTTTCATAGAGACGCTGAAAAGCTTTCCTTACTTGGACTGGAGTGGCGTCTGAATATAAAAAGTTCTTGACAACTTTTCCCGCTGCTCTTTTTATGGCTCTTCGAAATCTTGTCGTACTCTGCGTCTCTTCTAATGGACGCGTCTTGATACAATTCTGAACTTGCGATTTTCTGTCTGCAAATTCTTTTTCCAAATTGTACTCCGAAACTGAATCTTCAGTTCTTTGTTCTTCAAGTACAGCACCTTCAAGCTTTTGGACCTGGATCGTATTCATCAGGGACTGTTCGGCCTTCACGATCCTTTCCTTTTCTTTCTTTCCGTCCTTTCCTTGAAGGTCTAATTCTGGAAGGATGTTATGTTTCATATCTTCCATGGGTGACGTCTGGATGCAGTTCTGAACATATGATGTTCTATCTTCTTGTTCATTTTTCAGATCGTCTTCTGAAGCTAAAGCTTCCATTTTCCGTTTCTCGAGTCTGATTCGTACCAAATTAGCTTCTGCTTCGATGCGCTGCAGCTCCAATCGAGCCAGCTTTTCCTTTATTTCTAACTCGCGCAGTCTGGCAGATCTCGAGGTTCGAACTGAATTGACTGTCGGAGGGTAGAACCTCCTGGTATTTGAGTCGCCAGGGAGCTGATCTGGTTCTTCCGCTCAGTCATTTTCAGTTGTTTGAGTCGATCACCCGTTTCTATCGACCTCGTCTTCGTCTCGGTGGTTCCTGGAGAATTTGTTATTGAAGTCTTCGGAGAAATATTCAATGCTGTAGCTTCCAAATTCATCTCTGAGGCGGACCCCTGTGATCTGGTTCGCTCGCTCAACTGTTCCGTGTGCTGCGATGCACTTGAGCTTGCGCCTAAGGGCACACCTTTTTCCTTCTGGGACCTGGTGAGAGGCATGTCTCTTGATCCCCGTTCGTAGATACAGCTTTCAGAATTCTTCAATAGTTCCAGAAATCCGGGTCCGGGATCCGGCTCGAAGGACCATCTGTTGCGGCGCGTCGGTTGCGTAGACCCTCGACGATGCCAGGGAACTTGTCCCACAAAAAAGGTGACGGAAACGCTCGGGCCACGGAGTGAGCGGGCGGGCAACGGGCCACGGAGTGAGCGGGCGGGCAAAAATCGGGACCCGTCCGCCGGTACTCGTCGATGTTGCGCTGGTAGGCGTCCCGTCCTGTGCACCCCGGTCGTGCACCTCTACTGTGACAGTAGAGTAGATACTAGTGTGAAGACTTGAGGTACTAGACTAGGTACTGAGAAATAAAAGAGTTATTTTCCGTACTAGTGCTGAGGGTTGACTGACTGGCGTTCGGTCTATCGGGAATATTTATACCAAATCATTACGTTAACGGAATATTCCCGAACGCTAATGAGTGCAACCACTTCGAGACCCTTTATTTCGTAAACTTCTAGTAACTCATTCATCTTAAAAACAAAGTTGACAAAAAAACCAATAAATTTTACCTATTTCTAAAGTCAACACATAAAAACATATTTCTAGTAAGATCTTAACTCTCGAAAGCTGTTGAAACAAAGACCATATCCCTTGTAAAAACTTCACTTCACTTGTAAAAAATCCAACCCGATGCGACGTCCGCTTTATTTTTCAAAAGTATTTCATTAAAAAATTATGTAGTATAATTACTTGGGTACGAGTAACATTATGAATCTATCTCTTTCGGTATACAATATTATGTTCTTCGAGCTATTTCAATAGCTTCATTTTATTTTAAGTTGCAAAGTTTTCTTGAGAGCTTGCTTAACTTATCCTCCTCGTAGACCTTATTGATTCAATTTAGCAATAAAATTGTATTCTTTTGTATTATCTAGATAAAGACAACTAATTTGAAACTCATTCTATACAATATTTTAACAATAAAAGATTGATTCAATAAAATAGTAACTGTAAATTTTTTTGCTTTTTTTTAGTTATATTTCCGGTTCAGGTAAAATTTTTTCAAACTTTTCAAAATTTGCAGATATTCATATTTATTTTTTCAGAAGGGAATGTTTCCTTTGATTGGATATCTTTAATATTTAATGTACCTACTTTTCCCCTATGTCCCGCTCTTTTTTCCACACTGTATACAAAATATTGTTAGTTACTAGATACTACTTGATCATGATGATGATGATGATGGTTTGACAGGTTTCTTACAAACATCATTAGAAATGAGACGGAAATTCGACCTCAAGATTACAACTCGGCTTTCAACAGTGCATTGACTGGTAACGAGGAAAATACAAAAGTAGTCTTGCAATATATACAGAACAATACAAAAGAGGTTATACAGGTGTAAGTATTAAAGTCATTAAAGAAAACATATTACAATTATTGCTTTCAACTTCTAACACTCAAGAAAATGTGAAGATTGTCCAAAGGTTCCCAATCCAATGAGTAAAGGATGTACCTAATATTACTTATTTTAAACTAGCTGACCCTGGCCTACCCTTTGATGAAATTTCTAAAAATCCTTTATTAGAAGAGGATGTTATTCGGTTTGAAGACAACTGACGAGTACCTGCATGCAAAATCTCAAGTTTCTATATCCAGCGCTACGTGACAGTCAGTCAGTTTCTCCTTTAGTATTATTTAGATATCGTAACTATATTTACTATCTATATTGACAAATAAAAAAACAAAATGTTGATTTACAGACTCAAAGCATCAGCACTTACTAATACCCTAGCCAGATTGCGTACAGATACAGACATCGATGCAGTAAGTATTTTTAAATTAATCATAATACGAAAATGACGGAATAAGTTGCCTAATGAGACTGTTTTCTTTACTTTTAGAGTAAAATAATTTAAATTTTAAAATTGTATTAAACAAACAACATTTTATAGTTATCATTTATCAAAATACAAATGAATGCAACGAAAATCGGTAGCAGGAAGCATACAGTGCAAGAAAAAGGTTGGCCACTAAAAATCTGTCAAGGAACCCAGACTTGTTGCTATTCAAATTTGAGAATAATAATTTTAACATATTTTTTTAAAATGTTAACTTTATTATCCTCAGCCAAATTAATTTTTAATATTTCTTCCAGTTTGAAACATGGGCAAAAGAAACATTAGAAGCTGAGGTATACCAATCCATAACGGGTAGTATCAAATCAACTCGCGAAGGACGCCAATGGTACATTACAATTGAAGAAGATCTCAATAAATACTTTGAGAACGAGGACGTTGTTGTTACCACCACTAGTTCTACATCAGCGCCGGTGACTAATCCTAGCACGGTAACAGCGCCTCCTTTGGATGAGCCATCGACTCCTAGTATTCCTGACTCAGCGATTACGTCTACAATATCGGTAGTTGCGTTGACAGTGGCAGTTTTTGTAAATTTTAATGTATAATCGTGGTCTTTTTATAGTAAGAGAGCTGGCTGTTAAATCTATTTAATGAAAAAAGTAATATTTAAGAAATAAAATAATTCATTTTTAAACTTGTTACACATATTTTGTTTTTTATTGAGGTGTAATCCTTCAACAAAAAAAATATCTTTATATAATACAATATGTTTATCTCGTGGGCGAGGCGTGGTCAGTGCATTATACAGCCTAAATGTTTTGTGCTTCATAGTTTAAAATTTTTAAGTAGGTAGATGACGTGGAATGCCAAAAACTGCATAACAATATTATCAATATCCCAAATACCAAATTAACTACAACATCTTCATTAAAATTATTACTTGATATTAATATTAATTTTAGTACCATTTAACTTACTTATTAACTAAGATTATAAATCGATTTAGGCTTAATATTTCATTTCTGTGGAAAAATAACCCATGTCAGTTTGAATTTGAAGCCTGCAAGTAGATAACTACTTAACACATTAACAATACCTACCACCTATCATAAAGGCAGGAACTTACCGACATGATAATCTAAGGTACCTACTAAAGAAGGTTTAATTACTTTTATGGTACCTACTTTTAAAGATTAAAGCATTCAAGTCTTATTTTTAGCCCGTTGTTCTGCCGAAGTATTTTACATCGAATTTCATTTCGAATGATGTCATGATTACTGGATCAACAGTTTCTCTAATTTCATGTCACCGAATGATTTTTTAGTTAGTCAAAGTATATACGCATATTCAAAATTTGTACCTATACTATAAATCTTTTTACAAAATATAAGACGTGATGGTGACAATAATAATTAACGATAATATTTTAAAACTTAAGCTACGAGGGTTTAAAACGTGCCCCATAGGGCTAGCATGCGCACAACGATTAAAATTATGTCTACTCGTTATCTCTATTTGTCTACAGCTAACATGGTTACTTGTCCCCTTACGTCAAAAGCAGAGATAAAAGAAATTTTTCTTTTCTGTGGTATTTTTCTCTACGAACCCTTACATGCGGACTATTTTTTGCTTGTAATACGCATTTTGTTACGCAACTGCCTCGTTGGTCTAGTGGTTAGCATAGTCGACTGCGGATCACGAGGTCCTGGGTTCGATTCCCGGTCGGGCATAAAAGTTAGGTATTGGGTTTTAAGAAATTCTCAGTGCCAGGCCGGAGTTGGAAGTTGGCGGTGTTTCACCCCCGTGCCTCGGAGAGCACGTTAAGCCGTTGCTCCCGGTTATTATCACTAACAAGCCCGCCAAGATTTTCCCAAAATTTGAATTTTGGGAAAATCTCATGTCTCTCTGCCTCGTTACGGACTCATTTCAGTAATATATGGTGTATATATCACTGAAATATACACCAGGGCTATCTGTCACGCCTGTCGCAGACAGGACAATTAACTGGTGCCTGATAATATTTTTTTATAAGTAACCCAAATTTATTAAGTGGAATGTGTCCGGAACGAAGGTGCATTAAATTTATAGTATCTTTATTTTATCTTTATCGCTGTTGTCTTAACGCAGGAGGATCCGGGTTCGACCGGTACGATGCCGTGTAGAGACCAACTAGGGGTATGGGTTTATTATAAATGCCATACCCTTAACAGGTTAGCCCGCTACCATCTTAGACTGCATCATCACTTACCATCAGATGCGATCGCAGTCAAGGGCTAACTTGTAGTAGAATTAAAATAAAAAAACCGGCCAAGTGCGAGTCGGACTCGCGCACCGAGGGTTCCGTACAAACCTGTAGGTATATAAGTAAAAGTGATAGTATTTATATTCCACTTATCTACTTTAATTTCAATTTAATACATCTACGCGTTCATGCGGAAAGTGATTGTGTTAGCTTAGAAGTTTGATTTTTTCACAGCTCCAAGGGACGACAGTATACTTGAGTATTTGATATGAATTTCAGCTTGATACCTCCATGCGTTCCTGAGAAAAAGGGTCTTGACACACAGACGGACGAACAACAAAGTGATCCTATAAGGGTTCAGTTTTTTCCTTTTGAGGTACGGAACCCTAATTATTAAAAATATTTTTATTAAATGATCTAACAAAAAATTTATGCTTTTCGCAATTTTTCCTTTATCTGTGCTATAAGACGTTACTTCCTACCAAATTTCAAGATTCTAAGTTCACGGGAAGTACCCTGTAGGTTTTGTTTCCCTTGCGAGTGTCGGAAATTTGCAGCTTATACGGCTGTGTCTTTTGAATGAGTTGGCTTAGAAGTTTGATTTTTTCACACCTCTAAGGGACAGTAGTTTGTTACAGCTTAAATGTATTATAGACCTGAGTATTTCATATGAATTTCAATCTATTACCTCTACGCATTCATGAGGAAAGGGGTAGTAAGTTTAAAATTATTAAAAATATTTTTATTATATGAGGTAACTGAAAATTTATGTTTTTTGCAATTCTTCCTATATCTGTGCTATAAGACGTTGCTTCGTACCAAGTTTCAAGATTCTGAGTTCACGGGGAGTACCCTGTAGTTTTTGATTCCCTTGTGAGTGTCGAAAATTTGCATAAAAATATTTTTATTATAAATGATGTAACTAAAAATTTATGTTTTTCGCAATTCTTCTTATATCTGTGCTATAAGACGTTGCTTCGTACCAAGTTTCAAGATTCTGAGTCCACGGGAAGTACCCTGTAGGTTTTGATTCAAGCAGTTCAAGCAGTTGCTGGTAAAGCTCAGAAAAGACGTAAACCAAAGATTTTTGATATCCTGCCTGCAAGAACTGCACTTGCCAAACGACAATATTACTTTCTTAGTCCCAGACTTTATAACAAAGTTCATGACACGATCGACATCTTTAAACTAAATAAATCTGGCTGTAAAAAGAAGGTTAACGCATGGCTGAAGACACTTAGTTACGATGACATTGAAGATCTTATCGCTGGCGTAAAAACATAAGTGAATCATATATATAGCTTGCTCATTATCAACCCCCACACATTACTTCCATTATAACAGGCACATTTGCTACACTCTCACACACATTCCCTATCTCTCACATACACATTTACACACACAAGCATATATCAAAATTTTTATTAGGTCCTGAACTAGATTAAAACTACCCAATAATTTCTGCATTAGGTCTTATATCTGGTGTTTAGGATCCGACGGAAGGCTACGGTGCCCGTAACACAGGTTTTCCTAGTACGGGTGCTAAAGCACTCCCTCTGACCTCAAATAACTTTATTGTTCACCTTTTCCATTGCATTGTGTTGCTTTGTATAATTTCAGGTTCTAAGGGAAATTATTATTGATTAATCACTGTATAAGTATATTCTAAGTTATATCCTGTGAATATAACTAATTTTATGTCGAATTGTATTACTGTGTATTTTATGGTCAATAAATGATTATTATTATTATTATTATTATTCCCTTGCGAGTGTCGAAAATTTGCATAAAAATATTTTTATTATATGATGGAACTAAAAATTTATGTTTTTCGCAATTCTTCCTATATCTGTGCTATAAGACGTTGCTTCGTACCAAGTTTCAAGATTCTGAGTTCACGGGAAGTACCCTGTAGGTTTTGATTCCCTTGCGAGTGCAAGAAAATTCGAAAATTTGCAGCATAAACGGCTGTATCTTTTGATTGCGTTGGCTAAGAAGCTTGATTTTTTCACAGCTCCAAGGAACCGTAGACTTGAGTATGTGATATGAATTTCAGCTTGATACCTCCATGCGTTCCTGAGAAAAAGGGTCTTGACACACAGACGGACGGACAACGAAGTGATCCTATAAGGGTTCCGTTTTTTCCTTTTGAGGTACGAAACCCTAAAAACGACTCAGAGAACAGTTGCTAATCCATGGTGTATGGGGTTCCTATTGGATGGTGCGATACCAGATTCCCTTGTAGTGTATCTAGCGATTGACCAACCATCAACAATTTAGAGAAAAAAAATATGCTCAAATGATTTTATTCATATAAAATTTGTTGAATATAGATAGCTTCTTTAAAATACTCAATCCAGCGATGTACACTTATGTTTCGCATTACGGGGCTACAAAACCATATCCAGCACCTAACTAGTTATAATAATTATGTAAGATAGAATTGATAGGATTCTGTAGTCTATGTATTAGTATTACGATGAATCTATGCAAATATTATAAATGCGAAAGTTTGGATGGATGGATCATGGATGTATGTTATTCAATCACGCCAGAACGGCTCAACAGATCTGAATAATATTTGGCACAAAGATAGATTATTCTGGAATAACATGTATGCTACATTTTATTCCGGAAAATCATAGTCCCAGAGACAGGGAGATATAAATGAAATAGGCGGATTTGGTTGGTTTACATGGTTACGTGTATACATGTGGATTATCCAATTATAGTCTTTTTTGTATAGATGAAAATAATTTTATTATATTTTTTCGTTGTAAAATTCTATAAAATAAACATAAATTAATAATTTTTTTAAAAATAAAATACAATTTTTAAAATTTGACATGCAATTGAAACACAATTTCACATTAATGATCCGAGTAAAGATACAAAATTTCAGTTATTATGTCAGTATAAATTTACGTAATATGAAAACTCATTGGTTCGTGGATATTTTACAGACTGGTTCCCCCATGGCTTTTATAACTTTTCGTTATATGTATAAAGTGAATCACGTATTGGCCGAGTGTATATTTTTATTAATAAGAGCCTAATTTCAAAAACCTAAAACAAGAACTCCGTTTGTTATAAGGCTGTCTCATATAGACTCATGCCCTTTTAATGCAATGGTTTCGGTTTTATCTGGCGTCCGGTCGTAAGCATAGCTTTTTGTTATGAGTGCTTCTATTTCCTGAATAGTCTTACCCTTTGTCTCGGGCAAATATTTGTATACAAGAATTAGAGATACAGATGAAGATACCGCATAAAACAGAAACGCTCCATGTGTTCCGCAAAGTTTAAAAATAAACGGCGCCGTTTTGAGAGTTATCGCTAATAATATATTTTTTAAAAATGATAGGCCACATAAAAAATAACTCCTGTTACTCAATGGTGCCAACTCTGCAGTACAACATGGTGTAAGTATCATTGTTCCACAGCTAATACTTAAAGAGAACCCCATTAATAAGAATAAAGAAGCATAATGGTGTTCTGATATGACATTAAATTTAATCATGTATAAGTATGTAGATAAAATATATAGGAAACTGATTCCTATAGAGGAAAACACTAAAATTTGTTTACGACGTGTTAAAATTTTTGATAATGCACAACCAGAGTACATGCCTAACACAGTCACTCCATCCAATATAAGCATACCCTCGTACGCCATTCGTTCACTAGATGTGATTTTTTTTAGAATGTCTATAGCATAAACCGTGCATGCTATTTTACCTGATAAAATGTATAAATATATTGGTAACGATGAATACATGAGAGGTTTATAAAAGCTTTTGCGTCTTAATATGTCAAACATTTTAGTAAGTTTTTTAAGCTTTGTCTGCCCATTTTTCTTATTTAAATGTTCCTGTTGTGATGAAATGAGTTTTCTGAGTTCTTCCTCTGAGTCTTCATCCGTACCTTTGAGCCATCGGTGAACATTTGCACACTCATTGAAACGTCCTTTCGTTGCCAGCCAATATGGAGATTCCTTGTAGAATATGGTTGTTAAATTGTAAATACCACAAATAAATACAACAATACCAATATTTCTCCAATGGAAGAATGTACCGATAGCATTCGAGACCCACACTCCCCAGAAAAGTGTAGCAGATTTGAATGTCAAAAAAATGCCTCTGTATTTTGGCGAGGTGTACTCAGACGAAACCATTACGGCAATTGTCAACATTGAACCTACAAGCATTCCTTGCACAGCCAGGCTTATGATTATTTCAATAACGCTGGTACTATAATAAAAAATTATATTTCCTAATAATACATTAATGTTAATTATGACAAGACAAATTTTTCGTCCGAAACGATACGACAATATTGGCAAAATGAAAACCCATGGTAGTGTACTCCATACAGAAACAGAAGCTGAAAAGAAAAGAAAATATTACTTAAACAGTTAGTTTCTCACACAAAAAATAGAGCTTTTACCTATAAAAATAACGTTTTAAGGAAAAGTTCCAATTATATCGTTAAATTTAGGGCTTCAAACATCATAATTATGTTTCTCGAACACCGATTATTTCTACGGCAACGATAATATGTAAGAATACCAAAAATAACCCCAGCTATCAATATTTTAACTAAACATTACGTAAGAAAATGATCATTTCATTGGTTCGTAAGCACCAAATTTGCATTTAAATTACTTCGGACAATTTTATGAATCCTTTTTATTGTAAAATAAACAAAGAAATTCATAAAAAATCTATCTAGTTTTTTGAATAAAAGTAGAAGTGGTCTGCCGTGTCAGATCAGTTCAGAACAAGCAGATAGAAGATACTTCTTCACGGTGTAGACGATGATCCAGAGGATGGGTGGTATTTGAGGAGGGAGGTGGGTATTTGGGATCAACCCTAAAATGGGTGATTCCAAATACTGATTTTTCTGTCAGTTTTTGTAATTGTAAAGTTACCAAAAATCATCTCACACTCATTATAGGAGGGACTATAATACGGCGTTTGACTTACATAGCCAAGATACCATTTCTGGTGATACGACATCAGTTGAATTAGCTTCTCTTATCAACTGAGGTATTATTACGGTAGGGGATCCCAGGTACAAACCGAACATGAAATAGTTCAACACAATCGCACTGCATGAAAAAAGCTGTAAAAGACAAAATTTTGTTAATTTGAGTGATCACTTACAAAGTTCCGGAAGTTTTATCCTAGTGTGTGTGTGTGTGTGTGTGTGTGTGTGTGTGTGTGTGTGTGTGTGTGTGTGTGTGTGTGTGTGTGTGTGTGTGTGTGTGTGTGTGTGTGTGTGTGTGTGTGTGTGTGTGTGTGTGTGTGTGTGTGTGTGTGTGTGTGTGTGTGTGTGTGTGTGTGTGTGTGTACGTGTGTATGTATAGTCTATGACATTATGACTACTTTAATACGTCGAAGCTAACAAACAAAATATACAAAGAAAACAATTTGAGATATATCTATCAAGCTTGGTATTAAATAAGAATAATAATTCTTCTTGAGGAAACTCCAATACTATGAAGATGTATATGTTTTATGTGTGCATATTATTTAAGCCCCCTTATATACTACCTATATCATCGGGGTGAAAAATAACAAGTCCGCTATCTTTAGGAATTCACCATATTGGATTTAGGATGACGTCACCTAGCTTAGTATGTATTATTATCCAGACTTAACGTGAATTTATTTCAACCGATTGAGCTGAAATGTTTTAGAATTAGATATACTCTTTTAGAGTTCAGTTTCAAGATTTGACCCAAATAAACACGCAAACATAGACTGCACCCAAATCCCAATCAAGTAATTCAAACTATTTTTATGCATCCACTATTTTGCGCATAGTCGAAATTCTTTATCAGGCCCAGACCATGTTGTGGATTTTTTAATTTTTTTCAGCTGCAGAGACCTCAGGATTCCAGTGCTAATGCTGCTTGTGCCAACTTAACGAAATGCAGTAAATTATTTATTTTCCATTGAAATATATTATAGAGAAAATTATTAAAGATTTTAATATTTGCTTTATAATTTGCGCACCCTTTGATTTCTGATTTAATACTTAAGTGCTCTTGTTGTGATAATATGAGATTCTTGAGTTCGTCCTCTGAATTTTCATCGGTACCTTTAAGCCATCGGTGAACTTTTGCGCAATCATCAAAACGTTCCTTTGTCGCTAGCTATTTCGAGTCATGGCTTTGAAAAAAAGGTAACAAAGGTCAACGTCGTGTTTTAGTCAGCCGCGTGAGGAGTAACCTCTGCGCACCGGCTGTGATAGCGGCAATTCTGGCGAAAGATGGAGCGTGGACACAGTGGTCTTCTTCTGTGAAACCGTAATGGTTAAGAAAGAGGCGCTGGCCGCACCGATCCATCAGTTCAATAGTCCCAGACAAAGCGACTTCTGGGTCAAGACCGGTCAGGAGTGGAGGCTCCAGTCGTGGTACAAGCAGCCGTGCTTCAAGGCGAGGCACGTGAAGTGGGGGTCTCTCCCTCTGGGATGAGACCAAAAAGTTGTATGTACTTTTTAGGGTTCCGCACCTCAAAAGGTAAAAACGGAACTTTGTTGTCCGTCCGTCTGTGTGTCAAGACCCTTTTTCTCAGGAACGCATGGAGGTATCAAGCTGAAATTCATATCAAATACTCAGGTCTACGGTCCCTTGGAGCTGTAAAAAAATCAAGCTTTTTAGCCAACGCAATCAAAATATACAGCCGTTTATGCTGCAAATTTTCGACACTCGCCACCACATCGTAGACGGCGACGTCACAGTTTGTACGGAACCCTCGGTGCGCGAGGTCGACTCGCACTTGGCCGGTTTTTTTTTCTAGTTGATGGAGAGATGTGATGGTAATTCCATAGGTCTGATTGAACCAAAATTGATAAATATTGAATATTGAAGTAACAGACTTCAATATGCCGTTTTTTTAATATATAAGCTTGTACATATGAAATTGCCGTTTTTTATGGAAGGAACATAAAGTCGATTTTATTAAATATAATATATTTATTTAATCAAAGTATGTACCATTGCTATCTATGCACTTTTGCCATCTCATTGGTAGTTCATTGATCCCTTTACTAAAAAAACCAATCGGACGGGAATCAATAAAATCTTTGAAGGCGCTTTGGACTGCCCCATCGGAGTTGAATTTTTTCCCTTGCAAGAAGTTATCCAAGTTTCGAAAAAAAGGTAATCTGTAGGGGCAAGGTCCGGGGAGTACGGTGGATGTCTTAGATATTCCAATTGAATCTCCTCTAATTTGGTAGCCGTCTGTTGTGCAGTGGTTGGTCTAGCGCTGTCCTGAAGCAGCAGTGCCCTAGAGCGATTGACCAGCCTCGGTTATTTAGCAGCTAGCTTTTCCATTATGGTTTCCAGTTGCTATTTATGGTTGGCAGTTTATGGTTGCAGTTGCAATATTCATCCGCCGTAATCGTCTGGCCAGATTTAAGAAAGCTGTAGTGAATGACACCGGCACTAGTCCACCAAACGCTCACGAATATTTTTGTTTGGAGTCAATTTTCGCTTGGGGCAGGATTTGGCTGGTTCGCCAGGGTTCAGCCATTACGATGAGCGTTTCCGATTATCTTACAGGATCCACTTTTCATCACAGGTAATAATTCGATTTAAAATCCCTTCATTATTGTGCCGGTTGAGTAATGTAACGCAGCAGTGGACGCGCGTTTGTCGGTTTGCTGCACGCAATTCATGAGGTACCCACTTTTCAAGCTTTTTCATCTTCCCAATTTGCTTCGAGTGGATTAAAACAGTTTTATCACTAACACCGCAGCCTGCAGGTAGCTGGGACGTGGTTTGTGATGGATCCGCTTCCACAATAGCCTTACTTTCTTCATTATCAACTTTGGTCTCCGGCCGTCCTCGGGGCTTGTTCTGTAGGTCGAAATTTCCAAAACGAAAACGTTGGATCCAAAAACGCACTGTGTTTTCTTTTGCGACACCGCCGCCATACACATCATTAATCCTTCGAGCCGTTTCTGCAGCACTGGTGCCATGATGGAACTCGTTCTCGTAAATAACGCGAAATTTTAAGTTTTCCCTTTTGTAAACTGAGTGACGCAAAGAAAAAACCAAAAGAGGAAAAAGCAAATGAATGAGGGTTTTCAAAATACAAAAGCATGAGTAAATAGCTGTATAAATTTGAAATTGAAATTCTTAACCAAAGAGGAGATATTTGAGATCAAAGTAGCCAGAACGACAAAACGGCAATTTCATATGTAAGGACCTATTATTTACACGTGATTGGGTAGATGAAAATTAAAAATACCTGTCTGAAGAAGAATATCCATGAAGCGTTACTGTGTTCGTTTTTAACTTCTATCACCAAGTCCGGTATGTCCATATTTTTACTGTTATTTTTTATCAAAAATGAATGATATAATATTATATAAATCTATTTTTGCGATAACATACATAGTACGTACTGTAGGGACGTGATAGAAGTTTATGATCAAAACATATTGTGAATATTGTCATAAGAACCTGTCGCAATTAGTATTATCTACAAACTCGTTCAACCAATAATTAATGGCAGACAGTGGCGGATCGTGACTTTACCTTTACAGTTTGACGGAATATGTACCTAGTGAATAGTATACCTTACAGTACATTTAAAAAAAACACAGATTTCGCAAGAATCGGATTGCATTGAAAATGAATAGAAAAATTTACGTTTTTTTTTTTTTTTTTTAATAACTCATTACAAGTTGAATAATAAGAAATTTTTATTGAGATTTATTTCCCTGAAACAACACAACTGCATTTCTTCCAAGTCGAATAATATTATACGAATGTAGGTATAACACTGCACAGAACAGAGAATAACATTTTCTTTTCTATTACAATCTAAGTGAAATTCATCGGGCGCCTACTTTTTATACGACTGCCTGAAAAAAGGAGTATATTGTTTTCAGGGTTCATGTATGTATGTGAGTTTGTATATTCCACTATAACTTCAATACACCTGAACCGATTTTGATAAATGAGGTATCATTAGAATCCTTAGCTTATTCCGGGTGACATAGGCTAGAAAAATTAAAAAAAAAAATGATTGGGTTGGTTCTAATCATCATCTAGAAAATGATGAGTAGATTCCAAAAATACATAACACTATAGTTCAATATCCAGTGATTCCCACAAAAATATCATTTATTAGAAATGTGAATAAGATTCCCTAAGTAATTAATGACTGTGGTATCGTTACGTAGTAGATAGTTACGGGCTACGGCAGAGCAGTCGTATTTATTAATAATTTTAATAATTGTATTCACTTGTTTTCAATGCACTTCTCGCCTGCATCCACATCTTTTAACACCATTACTATGACAATCGGTCAATAATTAATCAACGAAGCTACGGGTAGGTATATCACGTTTATATACGGAGATACCACCACACAATTTTTACCCGATCACATATTACTAACCGATTTCAAAAAAAAAATATTGTTTTTAACCGACTTCCAAAAAAGGAGGAGGTTCTCAATTCGGCGCGTATCTTTTTTTTTTTTTAAAGTAAGTATATCGGTGCATATCTACGTGGTTTCTAAACCGATTTGAACAATTTTTTTTTCATTGGTTAGAGGAAGCTCACAAGGTGGTCCCATAAAAAATTCTGACTCCAAATCCTCAATCCTGATGCTGTAGGTGTACCGTACTACATGAATTCATCAAAACTAGTGAGTTAGGAAATTTTGATGGTGAATTCATACAGTAGGTATCAAGTCACGTGTATACGATACAACTCTGAGTCCCAAATCCTCAACCCTGATGCTGCAGGGTACAGAACTCCTTAAAAATAGCGATTTAGGATTTTTTTATGGTGAATTCATATTGTAGGTGTCAAGCAACGACTTTATACTTAAACCCACGTCCCAACTCCTCAACTCTGATGCTGCAGGGTACTGGATTAAGAGTAGGTACACTAAAAAGTTAAAAATAAAAATTCTTTTCAAAAAACCGACTTCTAAACCCACTATAAAGTAAAAAATAATTTTGATTTCTACACACTACGAGTATGTTGAAGTCGGGCGAGTATAACAAAGATAGGCAAAGTTGATGCGTTAGGCTCGCCCGACTTCAACATAGTGTAGAAATCAAAATTATTATTTACTTTATAGTGGGTTTGGAAGTCGGTTTTTGGAAAAGAATTTTTATTTTTTTTAGCTAAACTAATAGGTACTCTAGGACCTCACCATACCAAATTTTATCAAAATTAATTGAACAGTATGGATTATTAAACTGGGGTTTTAAGTTATCAACAAAGTGTAAGGGTCAAAGCAAAATCGTCACAATTTATAATGCATATATATTTACAGCGTAATGCTATTTAAAATATTAATTTTATTTATTCTGTGTTAAGAACTTTGTTAATAGATTAAAATTGTTTTTTATTGTAAATGATCGTTTACAAGTGCTGTCAAATCTTTAATTGAACTTTTTTTTTATATTTAATTGCATAGATAATAATTGAAGGGTAAGGTTTAATTACGTGCTAGTCAACTCCTTAAGAAAAGTGTCCAATTCATTTAATTAATTATTAGTAATATAGTTCATCTTCAGTAAGTTATTATTGCCTATTGCACGCTTTTTTGAACCCACGTAGTAAAAACTAGTACCTAATAACTTATTATCAGTTACAATTTACTATTTTACGATACACATGCATAAAAAAACCTAACTTTCCGATGGTAACATTTAGGCCCTTCGCACACGGCGTCGTAGCGTAAGCGTATCGTAATCCGCGCGTATGATGAGAGCAATACGAGCATGAACATGCCCAAACAAGTCCACATACGAAGCGGTGTTGCAGCGAATCATAGGAGGTGTTTACTGTCATTACGATAGTTGTAGCGTACTGACGTAAAAACACAAGCGTTAAAAATTAACTTTTCATTATTTTCTTTAAAAAACGCCTGAATTTAACTGAATTTCAATTTCTTATGACTTTTCTTACGACCTTCAATATGACTGAAAAAATAATTGAATTCGTCAAACTGGTTGAAGACTACCCTATCATTCATTAAGCGAATATTCAAGAAAAGTTGTTACAGACAAAGCTTAAGCAATAAAAAATCCTCTTCGTCTGAAGAGAAAGTATCCTCAACATCCAAAACGTCTGGTGCCTTTGACGCCATGATTTTAATTTATACTTGATATCCAAAACGATACGTCTACGCGAAGATTCGTGTGTGCAACACTGCAGGTCTCATACGCGTAGCGTCGTAGCGATACGCTTACGATACAACTACGCTTACGACCCGTGTGCGAAGGGGGTTACAAGGGCATTAAAGAAAAAGTATATTTTAAAATACATATTGTGTTCGTAGTCGCCCTTACTTCAGCGCTTTTAAAACTATAAAGTAGAATTTTCACAACCATGGGCTATAAAAATATTACCACAGATTTATAGGCCCACAAAGCTATGCAGTAATATTTATTTTGCACTAGTGCGATAATAATATAATAATAGCAGCCATAAAAGCATCAGCGAAACCGATTAGGGGTATGGGTTTAATAACTGCCGTACCCCTAACAGGTTAGTCCGATACTATCTTAGTCTTTTAGCATCGTCACTTACCATCAGCTGAGATCACAGTTAAGGGCTATTTTCAAGGTTTTAGGCACCTTTTTCACTATGTGGAGTAAGGAAAACCATCACTTATTGCAATATCTAAGTCTGTGTAAGCAAGTACGTTTTACGAAAATCCACTACAAAGGGGGTGTAATGGGGGCTGGAAGTTTACATGAAGGTTCTAAGTTTTTGAAGTCAGGAACTTGAAAATCGGCATTAAGGTTATTCGTTTTAAATAATGATAACCTGTATGAGTAATTTTACGAAATCTACCTACTCCAAAAGGGGTGGAATGGGGGTTGGAGGTTTGTATGAAAATTCTATATTTTTGAAGTTGGAGACATGAAAATCGGCACTTAAGTCTTTAGTTTTAAATAGTAAAAACCTGTATTAAGCAGTTTTACCAAAATCCGTTTTTAATGTCTATCTCAATAATGAGATATACAAGTTTAGATATTGCAATAAATGATGGTTTTCCTTACTCCACACAATGAAAATAGTGCCATAAACCTTGAAAATAAGGCTGAAATTTTATCATAGCGAAATTTCAAATTGAATCTTGCGGATGTTTGGCCCATCAGATAAGTCTGGCTGCTTGCAAATAATATTGTAATAGTTCCCTGAGTATGTGTATAAAAATGAAGACTCAGAAAATAAGTCAAGTTAAGTTATTTTTTGCGAGCCCGACCGAACCAGAGCTTGATACAGGGTAAGGAGCTGTTCCGGTGTGAAGTACCGCTTGATTTTATTGAGTATCATCTCAAACACAACGTGTATACTGAGATTTTGATCCTTCAAAATTTCGAATGTAGGTACCTACTAAGAACGCTAAGTCACTTAACGTGTGGGTATTTTTATATTAAAAAACATATTACAAAGAAAAATATTTATTTCAAAAGAACACAATTTTTTGCTCTGCAAAAGAAACGAAACTTTGATTCTAAATGGTACATCTTTTAATAAACAGTTCAGCCGATTATACCTGGATAAAGTTGGCACTTGGGAGACGCGCAGCGGTGTCTCATATACCCACCATGCATGGCGCACGAGTCACATTGCAACAGATCGCAACGTTTACAGCGCTCAAAAGATATACCTATATACAATATATAACTACTAACGTGCGGAAAAAACTTAGGAGACATGGAGGGAAAATAAATTAAATACCTATTGAAGATATCGAATTTCACCGAAAGGAAACATTCTTTTATTTTATGAATAAGAATGTCTGCATTCGAACCTTTTAAAATAAGCTAACCGGAATTTTGTGTGTGAGATCATTTCTTGCCTGCCCTGTCTTGCAGCCGTATAGCAGTACTAATTTAACGTTTGTATTTAATTTTCAAGTTTCAGAGAGGTGCTTGGACTGCCAGACTGGGTAGACACTAGAGCTCAGAATGGTAATATGACTAGAGACACGCAAAGGCACCACGGACTTTTGATAACCGGGAGTGGATGCAAAATCGTAAATTTATACTATACCTATCTAACTTAAATAGTAAGATACATAAATTTATGATTTTGCATGCATAAGATACATATTTATTCATAGGCTTTTATTTAAGTGTAGGTTCTGGTTCTTTCAATGGAAGGCTTTCCGAATTAATTTGACCTATACGTATTATACGTTCCTGTATTTCCTGAATAGTCAAATCTTTTGTTTCAGGCAAGTATTTGTATATTAGAATTAAAAAAATGGACGATGTCATAGCATAAAACAAAAACGCGCCATGCGTACCAAAATTTTTAAAAATCAGCGGCGAAAATTTAACCACTGTCGCTAATAATGTACTATTGAAAAGTGAGATACAACACACAAAATAACTTCTGTACCTCAAGGGACACAATTCTGCTGTGCAGCAGACTGAAAGAATTATTGGTCCACAACTAATGCTTATCGAAAATGCTGTAAGTAAGAACAAGGAGACATACGTGTTCTCAGGCAGAATATTTAAATTAACCATGAACAAATAAAATGACAAAGCAAACAAAAAACTTATACCTAAAGATCCAAATATAATTAATTGTGTTCGACGTTTTACAATTTTAGCTAAAGCAGATCCTAGATACATGCCTAGTACAGTAACTCCATCCAATATAAGCATACCTCCATATGCCGTTTTTTCGCTGGATGTCATTTTCTTAATGATGTCTATGGCGTACACGGTGTATGCAAACTTACCCGAAAAATGATATAGGCACGTTGGAAAGATTGCAAACACAAAAGGCTTATAAAATGTTTTACATCGTAATATATTGAAGATTTTTACATCATATTTTCTACATGTAGTGCGCCCTTTGATTTCTGTTTTAATTCTTGAGCGCTCTTGTTGCGATAATACAAGCTTCCTGAGTTCATCTGCTGAATCCTCATCTGTGCCTTTAAGCCATCGGTGAACTTCAGTGCATTCATGAAAACGGCCCTTTGTCGCTAACCAATAAGGCGACTCCTTATAGAATATGCACAAAAAACTGCAAATACTACAAACAAAAATAACTATGCCAATATTCTTCCAGTGGTAGAAAGTTCCGATAGCGTTTGAAACCCAAACTCCCCAATAGAATGTAGCAGATTTCATGGCTAACAGCACACCTCTATATTTAGGTGATGTATATTCAGACATAACCATCACGATGATTGTGGTGAATGAGCCTACGAGAATTCCTTGTATCGCTTGACCGACAATAAGTTCTGTAATACTTGTACTGTAGTAAAAAACTATATTTCCTATTAAAACAGCAATACTCATTGAAACTAAAATATATTTTCTTCCAAAGCGATATGCCAATAATGACAAAATGAATCCCCATGGTATACCGCAGTAGGAGGACGTAGATGCTGGAAATAAAGGTTAGTTGAGTAAAATTAACTCTGAAATATAATATCATTCTTCAGCTATAATTAAAGCTATGTAAGAAAGAAATACCACAGAGCAAATAAATACTGCCGGATTCAATATTCTGTGCTAGTCACGTCGGTTTATCCACCGAATATAGCTGTACAATATAGTGACCCAATGATTTTAATATGAATTTATAGAGGTAAAGGAATAGGATATCGAGAAGAATAAAAAATTCTTTCTAAAAAACCGACTTCCAAAGCCACTGTAAAGTAAAAAATAATTTTGATTTCTACACACTATGTTGAAGTCGGGCGAGCCTGACACGTCAACTTTGCTTATCTTTGATAAACTCGCCCGACTTCAACATAGTGTGTAGAAATCAAAATTATTTTTTACTTTACAGTGGCTTTGGAAGTCGTTTTTTTGGAAAGAATTTTTATTTTTAACTTTTTAGTGTACTCTTAATCCCTACGGCTGAGTGCAGTACCATGCAGCATCAGAGTTGAGGAGTTGGAAATTGGGTTTAAGTATGAAGTCGTTGCTTGACACCTACAATATTAATTCACCATAAAAAAATCCTAAATCGCTATTTTTAAGGAGTTCTGTACCCTACAGCATCAGGGTTGAGGAGTTGGGACTCAGAGTTGTATCGTATACACGTGACTTAATACCTACTATATGAATTCACCATCAAAATTTCCTAACTCACTAGTTTTTTGGATTTCATGCAGTTCGGTACACCTACAGCATCAGGATTGAGGATTTGGATTCAGGATTTTTTATGGGACCACCTCGCAAGCTTCCTCTAACCAATGAAAAAAAAAATTGTTCAAATCGGTTTAGATATGAACCGACATACATAAAAAAAAAAAAGATACGCGCCGAATTGAGAACCTCCTCCTTTTTTGGAAGTCGGTTAAAATGAATTGGTCCCAACTACTCCGCCGGCTCTGGCCCGCTAGCGGGGCAGTTGATGACGCCCACTAGAACCTTTAGACTGTTGATGATGTCGATGAGAATGGCCATCCTCTCTTCGACATATTTATATTTATTTTCTCAAACACGCTTTTAAATTTGAGCATCATTTTGACAACCTTCTTCGAGATAAATCGAAATTGCTGTACTGGCCAAATACATGCGAGCAGCAAAAAATGTATGAAAATCTATATCTGTCGTGGTTTAGCGGCCAAATAAATTACATAGTAAATTCATATCTGTCGTGTAATTTAAAAATGGAACGATCTCTTACTCCAAAACATGGCAACCAAGGAGGTAACTTATCAAAGGTTTTATTTAAATTTCGAACTAACTTGCAAATAGAAAGCTGTTTAATGAAAAAAAAAAACAAATGAACACTTTGACGCGGGAAAAATTATTGTTGTTCGTTGTTCGTCATTGATTTTGAAATATATTTGACAAAATGAGTTCAAGTGAAGACAATGAATGTGATGAACTTACTTTAACGCCACCTGAAATTCAAGAGGCGGCAAGAGCCGTAATAGAAAACTTGTTACCGCCAAAATAGAAAGAAAAATATTTGAAAACCTATGAAAATTTTGTTCAATGGGAGAATGAAAGAAAATCGAAATCGAAGTTCTGTCTAGGTACAACTTAGTCTTAATTTCCTCGCATTATTTGAGAAAAGTACTATACAAGCCTTGGCCACAACTAGGCATTGAAAGACTTACGTGCCTCGGCTTTGCCTCAGCACACATTTACACGTTCGTCCTTCAATGCCTGTTTTGCTGGCCGCTGCAGGTACTACATACTCTTGATCTGTGTGAAAAAGTTGCATCTGCCCCGTTAAGCGACTACGCCGGGGCTAGCGGGGCCGATGGCACTTTTTTTTTCCCAACTGCCCCGTTAGCGGGGCAGAGCCAGCGGGGCAGATGGGACCAAGTCCTGTTTTCCTAACTGCCTCGCCAGCGGGGCAGATGCAGCGGGGTAGTTGGGACCAAGCCAGAGAGAAATTCGGACTTGAGAGTATTTGTAGAAATCAATCTATTGCGGTGGCGGCAAAACCGCAATTTTATTTGGTAATTTATGTAGCATGAATTTGGATGAGTGGAATTTTAACGTATTTAAATTCTCTTCAGTGGCTTATCAGCGTCGTGGCGTTTCAAAACTTAAATAGGCATAACAAATTTGAACCTAATTCCTCGCAATTTTTTGTGATAACGAATTTGGAAATAAAAATGAACAAGAACTATAGGTATCGTGTAGACTTACAAAGCCAAGATGCCATTTCTGGTGTTACCACATCCGTTGAATTTGCTTCTTTTCTTAATTGAGGTATTATTACTGTGGGAGCACCCATGTACATGCCACACGTGAAAATGTTCAACACGACCGCAGCACATGTAAAAACCTGCAAATAAATTTTTCTTTAATAACTAAGTATAAACAGCGCTAAATAAAGTGTATGACTGGACTAAAAAATGGAGAATCAAGCTAAATAAAAAAACAAAGTCGGTTCATAGTGACTACAAACAAAACAATGAAGTACCACGCTGTTTACATCAATGGTCAAAAAAATTTCTACGTGGATACAGCCAAATATCTTGGGATGACCCTTGACGTGAGCTACGCTGGAGAGCTCATTTCAAGAAAAAAAGACAAGAGCTTTACATAAAGTACAAACAGATATTTTGGCTACTTGGTAGACATTCCTCGCTGTCAATACACAACAAGTTTCTGCTATACAGACAAGTCCTGATGCCCGTTTGGACCTACGGCGTACAGCTATGGGGCTGAACCAAAAAGACTAACATCAAAATTATACAACGGTTCCAAAAAAAAAATATTAAAAAAAAAACACGACTGCCCTGCCAAAAAAGAAACTAAAAAGTTAAAAACAAGTTGTAGTAGTTAGTCTGCATGTATATATAAAAGCGAAAAGTCCCTTATTACGCGTTGACTAAACAAATAAAAAACCGGCCAAGTGCGACTCGGACTCGCACACCGAGGGTCCCGTACAAACTGTGACGTGGTGGATGTGGCGGCCGGCCCTTGGAGCTGTGAAAAAATCAAACTTCTAAGCCAACGCAAGCAAAAGATACAGCCGTTCATGCTGCAAACCTGCTTTTCACCTTGTGCAGGTTTTCGACACTCGCAAGGGAATTAAAACCTACAGGGTACTTCCCGTGAACTCAGAATCTTGAAATTTGGTACGAAGCAACCGCGCCTTATAGCACAGATAAAGGAAAAAATTCGCAAAGCATAAATTTTTAGTTAGATCATTTAATAAAAATAAAAATTAATACATAAGTACATAAGATTTAAGATAAATTATAAGTTTAGGTTAAAATAAAACTACTCATTAGCCAATTAGTTAGGCTAGATTGTAGTTAAATGAGGCCCTGTGCTTGCATGGGCCTCGGAGAGCGCCTCCCGCCCGGTCCGAGTTGGTGGTGGGTGGAGTGTCCATCGGCGTCGAGCGTACGATGAAGTACCTGGGACTCGTCCTCGACAGCCGGTGGACATTCGAAGAGCATTTCAGGCGTCTTGTCCCGAAGCTCGTGGGAGCCGCTGGAGCCCTGAGTCGGCTCCTGCCAAATCTGGGCGGACCGAGCTCGCGGTGTCGCCGCCTGTACACGGGTGTCGTGCGGTCCATGGCGATCTACGGAGCGCCCGTCTGGTCGGAAACTCTGACCGCCCAAACCCGGGCCCTGCTGTGGAGGACGCAGAGGGTCATGGCGGTCAGAGTGATACGGGGGTACCGCACCATATCATGCGAGGCGGCTTGTGTGTTGGCGGGAACACCGCCCTGGGATTTGGACGCCGAAGTGCTCTCGAGCGCGTATTGGCGGAGGGTGGATGCCCGAATTCGGGGGGAACACCCTACGCCGGCGCAGGACCGCGCGTGGCGCCAGTTGGCGGAGGCCGATCTCGTCGCTCATTGGCGGGAGCGGCTTCTGGCGCCGACGGCCGGCCGCCGCACTATTGAGGCGATTCGGCCCGTCCTTGAGCTCTGGACTGGCTGGAAGCACGGTGCTCTCTCTTTTCACCTTGTGCAGGTCCTCTCGGGGCACGGCTGCTTCGGGTGGCCACACGGAAGACTCGGCACAGCACACACTGGAGTCATGCGTCGAGTGGTCGACTCAGCGCGCCACACTCGTGACCGAAGTGGGGCCCGACCTTTCGCTGCCTGCCGTCGTTCACGCCATGGTGAGCAGCGAAGGGGCCTGGAACGCCGTCGCCTCCTTCTCCGAGACGGTGATGACCAGGAAGGAGGCGGCGGAACGGCTGCGAGAAGCCGACGCTACCGCGGATCCTCTCCGTCGCCGAAGAACAGGACGCAGACGGCGTGCGCAGGACCGCCGATTGCCGCCCTAGTGGGGGCTCCGGGTGACTGACCTCTAGTCTGTCGCCCGGTGATTCCTTCCCCGTCGTCGAATCCGAGCCGAGAGGCGCACTGTAATGGTGAACCTCGAATAAGTGAAGGCACTGTCTCAGTGTCAGGTGAAGGGTCTGCTTAGGCGGACATCGCTGGTTGTTTCGCGGTCGAGTGCTTTACAAGTGTTCCCGCGTCTCAGCCACAAGGCGACGCGCACGAGCACCGCTGGGTTTTAGTGGGTATTCTGGAGTGCCAGTGAGTCCCACATACCCTCTCGGAAGCATCGTAGTTTCATACTGTCTGCTTCCGAGAGGGATGCCTAAACGCATTTCCCAGCGATAAAAAAAAAAAAAGATTGTAGTTAAATGAGTACCCCGCTGGTACTCAGTAATAGGGGAAAAAAATAAGTGACACGCTCCAATTCTTACCACTAATAGGAGACTTTAAAATTTCAGTGTACTATTTAACCTGAACCTAGGTATCACAGGAAAATGCTTTATTTTATGTTTCGCACTCATATATCCTCTGACGAGACGTCAGGAAACGATTTTCTGTTTCTTTTTCGGACTAAGTAGGTAATGAGTATGCTGCGTAGGCCCTATTGGCCCCCCTGGGAAGGCAGCTGTTTGTTGCAGCACAAGCAGCCGTGCTTCAAGGCAAAGCACGCGAAGTGATCGCAAAGGACCGCTTTGCGAGGGACGAGCCCAAGTGCCGCGCAAGAGAGGCATCGATTGCGTTCATTTATGAGATCTCGGAGCTTCCCGACATGCGCTAAGGCTGGTTTTCGAGGGGGTTTTAGTGAGTAAGAATCTCACATAACCTGGCTTCCACCCCAAGAAAGATTTCCCCCTCGAAAAAAAAAGAGGCCCTATTGGCCGCTACAGTGTCCACCTTTGGGTTGGGAGGGCGCTAGGCATTGCCGAGAATTTCCATAGAATTGATTGAATCGAAATTGCTAACCTGTTACTTCAATATGATTGAGTTAGAAAATGAAAATTTAAAATAATTACCTGTCTGAAGAAGAATATCCAAGAAGCGTTGCTATGTTCTTCTTTATTTTCTTTAAAAATGTCCGGTTTATCCATGCTTCCACTGTTAATTTTATCCAAAATACTAATAAATTAATATAATATTTTTATACGTAAGTTGCTATTTTTGCGATAACATACATACGTAGGTATTGTAGGGACGTGTTAGAATTTCATGATCCAAACATTAGAATATGGTCATTGTGATATCTAAGAACCTGTTTATGTCAATTAATATTATCTGAAAACTTGTTCAGTCAATAAATGGCAGACAGTGGCGGATCGTGACTTTATGAGGCCTTAGGTGCAACCAGTAATTCTGTAGGCCCTTTTTATATTGATCCTGCTATATAATAAGATGGTTCAAAATTTCTGGAAACTTCTAACCTTTTTTATTTTTGCTATCACAAAATATAATTTATAGGTATCAGTTCTCTTCGTCATCAATAATTGATAGACGTTCACTACTGACCGAAGATTTATTGTAGGGTTTAAACATTTATTGGAAAACTAGGTAAGTAAGAACATATAAGTAGATAAAATTAAAATCTAAATTAAATCTAAATTAAAAACTAAATTAAAAACTAAAAACTAAACATTAAAAATATCATCCATCCCGCTGCAATGAGGCAGTGTGCCCAGAACGCTGGCTGCGTTACCCCGCTGAATAGCCAAACTTATATGTTGGCCGAGGTAACTGCCAGCCCTCCGGTCACCTGTGGACTCTGTGACACGAGAAGATAGATCCTTAAAAAAGGATCTGGCATCTTTGCCCCACGACCCCAGGGTTTCAACACCAAAAGGCACAAAAATGAAATTATTTTCAATAATTTCATACTTGCGCCTCTTGGCTCTTTCTGCATTAGTGGCCGCCGCCCCCGCTGACACGGAGGACGCCTGCAAGTGGGATAACGCTAGCGTATCCACGCATGTGGCATCCCAAACAAGCGACCTTCCTTGCTTCCACGGAACAAGAGTCATCCCGTCAGGTCTCTTACCATCACTGCGCGCCAAGCCATTAGGCTCTAATACTGCAGGCACTTTAGCGGTGGCAAGAGACCTACGAATGATGTCGTTCAGGGAAGCATGTCGCGAAAGACGACCGGCACTTTTAACACAAGAAAGCCCGTGATGGCCATACGCGTCCACTGCCCCACCGCAGTGGCAAAGATGTGGCTGTTGTAACTTGGCGCCAAGTCGAAGACCAACCGCAATCGTCAGAGTGAGGTGGTCCAACAGAGTGCCTAAATGCTTAGACGGGAGAGCATGAAGCCAGTAACTTGATTCCCTCGTAGACACCGCAAGAAGACGAGCACGGTCGCTTGCAGTAGGTGATGAATTTATAAGCTCCTGCAAAACATCTGAACATAGTGCGTCGTCCCATTGTCTTTGAGAAAACAAAGATACCGGTTCCTTACTAGGACATGCCACATTGAAAGCACCTCTAGCTTCAGCCAAATACGACGGCTCAATGGGACCTAAAGATTGGTTTAAAATATTGCCAAAGAGCTTAATCGTACTATAAGCAGAAGATAAAAATGCTGGTAATGATACACTGCTAATTTTACGAATGCCTAAACCACCGTACCGAACTGGGAGAGAGGCTTGTGTCCAAGTCGTGCCATCTAAAGGACAATTTAGAATTTTGGATAGAGTGTTTTTAATTTTCTTATCCAAATCGTTCAATAAGGGAAGGAACTTCCAAAGTGGTGAGCATCGAAGAAAATATGTAAATTTTGGAACGAAAAGACAATATTTAATAATAAAAAGGGCCATGTGCGAATTAATTTGGAAGAGGCGTTCCGAACATTGATCAAATTTAGTAATTTGGTCATTGATAAAAAGTGGAATAGAATCAACTAAGACGGGAGCCCCAAGAAGGCGAAGCGAGTCTTCACTTAAAATTTTGATTCCTGGAGCCAAATGATTAAACTGTTCAGTAATGATGTGTCTTTTCTGGTCTTGCATTGAATTTGGAATATAGAGCTCACATTTGCCAAAATTCAATTCCAAACCAACAGATTTAAATTGTTCAATTAAAACCGCAAGATCACCTAAAACAGATGAAGCTTCACCTCCCAAAGTTCCATCATCTAGATACCAAATGTTAAATTTAGAATTCAATTCCGAAATAATTGGGTGAATAGCCAAACTGAAAATAGCAGGTCCCAGTGGATCTCCCTGTTGGCAGCCAGCAGCAGAGCTTAGAAAATTGGATTTATATAATAATTTGGTAGGTTCCGCGTAACATTGCCAAAGGTAAGGGAAAATTTTTGGAATTTTGTTTTTAACCTCAGAGAGGAGGATGTTACGATCAATTGAGTTAAAAGCATTTTTAACATCAACTTTCAGCAACACCTCCTCACCTGAGTTTAATAGAAAAGTACGAGCAGCGTGAACTGCAGCTTCACAACCACCCTTACATCCGAAGCCTAGTTGTATAGGTTGAAAAAATTCTGACATAGATGGTGCAATGTTCCTGCAGCAGATTTTGGAAACAATGCGTCTTATGGTGGAACCCACAGCAATCGGTCGTACACCACCATCTTTTTTGGCAAGGGCACAAAGATTGGCGCCGTACAAAATTGGTGTTATTTCTTTAGGTACGATGCCCGATAACATTAAGTTAACTAAATTGGTGATTGATTGTAAAAGTCCCTTGCCAATATCACAGTTTAATCCAATTAAGTCTTTAAAATGCTGTGGTGACATAGCATCTATACCGCCAGCAGAACCATTTCTAAAAGACAATACTGCTGCACGAACATCCTCCACCTTAGCCAGAAGCGAAGTTGTGTCTGAAATATTCAGATCTGATAAAACAGAAGAAATAGGCTGCGGATGTTTTGATCGAAGAGCCTCTAAGGTCTCTTCTGTATCAGGGGCCAACACATCACTTGAAAATAAAAGCCGAGCTGCACCCTTATAATCGCCATCATTAATTTTACTTTCAATATATAGTACCGAATCAAATCTTTTGCTAATTTTATTATTTGCTTCTGGTATATTATGGCTATAACTTGAATTTGGGTCATAACATTTACCGCAATTATTTTTTATTTTGTAGGGTTTTCCATAATATGAATTTCTAGCGGATGCTCGCGACTTCGTTCGCGTGGTATAAGTTTGTTTTCCCACAGGCACTCCTTAATTTTCCGGGATAAAAAGTAGCCTATACCACTCTCCAGGTCCTCAACTACCCGTGCAAAATACCCGTTGCTTTGTTTCGGTGTGATAAAAAAATCAACTCTATATTTCACCCCTTTGGGGGTAGAATTTTCAAAAATGTGAAACACATATTTCTATGTTTTTAAGCGGTAGCTCACATACCAAGTTTCATGGCTATAACTTGAGAAATGAAGGAATTTCATATACACTTCCAACCCCTATTTTACCCCTTTAGGGGTAGAATTTTGAAAAACTGTGACATAGGTACTTCTTTATTTTTTACCGAAAGCCAAAATACCAAGTTTCGTTGAAATAACTTGTAAAATATCTTGAGGAATGAAGGCCATTTATGCCAACTTTCATCCCCTATTTCACCCCTTAGGGGGTCGAATTTTCAAAAACTGTGAAATATGTATTTCTTAATATTCAACTCGCAGCTTATATACCAAGTTTCATGGTTATATCTTTCATATAAATTTTCAACCCCTATTTTACCACTTTAGGGATTCAATTCTAAAAAACTGTGACACACGTAATTCTTTATTTTTTAACGAAAGCCAAAATACCAAGTTTCGTTTATATAACTTGAGAATATCTTGAGAAATGAAGGACTTTCATGCAAACTCTGATCCCCTATGTCACGTCACCCCTTCGGGGGTAGATAATTTTAACCAGTAGCTCGTATATACCAAGTTTCATGGATATAACTTGAGAAATTATAGACTTTCATACAAACTTTCACGCCCTTAGGGGTGGAATTTTGAAAAATCCTTCCTTAGTGAATATAAAGTTTCAAACCCTAGCGGTTAAGGCTTGATTAGATAACGATTTTACATATAATATATATTATATACATAATAGTATATATATAATAATATATATTAAGATAAGATGAGATGAGATAAACGAGGAAGCAAATCGCTTCGTATACGCGTCCGTGGAATTTCAACGATGTATGGATGCAGATCCTCACAATGCCTTGCAGTACGATATTAGAAAGGTGAAAAGAAAGGTGACAGAAAACTTTGCGCCGATGTTCCAAGTTTTGGAGCTTAGAATTGACCAGCGCTTCATCACCAATGAGAGTAAGAAGCTGCTCCCGTGTGAAGTACCGCTTGACTTTATTGAGGACTAGTTGATGCCCGCGACTTCGTCCGCGTGATTTAAGTTTTTTGTTATTCCCGCGGGAACTCCTTAATTTTCCGGGATAAAAAGCCGGGATAGCCTATGTGCTATTTCAGACTATAATCTATTTCTGTGCCAAATTTCAGCCAGATCCGTTCAGCCGTTGGCGCGTGATTGAGTAACAAACATCCATACATCCATCCACACATCCATCCAAACTTTCGCATTTACAATATTATAGTAAGATCATCTCAAACACAACGTGTATATTTAGATTTGAACCTTCAAAATATCGGATGTAGGTACCTATTAAGGCCGCTGAGTCACTTAACGTGTGGGTATTTTTTAATATTAAAAATACATGTTACCAAGAAAAACATTTATTTTAAAGACACAATTTTTGGCTCTGCAAAAGAAACTAAACTTTGATTCTAAATGGTACCTCTTTTAATGAACAGTTCAGCCGATTATACCTGGATAAAATTGGCACTTGGGAGACGCGCAGCGGTGTCTCATATACCCACCATGCATGGCGCACGAGTCACATTGCAACAGATCGCAACGTTTACAGCCCATAAAAAGATATACCTATACAATATATAACTACGTGCGGAAAAAACTTACGAGACATGGAGGGAAAATACATTTTACACTTTTTAAAATAAGCTTACCTGAATTTTGTGCGTGAGATCTTTTCTTGCCTGCCCTGTCTTGCAGCCGTATAGCAGTACTGATTTAACGTTTGTATTGAATTTTTTAACTTTTAGAGAGGTGCTTCGACCGCCAGACTTGGTAGAGACTTGAGCACAGAATGGTAATATGACTAGAGACACGCAAAGGCACCACGGGATTTTGATTACCGGGAGTGGATGCAAAATCGTAAATTTATACTATACCTATCTAACTTAAATAGTTGATATATAAATTTACCATTTTGCATGCATACGATACATATTTATTCATAGGCTTTTATTTAAGTGTAGGCTCTGGTTCTTTCAATGGAAGGCTTTCCGAATTAATTTGACCTATATTAGGTCGATCATCACGTGTTATACGTTCTTGTATTTCCTGAATAGTCAAATCTTTTGTTTCAGGCAAATATTTGTATACTAGAATAAAAAAAACGGATGATGTTACAGCATAAAATAAAAACGCGCCATGCGTACCAAAATTTTTAAAAATCAGCGGCGACAATTTAACAACGGTAGCTAATAATGTACTATTGAAAAGCGAGATACAACACACAAAATAGCTTCTGTACCTCAAGGGACACAACTCTGATGCACAGGAGATTGAAAGGATCATTGGTCCACTGCCAATGCTTATCGAAAATGCTGTAAGTAAGAACAAGGAGACATACGTGTTCTCAGGCAGAACATTTAAATTAACCGTAAACAAATAAAATGATAAAGCATACAAAAAACTTATACCTAAAGATCCAAATACTATTAATTGGGTTCGACGTTTTACAATTTTAGCTAAAGAACATCCTAGATACATGCCTAGTACAGTAACTGCATCCAATATAAGCATACCTCCATACGCCGTTTTTTCGCTGGATGTCATTTTCTTAATGATGTCTATGGCGTACACGGTGTATGCAAACTTACCCGAAAAATGATATAGGCTTATTGGAAAAATTGCAAATACAAAGGGCTTATAAAATGTTTTAGATCGTAATGTATTGAAGATTTTTATATCATAATATTTTCTATATTTTGAGCGCCCTTTGATTTCTGTTTTGATTTTTGAGCGCTCCTGTTGTGATAATACAAGCTTCCTGAGTTCATCTTCTGAATCTTCATCTGTGCCTTTAAGCCATCGGTGAACTTTAGTGCATTCATGAAAACGTCCCTTTGTCGCTAACCAATATGGCGACTCCTTATAGAATATGCACAAAAAACTGCAAATACTACAAACAAAAATAACAATGCCAATATTCTTCCAGTGGTAGAAAGTTCCGATAGCGTTTGAAACCCAAACTCCCCAATAGAATGTAGCAGATTTCACGGCTAACAGCACACCTCTATATTTAGGTGATGTATATTCAGACATAACCATTATGGTGATTGTGGTGACTGAGCCTACGAGAATTCCTTGTATCGCTTGACTGACAATAAGTTCCATAATACTTGTACTGTAGTAAAAAATTATATTTCCTATTAAAACAGCAATACTTATCGAAACTAAAATATATTTTCTTCCAAAGCGATATGCCAATAATGACAAAATTAATCCCCACGGTATGCCGCTGTAGGCTGACGTAGATGCTGGAAATAAAGGCATTAATTGAGTAAAATTAACTCTGAAATCAATCAATTAAATAATGTAGAATCAATATTATAAATGCGAAAGTTTGGATGGATGGATGTATGGATGGATGTTTGTTACTCAATCACGCCCCAACAGCCGAACGGATCTGTATGAAATTTGGCACAGACATAGATTATAGTCTGAAATAGCACATAGGCTACTTTTTGTCCCGGAAAATGAAAGGGTTCCCGCGGGAACCAAAAAACCTCAATCCACGCGTACGAAGTCGCGGGCATCAGCTAGTATAATGTAATTCTACAGCTATAAGTTAAGCTATTTAAGAAACAAATCCCAAAGAGCAAATAAATACTGCCGGATTCTCTTTTCTGTGCTAGTTACGATTTTGCGGTCTATCAACCGAATAAAGCTTAAACAAGTGTTTCGTAAGTTTTCGTTAACGTACCGGGGCAAATGAGACTTGATCTGTGTCAAAAAGTTTCATATGCTCCGTTAAGTGACAACGCCGAAGCTGGCGGGGCCGATGGCACGTTTTTTCTTATCTGTCGTTGTCACTTAACGGAGCATATGAAACTTTTTGACACAGATCAAGTCTCATTTGCCCCGGTACGTTAACGAAAACTTACGAAACACTTGTTTAAGCTTTATTGCCGAAGCTGGCGGGGCCGATGGCACGTTTTTTCTTAACTGCCCCGCTAGCGGGGCAGAGGCAGCGGGGCATTTGGGACCAAGCCAGAGAAAAATTTGGACTTGAGAATATTTATAGAAATCAATCTATTGTGGTGGCGGCAAACCGCAATTTTATTTGCTACTTTATGTAGTACTAGTGGCCCCGGCAGACGTTATCCTGCCCTATCTTCCCCACACTTTTTCCATATTTTCTCACTGTTTAAACCTTCCCTGGACTACGAAAATCATTTCAAAACCAAAATCAGCAAAATTGGCCCAGCAGTTCTCAAGTTTTAACGAGACAAACGAACAGCAATTGATTTCTATATATTATATATGCGGCATGAATTTGGATGAGTAAAATGCCATCGAATTTTAACGTATATAAATTCTCTTCAGCGGCTTATCAGCGTCACGTCCGCGTCGTGGCGTTTTCATAACAAATTCGAGTTATTTCAAATTCGAGAATTCCCCGAAAATTTTTCCTATATCGAAATCAATAGGTACTTAAAATAAAACTGTAACAGGTCCAATTCTGTGCATTGAAGATATTTTGAAAATGTTTTTTCGAGGGCACTCATTATTCAATACTGAAGTCAAATCTGTAATTTTTTTCATTTTTGTCTGTCTGTCTGTCTGTCTGTCTGTCTGTCTGTCTGTCTGTCTGTCTGTCTGTCTGTCTGTCTGTCTGTCTGTCAATATCTTGGCCGCGCATCACGCCGAAACTACTGAATGAATTCAAACGAAACTTATCACGATTTGAGTCCATACTACGAGGTAGGACATAGGATACTTTTTATCCCGAAATTCTACCCCCGAAGGGGTGAAATAGGGGTTGAGAGTTTGTATGAAAATGCTTAATTTCTCAAGATATTCTCGAGTTATATAAACTATACTGGGTATTTTGGCTTTCGTTAAAAAATAAAGAATTACGTGTGTCACAGTTTTTCAGAATTTAACCCCTAAAGTGGTAAAATAGGGGTTGAAAATTGGTATGAAAGCTATAGCCATGAAACTTGGTATATGAGCTGCGAATTGAAAACTCAGAAATACGTATTTCACCGTTTTTGAAAATTCGACCCCCAAAGGGGTGAAATAGGGGATGAAAGTTGGTATGAAAGGTCTTACTTTCTCAAGATATTTTAAACGAATCTTGGTATTTTGGCTTTCGGTAAAAAATAATGAAGTATGTATGTCACAGTTTTTAACATTATCACCCCCGAAGGAGTAAAATAGGGGTCGGAAATTTGTATGAAAGTCCTTCATTTCCCAAGTTATAGCCATGAAACTTGGTATGTGAGCTACCGATTGAAAACAAAGAAATATGTGTTTCACAGTTTTTGAAAATTCTACCCCCAAAGGCGTGAAATAGAGAGTTGGTCCTTCAATCACGCCGCAACAGAGCAACGGGTATTTTGCACGGGTAGTTAAGGACCTGAAGAGTGGTATAGGCTACTTTTTATACCGGAAAATTAAGTAGTACCTGTGAGGAAAAAAACTTAAACCACGCGGACGAAGTCGCGGGCATCTGCTAGTTGGAAATAAAAATGAACAAGAACTATAGGTACCGTGTAGACTTACAAAGCCAAGACGCCATTTCTGGTGTTACCACATCCGTTGAATTTGCTTCTTTTCTTAATTGAGGTATAATTACTGTGGGTGCACCCAAGTACATGCCACACGTAAAAATGTTCATCACAACCCAAGCACATGTAAAAAGCTGCAAATAAATTTTTCAATAATAACTGACATGCCCCGGTATTCCTATTCTTACCATTAATAGGAGAATTTAAAATTTCAGTGTACTATCTAACCTGAACCTAGGTATCACAGGAAATGATTGTATCTTTTCGGGCTGAGTAGGTAATGAGTATGCTGCGTAATGAGTAGCGGCCCTACAGTGTGTACCTACCTACCTACCTTTGGGTTGGGAGAGCGCTATGCATTGCCGAGAAATGATTCCTAGTGAGCAACTTCGATAGATCTGATTGAATCAAAATTATTTGTAACCTGTTACTTCAATATGATTGCATACTGTATACATACTGTAGCATACTGTTTCTAACTTTATAACTTTCTTATAATTTAGAGCATACTGATGTAAGAATAGGATCTCCAAAATATTGTAAGTGCATGTTAGTAACTAGATCTTAGTGTTACTCCTGTAATGGACAACCATACGGGCAAAGTTGGAAATATATTGTTATTATTATAATGTATGGAAGTTGTTGGTGTGAACAAATAAACAAATAAACAAAATTAAATATGATTGTTAGTAAATGAAAATTAAAATAATTACCTGTCTGAAGAAGAATATCCAAGAAGCGTTGCTATGCTCTTGTTTAGTTTCTTTAGAAAATTCCGGTATGGTCATACTTTCACTGTTAATTTTATCAAAAATAATAATTAATGAATATAATATATTTTTTATACGAAGTTATTTTTGGGATAACATACATACATAGGTATTGTGGGGACGTGTTCGAATTTCATGATCCAAACATTAAAATATTAAGTCACTGTGATATCTAAGAACCTGTTTGTCGCAATTAATTAATATTATCTGAAAACTTGTTCAGTCAATAAATTTCAGACAGTGGTGGATCATGACTTTATGAGGCCTCAGGTGCAACCAGTAATTCTGTAGGCCCTTTTAATTTTGATCCAGCTAAATAACAAGATGGTTCAATATTTCTGGAAACTTTTCTATTTTTGCTATCACAAGATATAGGTATCATTTCTCTTCGTCATCAATAATTAATTGATAGACGTTCACTATTGAACGTAGATTTCTTGTAGGGTTTTCCATAATATGAATTATAAACGATGAAGCAAATCGCTTCGTACGCGCCCGTGGAATTTCAACTATAGGGGAAAAAAGTTCTTGGCACAATCTCCGAAATTTATCCTGTAGAATACCGATAGACAGGCAACTTTGCGCCGATGTTCCAAGCTTTTTAGCTTAGAATTCACCAGCGCTTCATCACCAATGAGTCTTCTGGCGCGACGATCCACCGAATTGTAACTATTACGTATCTTACCGGTACCTTTCGTTTCCTTTCGGTTGCCTTTCGGGTTGCCTTTAAAAAGGCAACCCGAAAGGCAACCCGCAAAGGCGGCCTTATCACTAAAGTGATATTTTAAGATCACTTTAGTGATCCGCGTGTAATGCAGTGGTAATGCGCAAAGGCCGCCTTTGCGCATTACCACGGTTTCCTGTCTTCTGTTTTGTATGCATAATTTTGTAACTATGTGTTAAGATGCAATAAAGACTTATACTACTACTACTACTAATTACTATTCAGTGGAAAATAGGTTATTAAAAAAATATGTATTAAAAAATATATATAAAAATATATACTTATTTAATAATAAAATAATAGTAAAATAATATTACAACGATAATAGAATGATAGTGTGTATTATCATCTAACTAGCGGACGCCCGCGACTTCGTTCGCGTGGCATAAGTTTTATAACTCCCACAGGTATTCCTTAATTTTCCGGGATAAAAAGAACCCATGCACAAAAAAGCACGATGAAGCAAATCGCTTCGTACGCGCACGTGGAATTTCAACTATAGGGGAAAAAAGTTCTTGGCACAATCTCCGAAATTTATCCTGTAGAATACCGATAGACAGGCAACTTTGCGCCGATGTTCCAAGCTTTTTAGCTTAGAATTCACCAGCGCTTCATCACCAATGAGTCTTCTGGCGCGACGATCCACCGAATTGTAACTATTACGTATCTTACCGGTACCTTTCGTTTCCTTTCGGTTGCCTTTCGAAAGGCAACCCGCAAAGGCGGCCTTATCACTAAAGTGATCTTTTAAGATCACTTTAGTGATCCGCGTGTAATGCAGTGGTAATGCGCAAAGGCCGCCTTTGCGCATTACCACGGTTTCCTGTCTTCTGTTTTGTATGCATAATTTTGTAACTATGTGTTAAGATGCAATAAAGACTTATACTACTACTACTACTAATTACTATTCAGTGGAAAATAGGTTATTAAAAAAAATATATATTAAAAAATATATATAAAAATATATACTTATTTAATAATAAAATAATAGTAAAATAATATTACAACGATAATAGAATGATAGTGTGTATTATCATCTAACTAGCGGACGCCCGCGACTTCGTTCGCGTGGCATAAGTTTTATAACTCCCACAGGTATTCCTTAATTTTCCGGGATAAAAAGAACCCATGCACAAAAAACACGTCGATCCGTTGCTCTGTTGCAGCGTGATTGAAGGACTATTTAACGTCCTTTGGGAAAGAATCTTCAAAAACTGTGAATTATGTATTTCATTATTTAAAACCGTTGCCGAAACGTCAAGTTTCATGGCTATATCTTCAAAAACGGTGGCCTTTTACACAAACTTACAACCCTATTTTACCCATTTGTGGGTGGAATTTTGAAAAACTGTGCCACATGTACTTCTTTATTTATTACTTAAAGCCAAAATACAGAGTTTCGTTGATACAACTTGAGAAATATCTTGAGAAATGAAGGGCGTTCATATAAACTTTCATCCCCTATTTCACCCCTTCGGGGGTAGAATTTTCAAAAACTGCGAAACACGCATTTATTTATTTTTTACCAGTAGCTCATATACCAAGTTTCATGGATATAACTTGTGAAATGACTTTCATACAAACTTTCAACCCCTATTTCACCCACGTAGGGGTGGAATTTTGAAAAATCCTTTCTTAGTGAGCGCTTACGTCATAAAAGGAAGCTACTGTCAAAATTTCAAGTCTCTTACCCTAGCGGTTTAGGCTGTGCGTTGATATAAATATAAGTCAGCCAGTCAGTCAGTCAGGACTTTGAATTTTCTATATACAGAAGAGGCGCGATTTCGAACTTACTAAGGAGTTTGTCGGCACGGGGACCCCTCGGAGAAGACGAAATTGTGATAGTGCAAAACACGCCTCTCGACGATTCAGTGCCTTCGCTCGTTTCGACGTTGTTTGTGTTGATCCGACAACGACACTATCTTTGTGTTTTGGTGCAGAATTTGTGTAGTAGGCTTGTAGTTGCATACGATTAATACCAGACGGGGGGCGATATATAAAATTAATATTTTGTGTATATCCATACTAATATTATAAATGCGAAAGTGTGTCTGTATGTCTGTCTGTCTGTCTGCTACGCTTTCACGGCCCATCTGTTCAATTGATTTTGATGAAATTTGGTACAGGGGTAGGTTGTATCCCGGGGAAGGACATAAGCTACTTTTTATCCCGGAAAATTCAAGAGTTCCCGCGGGAATCGAAAAAACTTGGTCCACGCGGACGAAGTCGCGGGAATCATCTAGTTTGCAATAAATCATTTTAAATGCACTGTGTTGTTTGATGCTGTCTAATGTGAGGGACCTTGGCGTTACGCGCTTCGTGGACCTGGCTTGAGAGCTTCCGACGATATCTTATCTGCACTATGGTAGATTATATACATAATATCATAATTACAACATACTTACACGTTTATTACTATACCAATTATTATCGCAGGTCGGGTCGGGCCTGTGGGCGTATGGTATCTCGCTTCAGCTGTGCCTCAGCACGGCTGGTTCAGTCTGGATGTCTACCTAGTTGGACGTTAAGATGGGATTGGTTTGTTGTTGAACCAGAGAGCTTGATTTCTGTGCGCAGTGTACTTCGAGTATACTTCTACGTTCTGCAGTACGTGTGACCTTACCTTGCGATCTACTTATCTAAATTACGTACGACATTCTCTATGCTCAAACGATAACTTACCATGGTTGGCAGGACGAATTATATTATTGCCGAAGGTTGGATTATGCGTAAGATGCGCCTGATATCTAACTACATTTTGCACTATGCTTGCTCAGCCTCGACACTTATTCATAGTTTCATGGATTCAAAACCCATGTTACTTGTAAATGCATAGATTCACGACCTATGCTGCGGCACGTTGGCTCACTACCATGTTACGCACAAACGACATTCTATCACTCATGGTGGTTCCGCGCTGTATTTGATCTAACATACTATTACTGAAGGTATACATCACGCCTGCGGGTTCTATTTCGTTGCGAAGAACGACCCTGCAGTGCGTCCGGTGTATCCTTGAAACCTATTGCAGGTATATGTACACCACTCTTAAAATGAAATTTTCCAGCTATTCGCTGACATAAGTGGAACGCACCACTCTAAAGTACTCTAAAGTAATTACCATCTTAGTGCTTTCTGGTGCAAAGGTGTCATTCTATGGAATATTCTGTCGGTTCTTCGGACAATGTTCCCAGTCCACTTCAGCTTATACATACGATTTAAAACCGGATCCTTAATGCAAACATCCTTTTGGATTTTAGTAATTGGTAGACGGCACTTACTAATCATAATTAATTAAGACATGTGATCCCATCAAAAAACTGTCATGCAGTTTGATGGAATATGTATAATTACCTCGTAAATGTTTATAATAATAAAAAATAAATCAAATCATAAAGCTGAAAAGTTTATTACTGAAAAATACAACTATTTTACATACAATTACTTAATTTAATTATTAAATAACTTATCCTACTTATTTTACTTAACTCTATTTTGTCATTATTGACTTCTTCTTTATTTTCAATGAATGAATGATTGAATGAATTTATTTGTCTGAATATGTGTTACAATGATAGTTACAGTATGAAAAGTCGCAGCATATCCAGTCATGCAACCCTGACGTACAATTTTTTTTTTGTTAGATATTTAAATAACATAGTACAAGTATGTTCTACTATTAAGCTAGATAGATAAACTAGCTAGATAAAATTTCACAGGAATAACATCTTGAATAAATGAATAATGTCTTGAATAATTAATTACAAATAACGTCCGGCTTTGTAGGCTAAGTAACATTCAAATTACCTACGTTTACAATAAGTCTATGGATACAATGGTGGATGGCTATAATGCTTCATCAATTAGAATGTCAATGTTAAAATGTCAAATAGGTATACCAAGTCTATGATTAATTAAGTCAATAGTTTAATTAATAATAAACTATAGTTTGCATTTGTTACACAATTTAATCAAAATCACTTTTTGTTTTTTGATTGCAAAAATTCTTCAATTGTATAGAATGCATTTTGTGGCAGCCACTTTTTAATGCCTTCTTGAATTTAGTAACATGTAATGAACTTATTGATTTGGGAATAGCATTATATACTTTAACACACATTGCAGGGCAGTTTTTCAAATACGGAGCCGTTTTGGGTGCTTTATTAAATACCAGTCTTTCCCTATTTCTAGTCCCTCTTGGAAATACATTCATTGCCCTTTTGAAAAGATGAGTGTTAGATCTCACGAACATTGCTCTAGTATTTATTATATACTAGGAAGTGTGAGGATTCCTAGAGTTTTGAAAATCGGTTTACACGATTCGTACGGCACCTTACCAGTGATTGCGCGGATACATTTTGTCTGTGTAATAAATACTCTTTTTATATCCGTTGAATTCCTCCATATTAATATACCATATTTCAAAACCTAATATACATAACCGTAGTATGGAGTAAGGGCCGTTTTCATTGTTGAAATTTTCCGCAGTTTGTTTAGTATATAAATAAATTTATTTATTTTGTTGCATACTACTTCTACATGTGCCTTCCAGTTACAAAGTTTGTCTTATTTTACTCCGAGAAAAATTTGGTTTTGATAACTAAGATTTAATTTAATTTTTTTTCTGTTATTATAATAACAAAAGTGTATATAGTAAGTTTTTGATAGGTTAACTGATAAATTATTATTATTAAGCCATTCTACTATTAGTTAAATTTTATTATTTATTTCAATTTCATCATCATTGTTATAAGTATTAGTAGAGCGTGTCAGGATAAGCGAAAAGTCATCAGCGTATAAGATGCATTTGTCAGATACTACATCGGGTAAGTCATTAATTTATAGGATAAATAGTAGGAGGCCGAGTAGACTACCTTGAGGTACACCGAAATTGTTTTGTTTAGGCAATGATTTGTAGACCGTAAGCACCTGTTCTTTATTCAGATTATCTATTACAACAGATTTTTTTCTGTTTTCTAGATAAGTTTTTATCCATTGCAATTCTGGGCCTCGGATCCCGTAATTTTCCAGCTTACAGAGGAGTAACTCGTGTGACACAAAGTCAAACGCTTTGTTCATATCGAAAAATATTACAATTGGTCTTTTTAAAGAGTCTAGATATGTCGTAACAGTGTCAATAAGATTGAAACAAGCGTGTAAAGTTGATTTTTGCTTTTGGAATCCGAACTGCTCCTTTTTAATCACATCAAACTTTTTGATAAATTCTGACCGACGTTGGTGCATTGCTTTCTCGAATATTTTGGAAATTATTGGAATTAGTTATAGTATTATTGGTCTGTAGTTTACCATACATGATCTATCTCCTTTTTTTTTCACTACGCCCTTTGGACGAAAGCCTCCTCCAGTCGTTTTCATACTTCTCTGTCTGGTGTCAGTCGTTGCCATGTCGCTCAAATTCTTTTGAAAAAATCGTCACTCCAACTAATTATTTGCCTCCCTCATGATCTTTTACCATCTTAGAGATGGATAAAGTTAACGTTTATACTTAACAATAAATCAATAAGAAAAGCAAAAGTATTATTACAAGCTCTTGACGATGGTAATCCATCGCCTGCCGGTTCAAACTTAAAAGCGTCAATTGGTTTGATAAACCTTTTTAATGCTCTTAATATCACATTACTCCTATTATGATCCTACCTCAAGAAGAAGTAATTTCTGTACTTACAGTCTCTGTTGAAGAAGCTTTCTTATTATTTGAGCTATAATCGCTGTTATTTAAACCACTGAACATATTTGTACCGCTAGTAATATTTATTTATGAACAGACTAACAACTGATATATTATTAAGAATGTTCAACTAATATAGATATGAAGGAACCAGAAGTTTAATTCGCTATAATCCGCGACAAAAGGAATATCTATGTGGTACAGTGATTTTATATATATATATTGTTATATATTTTATATATTTTTTAAATATATATCGTGAATTTATTAATTTATTTTATATTTATATTTATTTACCACACCACAGAATTCCCCCAAAAACTACCCTTTATATATTATAAATATATATTGATTATGTATAATATATTATATATATTGTTATTTTATATTTTTGATGATTATTTAATTTATCCTTACCATTACAAATTCTCCGAAGTGTATTATTTGTCCTGAACGCGACATGTACCTCATGGGATCTAAGTGTCTTAGCAATGCGTTCAGATATAGGTCACCCGATTTTTGACATCAAAAATCGGGTGTTTATAAACTTGAGTGTCCTGAATGCGGGGCCACATATGTTGGTCAAACTGGGCGCAACTTTGATACGCGCTATAAGGAACATATGTCTGCCTTTAGAAACAATCAACCACAAAGGTCCCACTTCGCTAAACACCTTTTGGACAGTGGACATGAAGTGGGCGATAGCCATTCATATAAAATCCTGCATACATGTAATAAGGGATTTCGATTGTGCGTATGGGAACAATTAGAAATAATTAAACACAATTATAAAGACTTTGATCTGTTAAATGAACAAATAAATCTATCAAATTCACCTTTACTCAATTTATACAGTAGTAGACGGGGTGGGGCTATAGTTTGAGTCTTGCCAAAAAAGGTATAAAAGCCGGAATTTCCGACACGAATAATCACTTCACAATCGTGCATTGTGGAGGCAACATCTCCTGAGGATGCTCCGGTATCGGAGTGAAACGTGCGTTGAGGGTAGTTTTTGGGGAATTCTGTGGTGCGGTAAATAAATATAAATATATATATTTATAAAATAATAATATATAATCAATATATATTTATAATATATAAAGGGTAGTTTTTTGGGGGAATTCTGTGGTGCGTTAAATATATATATATATATATATATATATATATATATATATATATATATATATATATATATATATATATATAAAAAATAATAATATATATAATATATTATACATAATCAATATATATTTATAATATATAAAGGGTAGTTTTTGGGGGAATTCTGTAGTGTGGTAAATAAATATAAATATAAAATAAATTAATAAATTCACGATATATAATTAAAAAATATATAAAATATATAATCAATATATATATATATAAAATCACTGTACCACATAGATATTCCTTTTGTCGCGGATTATAGCGAATTAAACTTCTGGTTCCTTCATTATGATGGACTTCCGCAAAGTAACGCCTGCCTCTATCCAATATTTAATATAGATATATAAATTTACGATTTTGCATACATACGTTACATACTTATTTCATAGACTTTTATTTAAGTGTAGGTTCTGGTTCTCTCAATGGAAGGCTCTCCGAATTGATTTGACCTACATTAGGAGGGTCATCTCGTGTCATAAGTTCTTGTATTTCCTGAATAGTCAGATCTTTTGTTTCAGGCAAGTATTTGTATACTAGAAATAAAAAAACGGACGATATCATAGCATAAAATAAAAACGCGCCATGTGTACCAAAATGTTTAAAAATCAGCGGCGAAAATTTAACTACGGTCGCTAATAATGTACTATTGAAAAGTGAGATACAACACACAAAATAACTTCTGTACCTCAAGGGACACAACTCTGCTGCACAGCAGGCTGAAAGGATTATTGGTCCACTGCCAATACTTATCGAAAATGCTGTTAGTAAAAACAAGGATACATACGTGTTCTCTGACAGAACATTTAAATTAACCATGAACAAATAAAATGACAAAGCAAACAAAAAACTTATACCTAAAGATGAAAATACAATTAATTGTGTTCGACGTTTTACAATTTTAGCTAAAGCACATCCTAGATACATGCCTAGTACAGTAACTGCATCCAATATAAGCATACCTCCATACGCGGTTTTTTCGCTGGATGTCATTTTCTTAATGATGTCTATGGCGTAAATCATGTATGCTATCTTACCCGAAAAATGAAAGAGGCACAATGGAAAAATTGCAAATATAAAAGGCTTATAAAAAGTTGGACATCGCAATGTATTCAAGATTTTAATATGTTTTCTACATTTTGTGTGCCCTTTGATTTCTGTTTTAATCCGTGTATGCTCTTGTTGCGATAGAACAAGCTTCCTGAGTTCATCCTCTGAATCTTCACCTGTGCCTTTAAGCCATCGGTGAACTTTAGCGCATTCATGAAAACGTCCCTTTGTCGCTAACCAATATGGCGATTCCTTATAGAATATGCACGAAAAATTGCAAATACTACAAACAAAAATAACAATGCCAATATTTTTCCAGTGGTAGAAAGTTCCGATAGCATTCGAAACCCAAACTCCCCAATAGAATGTAGCAGATTTCACGGCTAACAGCACACCTCTATATTTGGGTGATGTGTATTCAGACATAACCATTATGGTGATTGTGGTGACTGACGCTGCGAGAATTCCTTGTATAGCTTGACTGACAATAAGTTCGATAATACTAGTACTACAGTAAAAAACTATAGTTCCTATTAACATGCTAATACTTATAAAAACTAAAATATATTTTCTTCCAAACCGATATGATAATAGTGGTAAAATTATTCCCCACGGTATGCCATTGTAGGAGGACATAGAAGCTGAAACAAAGGTAACATATCTATATATATATATATATATAGGTAAGTAAAATTTAAGTGTCCCATTTTACGAAATAAAAGATAGAATAGCGATGTTTCCAACCATTCAAATCAGTTACTAATCATAGGTCAAAACGTGCGCAAGGTATCGTCCAATTTATGGAATATGAGACAAGTCAAACGCAAGAATTTTATTATTGTATTAGAACATTTTAAAAAAGTTAAAACAGAGGGAGGACGTATATTTCACGTTTTTTTATTGTTTACTAGATGATTCCCGCGACTTCGTCCGCGTGGATTTATGTTTTTTGATTCCCGCGGGAACTCTTCAATTTTCCGGGATAAAAAGTAGCTTGTGTCCTTCTCCGGGATACAACCAGTCCTTAAAACAATCAAAAAAACAATCAATTTCATCAAAATCGGTTGAACAGATACATTTTTTTGATTCCCGCGGGAAGTCTTCAATTTTTCGGGATAAAAAGACGCAGTCACTCTCCAGGTCCTAAACTATACCCATGCCAAAAATCACGTCGATCCGTTGCTGCGTTGCGGCGTAATTGATGGACAAACCAACAAATTTTTGACGACCTCCGTGGCGTAGTGTGTAGCGCTGTTGCCTTAACGTGCGGAGGTCCCGGGTTCGATCCCCGGCAGGGTCAATTTGGGAATTTATAATTTCTGAATTTTCCTTGGTCTGGCCTGGTGGGAGGCTTCGGCCGTGGCTAGTTACCACCCTACCGGCAAAGACGTGCCGCCAAGCGATTTAGCGTTCCGGTACGATGCCGTGTAGAAACCGAATAGGGGTATGGGTTTAATATAACTGCCGTGCCCCTAACAGGTTAGCCCGCTACCATCTTAGACTGCATCATCACTTACCATCAGGTGAGATCGCAGTCAAGGGCTAACTTGTAGTGGATTAAAAAAAAAAAAAAAAATCAACAAACAAGCACACTTTCGCATCTATAATAGTTGATGCCCGCGACTTCGTCCGCGTGGTTAAGTTTTTTATTATTCCCGCGGGAACTCCTTAATTTTCTCGGATAAAAAGTAGCCTATATCACTCTCCAGGTCCACAAATAGTTGTGATTTTTGGCATGGGTATAGACCCATGCCAAAAATCACGTCGATCCGTTGCACCATTGAAGCGTGATTGAAGGACAAACCAACAAACCAACAAACCAACAAACCAACAAACAAACTGACTTTCGCATTTATAATATTAGTATGAAGTATGATGATTTCTGTCATTCCAAGTCATCTAAAATAGTGACTGCCTATTTTTTGTGGTTTTAGTTTATTCGATTCCCGGCTCAGGTAAGCTTTTAAAAAATGTTTGAATTGTTAAAAATTGTGTGAGTGAGCACGTGAGTGATTCATAACATTGCTTGCGCACGATTTTAGCCTTTAAGCTATGTATGGACTTTCGACCGTACTTTCCCTCCATGCCCCGTTCGTTTTTTCCAACCTGTATAGCAGAATTTATTTGTGACTAGATGATGCCCGCGACTTCGTCTGAGTGAAACAACTTTTTTAATTCCAGCGGGAACTGCTTGATTTTGCGAGATAGCCTATGTCCTTTCCCAGGATGTTATCTACCTCTATACCAAATTTCATCAAAATTGGTTGAAAAGAAGCCGGAAGGTCGGACCGTTAAAGCTTAGCAGACAGATAGGCACACTTTCAAATTTATTACATTAGTATGGATATGGAAGTAGGGATAGTACAGATAATATTATTATCTTTATTAGTCAATGTTTAGTTCTTAAGCTGACATTAGCCCTTAATAATTCCTTATAGGTAAATGCTAGTATAATGCAGTAAGGTACAGTTGATCAGTTCATTGCAGTATAATTTGTGCCCAAATCAGATTTATATCATCTGCTGAGGATGTTTTTATTCAGCAAGGTTATGCCGCTATAAGTAGTTTCCAATGTGGACGGTGACAACTAACACAAAACGTGTTACTTGGGTGGACTAAAAAAAATAATAATTAGACTTACATAACCAAGATGCCATTTCTGGTGTTACAACATCTGTTGAATTGGCTTCTACCCTCATTTGAGGTATTATTACTGTGGGTGCACCCATGAACATGCCATACATAAAAAAGTTCAATACAACCGCGCCACATGAGAAAAGCTGAAAGGATAATAATAACATGCAATCAACAAATTAATATGTAAAAAAATCTGGAAAGGATTTGATGGTATTCGACACTGGACCATCAACGTACTACAACACAATAAGGATCAAGTTGGCATACATTTAAATGTGAAAGTGTTGGTGTTCAACAGCTGAACTAAAAAGTTTTAAACCAGACGTAAATATTATTGAAGTATTTCATTATTATCAACCAGCTGATGATGCCCGCGACATTGTCTGCGTGAACTTATTCACTACAAGTTAGCCCTTGACTAGTCTAAGATGGTAGCGGGCTAACCTGTTAGGGGCATAACATCTAGGTTATTTCAAAATCCAGTCATATACCTATATTTATTTTACTTTTGGCAGCTCGATTCAATGATGTTCTAATGCGTTACCATTGCGTTACTGATTCGATTTACGATAACAATCGACTTTCTTTATTTTATCAATTTGAAACATTGATATATTTTATCTTTTTCGACTTTCTTTATTGTTTTATGAACACAGCCCAATTGTTTAATTGATTAAGTATATTAATGTATGTATTAAAATAAATAATTTATAATTTATATACAACAGTAGGTACAATAAAGGACATATAAATCCACCCATCGCCAAAGATGTATGGAGAATATCAAGAAAGCTAGTGTTGAAGCTTCGTGACTATTTTGAAAAGGAAAGTTGAACTTGTTATTATTACTAGATGAGTATACGAGTTACGAAATATCGCAGAAAAGGGCACGTCGCTTCACTGTTGTAAAAAAAAACCGGCCAAGTGCGAGTCGGACTCGCGCACCGAGGGTTCCGTACTCAAGAAGTAGGTATAATTACCTTTGTTAATGAACCGCAAAACTAACTTTGTTTGTAGAGGTTTACTGTTAATATCAAAAAATTACGTTTGTTGTATGGGAGCCCCCCTTTAATATTTACTTTATTGATATTTAATTATTTATTTTGAAAGGTAATATACAAGTTAATATTCTGTGAAAATTTGAACCGTCTACCTGTTACCGTTTTTAATATTGAGCAAAAAAATACGAAAAAAACACGTTTATTGTATGGAGACCCCCCTTAATATATATATATTTTAAATTTTTAGTATTTGTTGTTATAGCGGCAACGGAAATACATCATTTGTGAAAATTTCAGCTTTCTAGCTATCACGGTCTATGAGATACAGCCTGGAGACAGACAGACAGACAGACAGACCGACAGACAGACAGACAGCGGAGTCTTAGTAATAGGGTCCCGTTTTTACCCTTTGGGTACGGAACCCTAAAAAAAGCGATATGCGTCTGTGGAGTATTGCATTTTTTGTCGATGGCTGTCAATAATTATTATGACACTTCATAGGCGTGCTCATTTCAAAAGTAAAATAATTAATGGTTGCACAAACGTATTACAATTATCTTAATAAATTACAAATTTAAAAAAACCCCCGACTAGAAAAAAGCTGATGACCTTCAGACGGATGAACAGATTTTCATGAACCATGGCTAAGAACACTCGGGATAAAATTATCTATGACACAAAAAATACTAAACGAAAATCGGTTCATCCGTTTGGGAGCTACGATACCACAGACAGATACACAAATACACAAATACACAGATACACAGATACACAGATACACAGATACACAGACAGACACGTTAAACTTATAACAATAATCTTTTTGTGTCGGGGGTTAAAAACACGGCTTTGTAGAAAGAAAAAACTCAGTACTGATCTAAACATGTCAAGCTAGCACGCTCTATAATTTTTTCTATTAAAAGTACATCAATGATTTTGTAACATAAAAAAAGAGAAAGAGTGGAAGTACAGTCCCGAAAACTTATCTGACCCGGTGGCCAAAATTGGAACAAATTCTTATGCCTGTTTAGTTTTTTTTTAAATTTATTTTTCTATAAGTATGTCAAGACTAGCATTTCTGCTAACTACAGTGTATGCAAAATTACTCGTTTAAACTCTACTAGTGGCAGATCCAATATAACATTCCATTGAACGCTTATTGAACAAAGCCACAGTCATCATCATCACATCATCACTACAGCCTATTAACGTCCCACTGCTGGGCACAGGCCTCCACTCTCATAGGAGAGCGGGAATTAGAGCTTAGACCCACCACGCTGCTCCAATGCGGGTTGGCGGGCTTTAACGACTATTATCATGTTAGTGATAATAACCGGGACCGACGGCTTAACGTGCTCTCCGAGGCACGGGGGTGAAACACCGCCAACTTCCAACTCCGGGCTGGCACTGAGAACTTCTTAATTGAAAAACCCAATACCTAACTTTTATGCCCGACCGGGAATCGAACCCAGGACCTCGTGATCCGCAGTCATACGTGATAGAATTTAGTAGTTTTGATGTTTAGATCTAACATGATTTAATGCAATGCATATTTATGAAAGAAAGAACCACAGACTAAATTAGAAGACTTTCGATAAAGGTTTACCTGTCTGAAGAAGAAAATCCAAGAAGTGTTCTTATTTTCATTTTTATCTCCACTAGCATAATCCGGCAAGTCCATTATTTCACCGATTATAATTTTAACAAAATATCTGTTTTTGGACGATATACAACTGTTGCTTCGCGATGGAAGCTAATGATACAACCTCAAATATTCTATTGTGATACTGATATTATTTAAAAACCGGCCAAGTGCGAGTCGGACTCGCGCACCTAGGGTTCCGTACAAACCTGTACTAATTTTTAAATTATTAAAAATATTTTAATTTCAAATATTTGAGTTGATTGAATGAAAGGTAAATTGCGGTTTACGATTTATGACGTATTAAAAAAAACTAGTTACTAGATCTCGTTCAAACCAATTTTCGGTGGAAGTTTGCATGGTAATGTACATCATATATTTTTGTTTAGTTTTATCATTCTCTTATTTTAGAAGTTACAGGGGGGGCCCGACACATTTTACCTCTTTGGAAGTGTCTCTCGCGCAAACTATTCAGTTTAGAAAAAAATGATACTACAAACCTCAATATCACCTATATACCTCACGTATGGGTTAGATGAAAAAAAATTTTTTGAGTTTCAGTTCTAAGTATGGGGAACCCCAAAATTTATTGTTCTTTTTTCTATTTTTGTAAGAAAATCTTAATGCGGTTCACAGAATACATCTACTTACCAAGTTTTAACAGTATAGTTCTTATAGTTTCGGAAAAAAGTGGCTGTGACATACGGACGGACAGACAGACAAACAGACAGACATGACGAATCTATAAGGGTTCCGTTTTTACCAAATTTGGCTACGGAACCCTAAAAACCAGTTTGACGTAAATAATTTATTCAAAAACTTGTTCTAAAAAAATGCTATACTCTTTTACATATGTATTACTTCATATATTTCTACAAATAAATGAAATTGCAATTTTTTATTCAAAAGAGCTACCACCGAGTTTTTTGCTGGTTCTTCTCGGTAGGAATGACCTTCTGAACCAATGGTAGATTCACTCGACCATTCAATCACTTGTATAATTTTATTTTGTATTTAAAAAAAAACATTTGAATCCTGAATTACACATCATGCACTAATATTAAAAATGTGAGAGGGTGTTTGTTATTTGGTTTGGCTTTTAACATCGGCGCAACAGATCGACTTATCAACGTGATTTTTTAGGGTATAGTTGAGGACCTGGATAGTGACATAAGCTACTTTTTATCCCGGAAAATTAAGGGGTTCCCGCGGGAATAAAAATAACTTAAACCATCAGTTAGTCCTTCTTCTTATTTTTGTTTAATGGCTTTTATAAGTGCCACACCAGCACAATGTACTTGATAGATACATGCCTAGTCCAGTAACTAGATCCAATATAAGCATACCTCCATACACAGTTTTTTCGCTGGATGTCATTTTCCTTAAGATATCTATGGAAATGATATAGACATATTGAAAGGATTGCCTTGCCTTGCAAATGCCTTAGATTTGGTCAAGATTGATTATGCCTTAGATTTTTACCCGGACCATAGATTAATTATAAACTGGTTTATATATTGTCTTTGCCAGGACTAAAAATAATAAGAATTATAATTAGACTTACTAAGATATCATATAATTTTTAACCGACTTCCAAAAAAGGAGGAGGTTCTCAATTCGGCGCGTATTATTTTTTTAATGTATGTCGGTGCATAATATCTCCGTGGTTTCTGAAACGATTTAAAGAAAAAACTGACTCCAAGTCTTCAACCCTGACATTAAAAAGTTAAAAATAAAAATTCATTCCAAAAAACCGACTTCCAACGCCACTGTAAAGTACAAAATAATTATGATTTCTACCCACTATGTTGAAGTCGGGCGAGTCTGATGCGTTATCCTTGTAACCTAACCTACCCGCCCGACTTCAACATAGTGGGTAGAAATCAAAATGATTTTGTACTTTACAGTGGCGTTGGAAGTCGGTTTTTTGGAAAGAATTTTTTGGATGTAACAATAGTTGTAGAATTAGCTTATTTTCTCTCATTTGAGGTAAAGTTACTTTAGCCTACGGTAGTTGTACCCAAGTACAATGCCATACGTTAAAAAAAAGTAAATTCAAAAACTAAAACCAGAATACTTTAAATCAAGCTCTAAAAAGTATGAATAGAAAATATTCTTATCTTAAATTGCCTATCTACCTACAAACTACATATTTAATATTTACCGTCTATTAAATATTCATAGTGATGTTTTAAGTAGAGCCCTAGTCATAATAGGTATACTACTTTGCCCCGAAGCTTATTATCGCTTACTACTGTTAGAAGGTATTGATTTGTTAGGGAATTTAAAAAAAAATCGACGCTTACAAATCACGGGCATCGGCTAGTAACTCAATAAAAGGTGCTATAGTTACCTGTTTCACTTCTGCACCATTCCGCGTTTTATTCATCGTTTCACCAAATGGATTCTGTAAAAAAAATTTTAGCACATTTCTATGTTTTTTTTTTATCCAATACAAGTTAGCCCTTGACTGTGATCTCACCTGATGGTAAGTGATGATGCGGTCTAAGATGGTAGCGGGCTAACCTGCATGGCAGTTATATTAAACCCATACCCCTATGCGGTTACTACACGGCATCGTACCGGAACGCTAAATCGCTTGGCGGCACGTCTTTGCTGGTAGGGTGGTAACTAGCCACGGCCGAAGTCTCCCACCAGGCCAGACCAGGGAAAATTCAGAAATTATAAATTTCCAAATTGACGTTGCCGGGGATCGAACCCGGGACCTCCGCACGTTAAGGCAACAGCGCTACACACTGCGCCTCGGAGGTCGTCAAGTTTGTTTGTAGTTTTAATACTTCTCTTTAACTGTATACTGGAGGTATATTTTCTGTGTGCAATAAAGATATATAAAATAAAATATAGATTAATAACCATACGGACGTGCTCCCTCGAGTCAATACCGCCTTCACGGTCTAACGTCCTTCACGGTCATTGTCACTGACGATTGAAGGTTAAAAACTTGAGCGAGACCCGAGACGTTGGTCTCGCTCAAGTTTTAGCGTGAGTTTAAAATCGAAATCAAACCACCCCGACGAAGTCGCGGGCATTCGCAAGTTTCATTATAAATTAAGGTCGTCCTATAAAGTGGACCTCGACTCGATATGTTTAGTTTGTAAGCGAGATATCCTAATCGGTGCGTATTGCGTGTACTCCTGCCGTGTGGCTTATTTCCTACGGTTTTGTACAGATGGAGATGCTTCCTAACAAATAGGGCTGTTTCCGTAACAATGTTCAACTTATTTATTTATTTATATATTTTGTACCAGAAACATAAACATTGAAAGGACATGGCTACTTTTTATCCCGGAAAATTAAAGAGTTCCCGCGGGGACCAAAAACCTGAAATGGATGTTTGTTACTCAATCACGCCAGAACGGCTTATTAACAGATTTTAATGAAATTTGGCACAGAGATTATAGTCTGGAACAACACATAGGTTACCTTTTATCACGGAAAATTAAAGAGTTCCCGCGGGAACCAAAAAACCTCAATCCAGGCGGACGAAGTCGCGGGCATCAGCTAGTCAATAATATAATTAATAGACTTTCAATACTGAACGTAGATTTCTTGTAGGGATTTTCATATATCTTGCACTGCCTGAATAGAACGTCGAAAGTCACAGGAATCTCTTGATGTGGTCCATCCATCCCAGTGAAGGACCTGCCATTACAGCGCTTTCTGGTGCAAAGTTGTCATGTTAGCGCCGCTCGATGACTACAGATGGCGCTGGACCTGTGAGGCGGCAAAGCAGTCGTTACGCGTGGGTTCCACCAATCGGAGATGTTCCCGCTCATGTTGCAGCTATGTTTAATGACGTGACGTCACAATACTGCTTAGAATATTACATCATAGCAACTTCAGAGTCTCTACCCGTTCAATACTCAGTGTTCTAGAAAGTAGACCTATGTAGATATACCTTGTTTGCGATTGTTTATGGTTCTAGTTGTTGTTATATTGTTACATTGCAATTAATTTAAAATATCTAACATGTTCTATGTTTCTTCCTAAATAAATGGCCGAGTCTGTGTTTTGTATATTGTCAGTTTGCATCTTAAAAACCCTATCCATCACCATACGCAAGTAGGTCTGCTAATAGTCAATCTATGGATTATTCTGTCAGTTCTTGGAACAATGTTCCCCGTCCACTTCAGCTGATACATCCTTAATGCAAACATCCAAAGATAATTGATAAGAGCGCAAAAACCGTTAATTTGTAATCTAGCTAGCGAAATTGTAAACTGTCGACAGATTGTGAACCGTTCAATGTTCTGAGTGTCAATTTTTGAAATATTCATTGTATTTACGTTTTCTTATCTCTTGCTTGTTAAGCTTAGGTTAGGGTCCGACATAAATCACCAGTTAATGTAGTGTAGTTAGGTTTTATCGGGTTAATATACCTAACAGATTACAATCTACCGAAAAATAATGCGTTAAATTGTAATTTGTCGACAGTTTACAATTTCGCTAGTTAGATTACGATCTGACGGTTTTTACCTATATACCTAGTTAACGTTTATAATAATAAAAAATAAATAAAAATAAAGCCTTTATTACTGAAAAATACAATACTTAACCAGGGGTGGTCTTTTTGATTAGGTTTTTATTTTTATCTTTTGTTTGTAGGTATATTTAAGGATTAGTTTTAAATTTTATTTTATAGTTAGTTTAATGTTTAGTAATTCAATTAAAATGTAGTACCTAATCTATAATACTTAAGAACTATTTTACGTACAATAACTTAATTTAATTGTTAAATAACTTATTTTACATAACTCTATTTTTTCATTTTTCGTTTTATTTACAATATCTTCTTTATTTTCAGTTCACCCTTTGGACGAAAGCCTCCTCCATTCGTTTCCATACTTCTCTGTCTGGTGTCAGTCATTGCCATGTCGCTCCCATTCTTTTGACAAAATCGTCACTCCACCTGATTCTTTGCCTCCCTTATGATCTTATACCATCTTAGAGATGGTAAAAGTTAAGGTTAATACTTAACAATAAATCAATAAGAAAAACAAAAGTATTATTACAAGCTCTTGACGATGGTAATCCTTCGCCTGCCGGTTCGAGCTTACAAGCGTCATTTGGCTGATTAAACCTTTTTATTGCTCTTATAATATTATAATATCACATTACGAACGAGTGTGTCCTGCCGGTAATGACGTATGGGGCGGAAACGTGGACACTGACGGTGGGCCTCGTCCACAAATTAAAAGTCGCTCAGCGTGCTATGGAGCGGGCTATGTTGGGAATCTCTCTCAGGGATAAAATCCGGAACGAGGAAATTCGTAAAAGAACTAAAGTGACCGACATAGCTCTGAGGATTAGCAGGCTGAAGTGGCAGTGGGCGGGTCATATCTGTCGCAGAACCGATGGCCGTTGGGGCAGACGTGTTCTGGAGTGGGGACCGCGTACCGGCAAGCGCAGTGTAGGACGATCTCCAGCTCGCTGGTCCGATGACCTAAAGAAGGTGGCGGGAAGCGGGTGGATGAGGAAGGCAGAGGACCGTGTTTTGTGGCGCGCTCTCGAAAAGGCCTATGTCCAGCAGTGGATGCATACAGGCTGATGGATGGAATATCACATTACATCTATTATGATCCTACCTTACGAAGAAGCAATTTCTGTACTTACAGTCTCTGTTGAAGAAGCTTTCTTATTATTTGAGCTATAATCGTTGCTATTTAAACCATTGTACATGTACCTAGTGATATACTTGGCAAGTATACTTTCATCATCGCGTAAAAAATACAAGCGATAGCATTTTAACAATATTAAAATCTTTGTGACATGACTGCCTACGGTTTTGTGCTTCATATTTGAAAAAAAATTAACTAGGCAGATGACGTGGAAAACTTAAAAGTGCTACCCGAGCGAAGCCGAGGCGGACCGCTAGTAAATTTTATTTATGAACAGACTAACAACTGATATTGAGAATTTTCAACTTATACAGCTATATGAATTTAAAATTTTGCATTAATACGATACATATTTATTTCATAGACTTTTATTTAAGTGTAGGTTCTGGTTCTCTCAATGGAAGGATCTCCGAATTAATTAGACCTATATTAGGAGGGTCATCTCGTGTCATACGTTCTTGTATTTCCTGAATAGTCAGATCTTTTGTTTCAGGCAAGTATTTGTATACCAAAATTAAAAAAATGGACGATGTTACAGCATAAAATAAAAACGCGCCGTGCGTACCAAAGTTTTTAAAAATCAGCGGCGAAAATTTAACAATGGTCGCCAATAATGTACTAGTGAAAAGTGAGAAACAGCACACGAAATAACTTCTATACCTCAAGGGACATAACTCTGATGCACAGGTGGCTGAAAGGATTATTGGTCCACTACCAATGCTTAATGAAAATGCTGTTAATAAGAACAAGGAGACATACTTGTTCTCAGACAGAACATTTAAATTAACCATGAACAAATAAAATGACAAAACAAGCAAAAAACTTATACCTAAAGATGAAAATACCATTAATTGTGTTCGACGTTTTACAATTTTAGCTAAAGCAGATCCTAGATACATGCCTAATACAGTAACTGCATCCAATATAAGCATACCTCCATACGCAGTTTTTTCGCTGGATGTCATTTTTTTAATTATGTCTATGGCGTACATGGTGTATGCAATCTTACCCGAAAATTGATATAAGCACATAGGAAAAACTGCAAATACAAATGGCTTATAAAATGTTTTACATCGCAATGTATTCCAAATTTTAATATGTTTTCTACATTCTGCGTGCCCTTTGATTTCTGTTTTAATTCTTGAGTGCTCTTTTTGTGAGAATACAAGCTTCCTGAGTTCATCTTCTGAATCTTCATCTGTGCCTTTAAGCCATCGGTGAACTTCAGTGCATTCATGAAAACGTCCCTTTGTCGCTAACCAATAGGGCGATTCCTTATAGAATATGCACGAAAAATTGCAAATACTACAAACAAAAATAACAATGCCAATATTTTTCCAGTGGTAGAAAGTTCCGATAGCGTTTGAAACCCAAACTCCCCAATAGAATGTAGCAGATTTCACGGCTAACAGCACACCTCTATATTTGGGTGATGTGTATTCAGACATAACCATTACGGTGATTGTAGTAGTTGACGCTCCAAGAATTCCTTGTATAGCTTGACTGACAATAAGTTCGATAATACTAGTACTACAGTAAAATACTATATTTCCTATAAATGCGCTTACACTTACAAAAACTAAAATATATTTTCTTCCGAACCGATATGCTAATAGTGGTAAAATTAATCCCCACGGTATGCCATTATACGAGGACATAGAAGCTGAAAATAAAGGTAACATATCAATATAATTTAAGTGACTCATATTATAAAATATTAACAAAAAAGTTTTTTTTGTACTATATTAGATAATCCGTACTAATATTATAAAGGCGAAAGTGTGTCTGTCTGTCTGTCTGCTACTGCTGCTTTCATGGCCCAATTAATCAACCGATTTTAATGAAATTTGTTACAGAGAAATTCCGAGGAAGGAAATTTTTCCTACTTTTTATTCCAGAAAAATAAAGAGTTCCCCCAGTAGCCGAAATATCTCAATTCAAGCGAACGAAGTCGCGGGCATCAGTAAGTTTATAATAGTTAATAGTTAGTTTAGCGAGGAAGGGAACAGAGGGAGAACGTATATTTTACGTTTTTTTTATTGTTTATGTTTTATTTTTGACTTAAGGAAATTACATCACCTCATCTGCAAATTAATGTACCTTACTTGTTGAAATAAAACTAATAAGCGTAGGTAATTGCTATTGCTTTATTAGCTTCGCTTTGTAGAATCCCGCCTGCATTATTCCTGACCAATCATAGTAAGTAATAAAATGAATCTATCGTTTTCGGTACATGTCCTTCGAGTTATTTCAATATTTACAAATAGTTAGATTTCATGGTAATCTTTAATTTTAAGTAATATGCTTGAGAGACATTATTCTCATCACAGATGCTATTGATTGTTTCAATAAAAAAGTGAGTCACTATACTCTGCATTTTAGGTGATTCGATTCCCGGCTCAAAAAGCTTTAAAAAATAATTGAATGCAGATATTCTTCTAAAACCTATACGAATGTTTCCTTTCAGTGAAATTTGGATTTCTTCAATATTGGATGTACTTTCCATCCATGTCCCTTTCGATTTTTTTTCACCCTGTATAGTTCACGTAGCATTTAGATGTGGATAATTATAAATCAAGCCGCAGTTTTTTTTTGCCAAGGACCTAATATCTGATTTCATAACAGCTAAGCAACGGAAAAATTAGAAATTTTGTAATAAACGAATTCGTCTTTTTTACAACAGTAACTAATAAACAATTATTATCACTCGTCCTATAGAATAACTCATCTCCATCAAATTTACTAATTCAGCCACGGATTTTATAACTCACCAACATTTATGTTTTTAAATCATCAACATATGCTCCTCAAAAACATGTATTATAAGCTAAAACCAAAAACTAGAAAACATCACATATTGTAATTGTATGTGAAATTATATATATTTTGTGTGTTCAAAATTAGATTAAAATGTGTTAAAGGTTTTGGTGGTCATTTACTAATTTTGGTGATCATATCTGGTGACCAGTTAAACATTTTCCGATTCCTAATATTTAGTGGACAGAATTTATTATTTGATGATAACATATTAAGACGAGTTGTAAATTATTAATGTTTCACTGTATTATTTTAAAGGTGCTGAGTTATAAAATTAGAAGGCTATAGAATTACCTTATTGGTGTCATGTATTTACATGATAGAAAATGACTAACTACCATGCTGAGTTGTATTAAAAGTAGTTATCATCTAAGATATTATTTGGAAATAATTTAATATAAAAAATATTTTTAAACAACCGACTCCAAACTCCCGCGCCAACTTTACAACAACAAGCACACGCTATACAAAGTACTTATTTTATTGTTGATATTTTAAAAACCGCTCGACCGATTTCGATAAAATTTATTTGGACCCACATGGGAAGTATGCCCTTTCAAATAAAAAAAGAATCATCCAAATCAGTTTCAGTCAAAAGTTCAGAGGTAACACATATTAAAAAAAAAAAAACAGTCGAATTGAGAACCTCCTCCTTTTTTTGAAGTCGGTTGAAAATAGTATTTTTCAGACACATTGATAGTGGCTGACTTAGAAATTTAGAGGAAAATGTTAATTTTTAGGTTCGAATAATGCTATTAAATAGAAATCTGCTAATACTCTCTTAATCAGTCAATGTTCAGCTCTTGAGGTAACCGTGGCCCATAATAATTACCGTATTAACTTGTGCCCAAATCAGATTTATATCATCTGCTGAGGAAGTTTTTATTCAGCAAGTTTATGCCGCTATAGTTTCCACTGTGGACTAAAAATAATAATAATAATTAGACTTACATAACCAAGACGCCATTTCTGGTGTTACAATATCCGTTGAATTGGCTTCTATCCTCATTTGAGGTATTATAACTGTGGGTGCACCCATGAACATGCCATACGTAAAAAAGTTCAATACAACCGCGCCACATGTAAAAAGCTGAAAGGATAATAATAACATGCAATTAACAAATTGTAATGGCTTTTCGTAGCGCCACACCAGCACCATGCACTTTGCCAATGTCACGTGGCATTATATTAAGAAATAAATAGTCACATTCATTTTACCCTATACCTTTACTTTGTATTGAAAAAACAATTTTTAACATCGAAACACTACGTGACAGTACTGTTATCTACGCATGTCAAGATCTAATATTTTATATTAAAAGTACATAAATTATATCTTAATCTTCTTCTTCTCTATAAATATAAAATTCGTGTCACAATGTTAGTTACCGTATTCCTCCGAAACGGCTTGACCGATTTTTATGGAATTTAATATGCATATTCAGTAGGCCTGGGAATCGGCTACTATCTATTTTTCATACCTCCACGCGGACGGAGTCGCGGGCATCAGCTAGTAATAAATGAAAAAAAGTCGGGTTTGTTTGAACACTTATAACTCTAGAATAGTTGAAAGGATTTGGATGAGATTTGGCACAGGATAGATTATAGTCTGAAATAACACATAGGCTACTTTTTATCCCGGATAATTAAAGAATTCCTGCGGGAACCAAAAAACCTCAATCCACGTGGACGAAGTCGCGGGCGTCAGCTAGTTATAACATAAAAAAGGAAGAGAAGAAGTAGAAAAGAGGAAGTATGCATTTCTCTGCACTACAGTGTGTACAATAGTAGATTATTCACCACGGGGGTAATGCGATGTATTATGTCACGGGACCCGGATTAAATCCCAAGCGGAACGAGGGATTTTAGAGTAACTCCCGAGCGTAGCGAGGGTGTTGCATCTAGAATCCTGAGAGTAGCGCGGGAATTAGGGGCGCCCAAGATTAATACAGCATTACCCCTACGGTGAATACTCTACTTTTCACACCTCGATATACAACCACTTCTTTCAGCTGGCGTGGCCTACTCGATTTGACAAACAAAATATGTCGTCAGTGCGAATCTAGTGGGCCACGGCTTCGGTTTTCGAAAATCGAGTTGGCCGCGCCTGCTGAGAACACATTCTGTTTACCGAAATTAGACTTTATGGATATAGCAATAAGAATTATGAATAAAACCTCTTTGGAATGAATAGAATTTCCTTCAGATCTTGCTTCAGATGCGCGATGATTCTAAATTCAAATCACATTATAACCCTAGGGAATAATGGTTTTCAGTACAACATTATAACCCTAGGGATTTAATGTCTTACTTTAACCTTAGATAACAGGCCATGTAATAAGGCGTTGTTGAGCGAGTGGTGTGAAAAATTACTTACGTACTCGTTTGAACCTTACTAGTGGCAGATTCTTATGGCAATTTGGAAGTTTATTGAACAAAGCAAAAGCGATACAATGTGATAGAATTTAGTAGGTTTGGATATTAATATCTCACATGATTTAATACAATGCGTGTTTAAGAAAGAAAGAAAGACAGACTTAAAATAAAAGACATTCATTAAAAGTTTACCTGTCTGAAGAAAAAAATCCAAGAAGGGTTTTTACTTTCATTTTGAACTCCTTTATCCAAGTCCGGCAAGTCCATTATTTCACCGATTATAATTTTTTAACAAAATATCTGTTTTTGAAACGATATACAACTGTAGATTAGCGATGGAAGCTAATGATACAACCGAAAATATTCTGTTGTGATTCCAATATTATTTAAGAACCAGTTTGACGTAAATAATTCACAAACTTGTTCAACACAAATGTTATACTCTGTTAAGCTTTTTAAAATTGTAACTAAATCACATCACACTAATAATATAAAAAATAATGAGTGTTTGTTTGGTGGTTTGGCCTTCAATCTCCCTAATTTTCCGGGATAAAAAGTAGCCTATGTCAATCTCCATGTCCTCAACTATAGGTACCCATGCAAAAATCACGTTGATACGTGGCTCTGTTGCGGCGTGATTGTAGGACAAACTCTCGATTTAACATCCTTGGGGATAAAATTTTCAAAAGCTATTTTTCTAAGTTTTCAGACTTTCATACAAAGTTTCAACCCCTATTTTACCCCTTTGGGGGTGAAATTTTGAAAAACTGTGACACACATACTTCTTTATTTTTTACCGAAAGCCAAAATACTAAGTTCCGTTGATATAGCTTGAAAAATGTCTTGAGAAATGAAGGACCTTCATACAAATTTTCAACCCCTTTGGGGGTACAATTTTGAAAAATGTTGACACATTTACTTCTTTATTTTTTACCGAAAGCCAAAATACCAAGTTTTGTTGATATAACTTGAGAAATGAAGGACTTTTATACCAACTTTCATCCCCTATTTCACCCTTTTGGAGGTCGAATTTTCAAAAATGATGAAATACTTCTTCATATTTATACAAACGCCCAAATGCTGTTTCATTGCTATACCTTGAGAAATGAAGGACTTTCATACAAAATTTCAACCCCTATTTAATTTTACGCCTTTGAGAGTGGAATTGTGAAAAAATTGTTACACGTCATGTACTTCTTTATTGTTTCCGAAAGCCAAAATACTAAGTTTCATGGTTATAACTTGAGAAATAAAGGACTTTCATACAAATTTTCAACCCCTATTTTAACCCATTGAGGATGGAATTTTGAAGAACTGTGACAAACTTACTTCTTTAATTTTTACGGAAAGCAAAAATACCAAGTTTCGTTGATATAATTTGAGAAATATTTTGAGAAATTAAGGACTTTCATACAAACTTTCGCCCCTATTTCACCCCTAAGGGGACAGAATTTTCAAAAACTATGAGATACGTATTCCTTCAATTTTAAACGGTAGCGCATGTACCAAGTTTCATGGATATAACTTGAGAAATGACGGACTTTCATACAAAATTTTATACCCTATTTCACCCCCTTAGGGGTGGAATTTTATAACATCCTTTCTTAGTGGGTGCCTACCGTCACAATAGGAACCTACAGTCAAAATTTCAAGTTTCTAACCCCAGCGGTTTAGGCTGTGCGTTGATATATAAGTCAGTCAGTCAGTCAGTCAGTCAGTCAGGATTTTGAATTTTATATATTATATAGATTAAAACAGCAATACTTATCGAAACTAAAATATATTTTCTTCCAAAGCGATATGCCAATAATGACAAAATTAATCCCCACGGTATGCCGCTGTAGGAGGACGTAGATGCTGGAAATAAAGGAAGTTGAGTAAAATTCACTTTGAAATATAATATGATTCATATAAGAAAAGCTTTTTAAGTAAGAAATCCCACAGAGCAAATAAATAATGCCGGATTCCCTTTTCTGTGCTAGTCACGATATTGCGGTCTAACAACCGAATAAAGCAGTGCATTGTAGTGAATGATTTTAATATTAATTTTTAAAGGTAAAGGAAAAGGATTATCGAGAAAATTTCGGACTTGATAATGTTTGTAGAAATCAATCTATTGTGGTAGCGGCAAACCGCAATTTTATTTGGTAGTTTATGTAGCATGAATTTGGATGAGTAAAATACCATGGAATTTTAACGTATGTAAATTCTCTTCGGCGACTTATCAGCGTTGTGGCGTTTTCATAACACTTTCGAACCGAATTTCTCGCAAATTTTACGATATCGAATTTGGAAATAAAATTAATGAACAAGAACCATAGTGTAGACTGTAGACTAACAAAGCCAAGATGCCATTTCTGGTGTTACCACTTACCACATCCGTTGAATTTGCTTCTTTTCTTAGTTGAGGTATTATTACCGTTGGTGCACCCAGGTACATGCCACACGTAAAATAGTACTACAACACAACCCCAGCACATGTAAAAAGCTGCAAATAAATTTTTCAATAATAGCTGACACGCCCCGGGCGCCGGCATCACTTATTAATAGGTAGGTAATAATAGTAATTCTTACCTACCTATTAATCAAATTAAATATTATAAATGCGAAAGTTTGGATGGATGGATGTATGGATGGATGGATGTATGGATGGATGTTTGTTACTCAATCACGCCCCAACGGCTGAACGGATCTGGCTGAAATTTGGCACAGAGATAGATTATAGTCTGGACTAACACATAGGCTGTTTTTTATCCCGGAAAATTAAAGATTCCCGCGGGATCCACAAAACCTGGATCCACGCGTACGTAGTCGCGGGCATCAGCTAGTAGGAGACTAAAATTTCAGTGATGATACTATCTAACCTGAACCTATAACGTGAAATGATTTTCTGTGTTTTTTTTTCCGGACGGAGTGTATAATGAGTATGCTGCGTACGCTCTACTGGCCTCTACTGTGTCACCGGAGGGTTGGGCGAGCGCTAGGCATCGCCGAGAAATGAGTCCTAGGACTAAGGACTGAAACAGTAAGCGAAAAAAGTGTTTTATAGACTGTTTTTATACGACTGCCTGAAAAAAGGAGTATATTGTTTTCAGGGTTCATGTATGTATGTATGTATGTATGTATGTATGTATGTATGTATGTATGTATGTATGTATGTATGTATGTATGTATACAGGGTGGTCCAACTAGTGACGTCAATAATTTTTTTTTAGATTCCTCACACTTGAGGTTGTCCGAAAATACCCCATGTATGTTCCGCGATTTTTTGTAGTTTTCGAGTTATAATTTTTTTTGTGTTTTTTGAATGTTTTCTGCCAGCGAGGTTACAAAAATTCATATCTTTTTTTGTAGTAGGTATTTTGCCGTTTTTTTTCTTGTGACGTAATTGTCTTGAATGTTGTTTTAATAAAAAAAAATAACTCAGCTTCCTGAAATTACTTAAAATACTCAAAAAAGGTTTGAAAGTCAGAACTTTAGTTTTTAGTAGGATTTACTCAAACATTCGACTTCAATTTAAAAATACAAAAAGGAGTTTCCATAGCTTTTGGCTAAATTTAAAAACTTTGCAGGGTCCTAAGCTACCAAAATCATAAAAAAAAAATTGTACTTAATTGGCTTTTTTTGTTGTAATCGGCCTTTGTAGGTGGATAGGCTAAAAATCGTTAAAACATGATTAAAGCATTAAAAATTTTTTTTACTACTTTTTATAATTCTTATGGTAAATTAAACTTAAAAATGTAATTTTAAATTACTTTTAATTGGAATCTCTGTAAAATAACTGTAGCTCATGTATTTTTACAATAATTTCGGTCTCAGCACTATGATTCAAAATGTGATCTATGTGAAATGGGTCGCGGACATACCATTAAATTTCAAGGCCAGGTAGCAATGGAACCGTTTTTTACCTGCTCCATGACCCGCCCCTTGTGCTATTCTGTTCAAAGGTGCGATTAGTCTTTTATTACGTCGTTTTACTTTTAGTCGTTTCTTGCCATCGCGCGTGTTAAGACTGCTCTCGTTGACGTTACTTTCTTGAACTTGAACTACTTACGCTGTGTTAACTGGACTCGGATTTGCCTTACCTCTGCTTGTGTTTCGGACCCTGATTTGCCTTACGAACAACCTGTGCTTGAGTTTTGGATCTTAATTTGCCTTTACGAACAACCTGTGCTTGAGTTTTGGACCTTGATTTGCCTTACGAACAACCTGTGCTTGTTACTCAGTGTGTCTTTGTGCAGTACCATGAGCTATTCACTAAGCCAATACGCAGAGATGCATTATTATTATGGCGTTGCCCAAGGCAACGGTAGTGAAGCTGCGAGGCTTTATCGAGAGGCATTAGAGAGGCGAAGAGAAGGAATGGAGCATTACCCGGATCACAGAGTTTTTATTAATACACATAACACCCTGATGGCTGGACGTATCCCCGGGCGAAATCAACCTCACGGAGCTGTACCCCAGGATCCGGATCAAGTGGAAGAAGTCTTGGAAGAAATTCAAAGAGACCCGTCTATAAGTTCAAGAAAAATAACTAGACGAACTGGGATTCCACGAACTACGGTTATAAGAATTCTTAAGGAGGGTGAGCCATAAAAAGTAGCTTTTTATTGTGTTGTAAAAAAGGAAGGTTTAATTTAGTTAGTTATTATGTAGGCATCGTCTAAATAGTGGTAAGCCTATCTCTGATCTAGGTAATTGTCTCTTTCTCCCAAACCCATTTTGTACAGACCACGCTGTAACCAGTTAACTTGTGATAGGTACCTACTTAGCAGTGTTTTTTTGTTCGCAGAAGGGTTCCATGCGTACCACATCGAGCGCGTCCAGCAGCTCCAGGAATCCGATTACCCAAGAAGAGTGGCTTTTTGTGAAACAATGATACAACGATCTGAAGAAGACCCTGATTTTTTCAATAAAATACTGTGATTCGAAAGGACTGGAGTGTTCAACATTCACAACTACCATAGCTGGGCCATCGAAAACCCACATTTGGCAAGGGCGTCAAACTTTCAAACACGCTTTAGTGTCAACCTTTGGTCTGGGGTCCTAAATGGAGAATTAATTGGGGCCTTTGAATTACCGGCCAGGTTGAATGGAAATACTTATTTGAATTTTTTACAAAACAATCTTTATGAATTGTTAGAAGATGTGAATCTCCAGATCCGACAAGAAATGATTTTTCAACAAGATGGCGCGCCCTGTCACTATGCGCTACAAGTAAGAGAGTATCTGAATACCACTTTTCCAGGAAGATGGATTGGGCGCGGAGGGCCGATCGAATGGCCTGCGCGTTCGCCAGACCTCAACCCCATCGACTTTTTTGTTTGGGGATTTTACAAAGAGATGGTGTACGCGACGGAAAGCAACAACGAAACAGAATTAAGACAAAAAATTTCAGAAGCGGAAAGAAAAATAAAACAAGAATATTCGAGTAGCTTCAGGCAATTAAAACATAACTTTTTAAAACGTTGTCGATTATGTATTCAAGTTGGAGGAAGGAATTTTGAAAATTTATTGTAATAAATTGTAATTTTTCAGTAATTTGTGCCTTTTATTTTGTATCCAAATACCGGTAATTTCACAAATAGCAATTTTGTCAAATGCTCACATTTTGAATTAGTGCTGAGACCGAAATTATTGTAAAAATACATGAGCTACAGTTATTTTACAGAGATTCCAATTAAAATTAATTTAAAATTACATTTTTAAGTTTAATTTACCATAAGAATTATAAAAAAGAGATAAAAAAATTTAATGCTTTAATCATGTTTTAACGATTTTTAGCCTATCCACCTACAAAGGCCGATTACAACAAAAAAAAGCCAATTAAGTACAATTTTTTTTTATGATTTTGATAGCTTAGGACCCTGCAAAGTTTTTAAATTTAGCCAAAAGCTATGGAAACTCCTTTATGTATTTTTAAATTGAAGTTGAATGTTTGAGTAAATCCTACTAAAAACTAAAGTTCTAACTTTCAAGCCTTTTTTGAGTATTTTTAAGTAATTTCAGGAAGCTGAGTTATTTTTTTTATTAAAACAACATTCAAGACAATTACGTCACAAGAAAAAAAACGGCAAAATACCTACTACAAAAAAAGATATGAATTTTTGTAACCTCGCTGGCAGAAAACATTCAAAAAACACAAAAAAAATTATAACTCGAAAACTACAAAAAATCGCGGAACATACATGGGGTATTTTCGGACAGCCCCAAGTGTGAGGAATTTAAAAAAAAATTATTGACGTCACTAGTTGGACCACCCTGTATATGTGAGTTTGTATATTCCACCATAACTTCTATACGTCTGAACCGATTTTGATAAATGAGGTATCGTTAGAATCCCTAGCTTAATCCGGGTGACATAGGCTAGTAAAATTTAAAAAAAAATTGATGGGGTGACCATGGTCCCGCATTAAAGACTAAAGTTGAAAAAAAAATTAGAAAATAAGATATATATAATCATCATCTAGAAAATGATGAGTGGATTCCAAAAATATATAACACTATAGTTCAATATCCCGACTGACACGGGCTATAAATTTTTGAAAAATTCAACACGGGCTACGGCAGAGCAGTCGTATTTTTTAATAATTTTAATTATATTCACTTGTTAGACACTGTTTTTATCTGTAACCCTAATAGGTACTTGCGCTAACAAACGCGGTCTTCTCACACTCAACTTCAATGGACTATAAACACACTGACACAACATTGGCCATGTTTTTCTTAAAACAATTGCAACCATCGTTGCTTTCACCTTCAGTGTTCGACAAATTCATTTCTATTACAGAAATATAAGCGTTTTGGGTTAACAGATTTAAAAACACATTGAAAACGGTTACAGATTTGATTCTATAATCAATTCAACTTGTAACACTTTTAATTCTGTAACCTTTATGAATACGTTTAACAGTCCCTGCCTAGGACTCTCAAAGTACTACCGAATCTGCAACTTCATATGCGATTCTTATATTATTTATTCCTTAGAAATATATAAGTTTTGGTCGTTTTTGCAGATAATTTTGTCAAGATCATCTCTAGATCGTTATTTATACAAAATTAGAGTCGAGGGCAACCTCTACTCAAATATGGTTAAATTAGATGGTGCCTGCGATTTCATCCGCGTGCATTTAGGTTTTTGATTCTGAGCATTCTCTATTTTTCTGGGAGTAACAGTAGCATTTATGTCCATTCCCGGGATGCAACTTATCTTTGCACTTATTTTCGTCAAAATCAAAACAAAATCAGTACAAATATAGGCCGTGAAAGCGTAGCAGACAGACAGACTGACAGAAATACACTTTCGCATTTATAATATTAGTATATATACAGAAGTATAGATATAATAGAAGTCCGCCTATTATTCAGTCTATTCCGGCACTGCTATTACACTTATATGTTAAAAGTTGTTGTAGCACTTTAAGTTGTCACTATCGAGTTGCATCTTGTAATCCCGGGCCGTTAGGCGAGGGTTTCCCACCGCCATGAGTTTATAAAAATCTTATTATAGTATTTATAAAGCTTGTTATAATTATAATAACACATGATTGAGTAAGTAAATTAAAATTAAAAAAAAAATACCTGTCTGAAGAAGAATATCCAAGAAGCGTTGCTATGCTCGTTTTTATTTTTTATAACTATGTCCGGTATATCCATACTTTTACTGTTAATTTTATGAAAAATAATAAATTAATTTAGTATTTTTATGCGTCTATTTTTGCCATAGCACACCATACGTAGGTATTGTAGGGACGTGATAGTAGTTTATGATCCAAATACGTATGTGTTCTTTATATTTTTGTGGTGTGGTGTAAGGAGTGATAATAATAATAATATGTGAATATTAAGTCATTGTGATATTTATATACCTGTTTGTAGTTTTTAATTATTACCTATTATCTACAAACTTGTTCAGTTAATAAATGGAAGACAGTGGCAGATCGTGACTTTACGAGGCCTTAAGCGCAACCAGTTCTGGAGCCCTCTTAATATTGATCCTGCTAATAAATAACAGGATGGTTCAAAATTTCTGGAAAATCCTAACCTTTTTTTGTATTTGCTATCAAAAAATATAATTTAACTAGTGGGCCCGGCAGACTTTGTCCTGCCCCGAACCTCGAACCCGATTGCAGCGCCCCCTATCGGTTCCAATAGGGAATATGCATGATTAATTTTTATTTCTTAAATAAATCATTTACATCTTTATAACATAGTAAAAAATATAAATAGGTTTGAAAATAGTCAAATAATTACGTTAATTGGTGTTTCAAAGTTAAGTATTTTGAGCCGTTCAAACGCCACCATTAATCGCGCGCATTTGATGACGTCATTGGTTATGTCCCGTGTTTGTATACTATAGCGATTCAGTTCAGTTACTTCATAATTATTATTTTCAGTTTAAATTGCTAAGTACACAAATTATGGAAGAAGTTAAAAAACCTTCTTACAAGTATTGTATGGTACCGAAGTGCAAAAATACTACTCTTAGTACACCCGATAAAGTGTTTTTTCGTATTCCACGCGATGCGAAATTACGAGAAAAATGGTGCAAGATGATGAGAAGGGATAATCTAGCTATACTCAATATAGGTACACTGCAGGTACACTTATTGACGTTAAAAATTACATAGAAAACATGATGGTGATAATCGGTTACGGTATCTTAAAACTAAAGCTACGAGGCTTCGCTTCGCTCAGCTCGTCTCGGCGGGGTCTTTGTTTGTTTGTTTGTTTGTATGTTTGTTTGTATGTTTGTTTGTTTGTTTGTGCACTTTTTTGTTACCATTTTTCACAAAAAGTACTGGGCCGATTGAGATGCGGTTTTTTGCATTAGATATGTTTAGCTTGTGAGAAGGTTCTTAGATATATTTTAGGACCATAGACAACAAAGCTGAGTTGTAGTCTATGATTTTATGTTTTCAATATGTTACCATTTTTCACAAAAAGTACTGGGCCGATTGAGATGCGGTTTTTTGCATTAGATGTGTATAGCTTGTGAGAAGGTTCTTAGACATATTTTAGGACCATAGACAACTAAGCTGAGCTGTAGTCTATGATTTTAATTTTTCTAAGTGTTAAAATTTTTCACAAAAAGTACTGGGCCGATTGAGATGCGGTTTTTTGCATTAGATATGTTTAGCTTGTGAGAAGGTTCTTAGATATATTTTAGGACCATAGACAACAAAGCTGAGTTGTAGTCTATGATTTTAATTTTTCTAAGTGTTAAAATTTTTCACAAAAAGTACTGGGCCGATTGAGATGCGGTTTTTTGCATTAGATATGTTTAGCTTGTGAGAAGGTTCTTAGATATATTTTAGGACCATAGACAACAAAGCTGAGCTGTAGTCTATGATTTTAATATTTCGATATGTTACCATTTTTTACAAAAAGTACTGGGCCGATTGAAATGCGGTTTTTTTCATTAGATGTGTATAGCTTATGAGAAGGTTCTTAGATATATTTTAGGACCATAGACAACAAAGCTGAGCTGTAGTCTATGATTTTATTTTTTCAATATGTTACCATTCGTCTCAAAAACGACTGTGCTGATTTAGATGCGGGCTTTTTGTTTTAGATATATTTAGCTTGTACCTAGATGGTGCCCAGGGTATCATGATGGAGTCAGGAGGCGATCATGGGAACTCCTTAAATTCTCATCGTATACCTGTCGCGTTTGGACTCTTTTGATTTGTCGTGACAAGCGCGCCTCGGAAAGAAAAGGGTTTGGCCATAGTCCACCACACTGGTCAAAAAAACTACTGAGCTGTCAAAGATGCAGTTTTGTGTTTTAGATATTATGTAATATATACCTTTGCTAAATTCTAATTGTTGTTTCAAAGTTATAAAGGTCAAAGGTATAATGGAGCTCTGCAGTTCGTCGTGGGTTTTTTTAAAAATTTTAATTTTATTACTTGTTATATAATATATAGATTGTCTTCTCTCTCTTCGTCATCCATAATTGTTAGACGTTCACTACTGAACGTAGATTTCTTGGTTTTCCATCATATGTCACAGCGTTGCTGCACAGCTTGCGCAGCCTGAAAAGAATGCGTCTGAGAGTCGCAGGAATCTCTTGATGTTGTCCATCCGTCCCAGTGAAGGGTTTTCCATCTCAGCGCTTTCTGGTGCAAAGGAGAAACCCGATTTTGGGCCCAAACGTTACAAACATAAAAAATATACTTACTTAAAAAATTGTCTATTTTGATAGGTTTTGACGACCTCCGTGGCGCAGTGTGTAGCGCTGTTGCCTTAACGTGCGGAGGTCCCGGGTTCGATCCCCGGCAGGGTCAATTTGGGAATTTATAATTTCTGAATTTTCCCTGGTCTGGCCTGGTGGGAGGCTTCGGCCGTGGCTAGTTACCACCCTACCGGCAAAGACGTGCCGCCAAGCGATTTAGCGTTCCGGTACGATGCCGTGTAGAAACCGAATAGGGGTATGGGTTTAATATAACTGCCATGCCCCTAACAGGTTAGCCCGCTACCATCTTAGACTGTATCATCACTTACCACCAGGTGAGATCGCAGTCAAGGGCTAACTTGTAGTGGATAAAAAAAAAAAGGTTACCCCATTTGATTATTAGCCGCAATGTTAATGGCCAACAGTGAAAATAAGCTGTTTTTAATATCGCCCGAGATCCCGCTGCAAGATTGTTACCTAAATGTATCAAGTACGTGATCGAAAACTATTTGTTATGGATAATTATAAATGGGGGAATTATATATTTGCAAGGTGCCAACCAAAAAGTGGTCGCTAGTGTTTTTAATTAAAATACATCAGTGGGTCTTCTCCGTTTGGCCCGTGAGGGCCAAGCGGATACGGGCCTCGAGGCTGAGCCTCCTTACCCGGGCGGGGCGCGGGGCAACTCTGTGCCCCGGTGAATATCTTTAAGCCGGGTATAACCGGCTAGGGCCTGCCTTGTAGGCTACGGGCGCCTTTAATTAAAATAATTGTTTGCGTCTAAGTAATTTCGTTTACTTTGTGCCACCTAGATGGCACCACTTGTACTTTGTCTCGCGCTAAACGCGAGCTAGAGTACAAATGGTGCCATCTAGGTGGCACAAAGGTGACTTCCTGTGTATGTCCCGCCGCTTAGTAATCGTTTACAAGTGCTTTTAAATCTTAAATTGAAGTTTTTCTTTTAATATTTAGTTGAATAGATATTAATATAATAATTGAGGGAATCGTAAAACAGGGATTTGAAATTTGTACAAAAATTGCGCTAAGCTGTGGGCAAAAGCTAGTTGAAATTACAATTATCAATTTTGTTACTACATTGCAGTTGCGATCGCTTGTGATGAAGAAGAAATCATAAAAAGTACCAATAATGATTTTTTAAATCCTTACAAATTATATTTTCCAAATAATAGGTAACTTTTAGGTCTATTTTTTTCACACGACTTAACCCTACATATTAACATAATGTTTAATGCAGCAGCAAGTTGCGGCCCTGAGTTTTTGTGTACCTATGTACGTGCGTAATGTTTTTGTGTGTTTGAAATTGCCACGCAATTTTTATATTATGTTGAATCTGCTTCCCATATTATGTACTTATGTGATCTGTATTGAAAATACAATATTTTTATCTCGAGGGTGAGGTGCCAGTTCACTAATCAGACAAATAGTTTTGTGCTTCATATTTAAAAAATAATAATTAGGCAGATGACGTGGAAAACTTAAAAATGCATTACAATATTAAGAATGTCCAAATTAAATACAACCTTTTCATTTTGTTAGCGCCGCTCGATGACTACAGATGGCGCTGTACCTGTGAGGCGGCAAAGCAGTCGTTACGCGAGGTTTCCGCCAGTCAGTAAAGTTTCCGCTCATGCTATGTTTATTGACGTGACGTCATAATATTGTTTAAAATAATTAAACACATTACACAAGGACAACTTATCTCATAAAGACCAACGACCTTAATTTACATAGACGGGCCCTGTCAATCAAAGAATGTGGGCGTATTTTTAGCAAAGCCATCAACGCCATCTAGTCTGAAAAGCGGGAACTTGCTTGCAACTTATATTGAAAACGTATGACTCGGCCCGTAAGGCCAGTTAGTAAAAAAAAATATCATACAAAATATCATAGAAATTAAATGATTGCGTAATGGATAAAAATATTAAATAGGAAGATTAAAAAACGTTTTTTTGGAAATGTATGATTATGAATTGAAACACTTGCCTTAAAATAAAAATTGTACAGTGCCAAACTAATAAGACTTTAGATGTTTTAACTTAGGAATAACAAATTATCTACACGACGAGCGACCGTGACAGCGCTACGATGGGGACAAAGACAGGTTAGGAACGCGTTCTCATAGTCTGTCGCCAGACCTTTTTATAGGAAAGGGCCCATCTAGTACCTACATATATATCGATGATAAAGACATATCTTCCTGATGCCCCAGAATGTGAGAATAGTGAAATATAACTGAGTAGGTAGATACCTACCTAGGAGAAACTAAAACTTTTCCGATTCACATTAAATTTAATAAGTTCAATAAATACATATTTTTGCAAATTAAGTAAAGATATTAAAAGTTTATTACACAGTCTTTTAATTAAGTGTAGGAAAATTTTGGTTCTTTCAATGGAAGGATTTCCGAATTAATTTGACTTATAGTAGGTCGGTCATCTCGTGTTAAACGTTCTTGTATTTCCTGAATAGTCAGATCTTTTGTTTCAGGCAAGAATTTGTATACAAGAACTAAAAAAACGGACGATGTCATAGCATAAAATAAAAACGCACCATGCGTACCAAAATGTTTAAAAATCAGTGGCGCAAATTTAACGATGGATGCTAATAATGTACTGTTGAAAAGTGTGATACAACACAAAAAATAGCTTCTGTACCTCAAGGGACACAACTCTGCTGCACAGCAGGCTGAAAGGATTATCGGTCCACTGCCAATGCTTATCGAAAATGCTGTAAGTAAGAACAAGGATACATACTTGTTCTCAGGCAGAATATTTAAATTTACCATGAACAAATAAAATGACAAAGCAAACAAAAAACTTATACCTAAAGATGAAAATACAATTAATTGTGTTCGACGTTTTACAATTTTAGCTAAAGCACATCCTAGATACATGCCTAGTAGAGTAACTGCATCTAATATAAGCATACCTTCATATGCCGTTTTTTCGCTGGATGTCATTTTCTTAATGATGTCTATGGCGTACACCGTGTATGCCATCTTACCCGAAAAATGATATAGACACGTTGGAAATATTGCAAACACAAAAGGCTTATAAAATGTTTTACATCGCAATGTATTCAAAATTTTAATATATTTTCTAAATTTTGTGCGCCCTTTGATTTCTGTTTTAATTCTCGAGTGTTCTTGTTGTGATAATACAAGCTTCCTGAGTTCATCCTCTGAATCTTCATCTGTGCCTTTAAGCCATCGGTGAACTTTAGCGCATTCATGAAAACGTCCCTTTGTCGCTAACCAATAGGGCGATTCCTTATAGAATATGCACGAAAAATTGCAAATACTACAAACAAAAATAACAATGCCAATATTCTTCCAGTGGTAGAAAGTTCCGATAGCGTTTGAAACCCAAACTCCCCAATAGAATGTAGCAGATTTCACGGCTAACAGCACACCTCTATATTTGGGTGATGTGTATTCAGACATAATCATTATGGTGATTGTGGTGATTGACGCTGCGAGAACTCCTTGTATCGCTTGACTCACAATCAGTTCGATTATACTAGTACTACAGTAAAAAACTATATTTCCTATTAATACGCTAATACATATCAAAACTAAAATGTATTTTCTACCGAAGCGATATGCTAGTAGTGGTAAAATTAATCCCCACGGTATCCCATTGTAGGCGGACATAGAAGCTGAAAATAAAGGTTTCATAATTTAGTAAAAGGAGACGGTTCAGATTTGTATGGGGCGTAGGCCAAGTCTTGTACAAGCAGAGAAATGAAGGAAAATAAAAGAAAAAAATACTAGACCAGTTTTTATTGGTCAAATCTATGAATTCGTCTTAATTTCAGTGGTCCAATTAATTAATCTTTCCAAGTTATAGACGTAAACATAAACATGAGTGGGTAACAATGGTGGATTCATATTTTTTGACGATTTCAAAAGATAAACACGTTATTTTGACAGAACTGACATTTGATACATCTGGCGCCTACTGCCTTCTCTATGGCTGAAGGTTGCCATCTTGGAAACGTATCGAAAACTTGAAATACATTTTAATTTTTTATGCTCCTTATTTACTTAACTGTTCTAAATTATTATATTTTTAATACAATCTATTTATTTTCCTCTATTCATGGTAGAGTGTACAAGAGTAGGCCATAAATGAACCTTTTCCTTTAAGTGACCCATTTAACAAAATAATCTATCTCTGTGCCAAATTTCAGCCAGTTCAGCCGTTGGGGCGTGATTGAGAAACAAACATCCATACATCCATACATCCATCCATACTTTCGCATTTAAATATAATAATAGTAAGATGAATGTTATTATTAACATAAATATTAAATGTTTGACGTTCTTTTTGTACTATAATTATTGTTTTTAAAATAGCTAAAACCGATGGCGGACGTGTATACATAACACTTATGTTATACGTTTCACGTTTATAATTTACTAGACAAGATGATTCCCGCGACTTCGTCCGCGTGGACCAAGTTTTTTTGATTCCCGTGGGAACTCTTGAATTTTCCGGGATAAAAAGTAGCCTATGTCCTTCCACGGGTTACAACCTACCCCTGTACCAAATATCATTAAAATCGGTTAAACAGATAATTTTTTTTATTCCCGCGGGAACCTTTAAATTTTCCGGGATAAAAAGTAGCCTATGTCCTTCCCCAAGATATAATCTATCCTTGTACCAAATTTCATCAAAATCGGTTGTTCAAAATTCAAGAGTTCCCGCGGGAATGAACAGGAGTTTCCATGGGAATTCAAAACTTATTCCACGCGGACGAAGTCGCGGGCATCATCTAGTGCTAGTATAATGCAGTTAATCAGATAATTGCAGTATAATTCTTGCCCAAATCAGATTTATTTTATCTGCTGGGGATGTTTTTATTCAGCTTTTATTCAGGAAATTAGTGCCGCTAAAGTTTCCACCGTGGACGGTAATTCAGCTGATACACAGCATTCTTGGGTTACTTGGGTGGACTAAAAGTAATAGTATTATAGTAATGAGACTTACATAACCAAGACACCATTTCTGGTGTTACAATATCCGTTGAATTGGCTTCTATCCTCATTTGAGGTATTATAACTGTGGGTGCACCCATGAACATGCCATACGTAAAAAAGTTCAACACAACCACCCCACATGAAAAGAGCTGAAAGGATAATAATAACATGCAATTAACAAATTGAATGTATGAAGTCCTATGTTGTTTTAGTTAGAAAAATGAAAATCGGCATTTAAGTTATTAGTTTTAAATAATAAAAACATATATATGCAATTTTACGAAAATCCACCCTAAAGGGGGTTCACAGTTGTATTTTCTTAAATGCATTTTATTTCGTCAATGTATCTAAATTTTTTGTCAGATTTATCTAGTCCAAGCATAATATCAGGAAAATGGGCATTGATCTTAAGAATGTAATACTTTTGATAACATTTTTTTTGTATAATCTCAGTTTTATTTTATTATTGTTTTCTTTTTTTGACTTATAACAGCTGTGCAAATGTGTAATTTTTTATTGAACTGTATTGATTTAATCAATTGAATCGTTTATGATATTGTGTTAATTATGCATAATTGAAATACTAATAAATTTGTAACTAGTTAAATTGTATATTGATAAGTAATCTACTAATCTTTGAAAGAAAAATGGTAACGTGGCCTTTTATTGTTCTGTAGGTAATATCTTGTTTGGGAATAAATGGCTTATTTATTTATTTTTTAACACGATTTAATGCACTACATTTTTAAGAAAGAAAGAAACACAGACTAAATTAGAAGACTTTTCGATAAAAGTTTACCTAATTTTTTTAAATTTTTTTTTTACAGTGTTTCACACTAGGAAAGTTTCAGGGAAAGTCTCAGGGCGCGATTCTCAGAGAGACGCATGTTCAAATCCTGCCGGTTCCGCAAATTTTTGATATGTATTTAAGTAAGTTTAGAAAAGTTTACCTGTCTGAAGAAGAAAATCCAAGAAGCCGTTTTATTTTCATTCTTAACTCCATTAGCCAAGTCCGGCAAGTCCATTATTTCACCGTTTATAATTAATATAACAAAAAACTAATATTGTGATGATGTACAACTGTAGCTTCTCGATGGAAGCTTATGATACATACGTAAGCATTTTATTGTGATTCTGATATTTAAGAACTAGTTTTGGTTATTCACAAACCTGTTCAACAAAAATTTTACCTATATAGATACACTTTTTGTGTTAACGTAATTGTTTAGTCGTGAAAAACTAACAATTCCACTGGTTTTTAAATAAAAAATTTATGCAAGTAGGTGCAAGTAATAACATTACCATAAAATAACAATAAAGATAAGTAAGTAACTACCTAAATACTTAGTTATAGCCTAAGATCCCGATATATGACGACCTTTACCGAGCTGGTTAATGGATGAAACCTAATTTTATGTTTATATACTTATACTTAAGGACTATGGTAAGTTGGTGAGTTACCATAGTCCATAGGTAACTTCATGGATCTGTTAACCGCTTGAGTTATGTATCAAAATATAGGTAATTTTATAACAAACGCGATGGTATAGCATTGGCTACAATAAACTTTTCAAAAAAAATTATTAAAATTAATCAATTTAAAAATAGTCTGAACCGGATTTTGATAGGCAACCTATTTTAGGCGTATTTATCTATTATTAAATAAAAATAAAAAGTAGGTTTCATCCATTAACCAGCTCGGTGAAGGTAGTCGTATATCGGGATCTTAGACTATTAGAAACCGGAAAATCGGACTCATCACAGTGTCGGATTCGCCCATGTAAACCCTAAATGCAACCCATTCATAAACTACTATTCTATAATATTTATTGGCATCACTATGATACAATTTCTTAACAGGCCTTTAACCTTATACAATTCTTGTCCTTGACCTTATAATATTTTATAGCTGCCAAACATATTTTTATGTAAAAAAATGGCAATTTTATGTTAATTTAATGGTGGAACTTAGATTATGCGACCCATGTTAAGTATATTTCGCATGTTATAGCTATATCGCTTTTTAGATAACTTTGTTATCATAATAATTAACTTTACAATTCATGTGCCCGTAAAGTAATTCTTTACTTGACCGCTATCAAAACTATAAGTAAAGTAGTCTTTTCCTACCATTGGGCGATAAAGATGTTAGTTATTAACCTACAAAGGAGTGTGGTAATAAGTATAAATAATTTACGCGCTAGTGCGGTAATTGTTGTTAGTATGGAAAATGCCAGTTTGTTACTCAAAAATGCACTGTAAAACGTTGTATGATACCTACACATTGTATGGCTGTGACTTTGTTCAATATTAAACTTGCTAATTGCCCTGAGGACCTGCCGTAGTAACTGACCTAGTAGTATATAAGGTTTGAACGAGTAATTTTTGACATTCTAAGTAGAAAAAGTTATTATAGTGTGAGTGAATATGTGTCTCTGAGTCTACTTGAGAGAATTTGCACTTGCCCGTCCGACCGTCCGCCCATCTGTCAGAGCCTTATAACTTCTGAATTAGTGAACGTAATTACTTCAAATTTAAATATAATAAAAAGTTATAAAAATCTTTATTTCAGGGGGGCTCTCATAGAAGCGAATGCGAAGTAAAATCGTTATCCTTATCCTTATCCTTTCCTTACTAATATTATAAATGGGAAAGTGAGTTTGTTTGTATGTTTGTTCCGCTTACACGCCGTAACTACTAAACCGATTGCTTTGAAATTTTGCAGACGTAAAGTTAGAAGTCCGGATTAAATAATAGGGTACTTTTTATTCCGGAAAATTAAAGAGTTCCCGCGGGAACTAAAACTCCTCAATCCACGCGGACGAAGTCGCGGGTATCAGCTAGTATTTTTATAAAGTTACATAGGATTGCGGTATATCATTTTAAATATAATTAGGAATAGAGTCCTATATAAAGAACATATATTTTTAAAAAAATTCCCCTAAAATTGACGAATTGAGGGGCTTTCAAAGTGGAGATTTTCTAACCTCCAAAGTTGACCTCAGAACTCTTAATTTTCTGAAAGGCTGATCCTGAAAGTATACTAGATGATAGGTATGGTTTTTATACAAGATTTGTTCTGAATGGAAGAATTGTCGGTTTGCCGTTAGGAAAGCCAAGATGTCGAAGTTCAATGGCACCCAAAGGTACCCGATCGTCAGCGGTGTGATATTGATATTATTCAACTAAGGAAGGTTTCTTTGTGTTTTTATTTCAACGGTCTCTTACACTATGCATTTCTGCAAGTTTTTTTTACATTTAAAGGCCCTTTTTAGGGTTCCGTAGCCAAATTTGCAAAAACGGAACCCTTATAGATTCGTCATGTCTGTCTGTCTGGCTGTGTGTCTGTGTGTCCGTATGTCACAGCCACTTTTTTCCGAAACTATAAGAACTATACTGTTGAAACTTGGTAAGTAGATGTATTCTGTGAACCGCATTAAGATTTTCTTACAAAAATAGAAAAAAAACAATAAATTTTGGGGGTTCCCCATACTTAGAACTGAAACTCAAAATTTTTTTTTCATCTAACCCATACGTGTGAGTTATCTATGGATAGGTCTTCGAAAATGATATTGAGGTTTGTAATATAATTTTTTTCTAAACTGAATAGTTTGCGCGAAAGACACTTCCAAAGTGGTAAAATGTGCCCCCCCCCCTGTAACTTCTAAAATAAGAGAATGATAAAACTAAAAAAAAATATGATGTACATTACCATGCAAACTTCCACCGAAAATTGGTTTGAACGAGATCTAGTAAGTAGTTTTTTTTTAATACGTCATAAATCGTAAACCGCTATTTACCTTACATTCAATCAACTTAAATATTTAAAATAAAAATATTTTTAATAATTTAAAACTTACTACAGGTTTGTACGGAACCCTCGGTGCGCGAGTCCGACTCGCACTTGGCTGGTTTTAGATTCTTAGGCGGGTCTCTGTTTCATGTTTTCGAGATTTTTTTTACGTCTGTCGGACGCTTGGCACGCTGGCGCTTCCACTGTGCTCGCTAGCATAGCAGTGTGTTGTTTATTCAGAAAGTTTACCCACGCGCCCTACTAGTTATATATTATTATACTTACACAATATTGACATTGATATATTACTTTGTCATTATGATATAAAAATTTGACATTGTGATAACTACATATTATCCAGGCTTATTCTTGACTAGCAGTATCAATCCAAACCTCAAAAGCCGAAGAAGAAATAAAATTCAGTTACCTCAAACACGAATAAATCTTTTTTCCAAAAGTGCTTAGGTACTACATGGCTATTAAAATTTACAACAATCTACCTGAAACTATAAAAAGCATTACTAGTATACCACATTTCAAACGCAAATTACATAATCTCCTTTTAAATAAAATGTACTACAAAATAAATGATTACCTTGCAGACAAAAATTTTACTTAACGCAGATATTATCATATGCTGACAACGATGATCTTTTTGTTCTATGGTTTTGCTTCTATATTCTATTATTGACTTTATTAGTATTACCTATGTGTTTGTGTTGTCTGTAAGTTTTATTATAGTATATCTTGATGACTTAGTAATGAGATTCCTCTAATACTTGACTAAGAATGATTTATATGATGATTATATTATGACATTTACCTATGATCTAATGAAATTTAAACTCAAAAATACATAACCATTTGCACACCATTGTATGGTAGGATATGTAAGGGAAATATTATCTTTAAGGCCTATATCTGTACCCATATTCCGGCAAATAAAATATTATTTATTTTATTTTTATTATGATGAATTTGATAATAAAGGAAAATAAATAGTTTACTGTGTAAGAAAAAAAAAGGATAAATGACATCTTAAATTTATTTTATTTTATGTATACTCAAATGAAAGGTATGTATTGTAATGTATAACTAGAATAATGTTATATTATATTTTGGAAAACTGAAGAGTGGCTAGAGGGTCATCTAAATATATCTAAATAATTCATGCATATGAAGTCTTTAGTTGACTACGCTACAGTCTGTTTGTGAAAGTTCTTTAACTTACTTAATTGTAACATTATAATTTCCTTATTAGGTTAAAGTTTGTTACCCATATTATTTGTACGCTACACTGTGGTAGGATACATGAAACTTTTGTAATTATTGTAACACCTTTTTGTACCTACTGTATTCACAAATAAATGAAATGAAATGAAACTTGATCAATTACTTGAATTATATCCCGTCAAGTACATGATATAATTCAAGTAATTGATCAAACAAATACTAAAATTAAATAAATATTATAAGGAAACGAAATTATTAAATTTTTAATGAGATTCAGAATTTTTAACAGAACTTCACAATTATGTCAATAGATGGCGATCTGTTATGGCGATACCGCGAGGTCTCAGTTCGGGGCGAACCACTAGTATTGCTGAATAAACTGTAAGATTTTTAATAACTAATTATGAAAAAGCTGATGTAAGAATTATTTATTTGACATATTATTGATTTGACATTAAAAAAATAATAATTGCTAATTTTTGAATATGGTACCAGGCACTTTTTGAATTGAAATTTTATATTGTAGAGTCATTGTTAATAATTTTAAATTTACTTACTTAGTAATGTAATATAGTTTTTGCACACTACTCTCTGACAGTAGATTGTGTACGGGAAGTTTCTACATATACAGCTGTTTTTACTCGCAATTTTGCAAAATAAATGATTTATTTACACGTTGACCGTGAAACCAACTATATTACCTATTCTTTGGTTAAACTCTCGACGCTATTAAAAAACAACGAAAGTTTGCGCCTCGCGTTTTGTAGCATCTACTTATATCTATACTTACTAATCATACTAATATTATAAATGCGAAAGTGTGTTTGTTGGTTTATTGGTTTGTTGGTTTGTCCTTCAATCACGCCGCAACGGAGCAACGGATCGACGTGATTTTTGGCATGGGTATATTTGAGGACCTGGAAAGTGACATAGGCTACTTTTTACCCCGGAAAATTAAGGAGTTTCCGCGAGAATCGAAGAAACTTGGTCCACGCGGACGAAGTCGCGGAATCATCTAGTATTATTATAAACTAGCTGAACCGGCGAACTCTGTTCCGCCTTAAAGGCAATAAATAAGCCGATTTTCGAATTTAGTAAGTTAATTTTTTTCTTAGAAAAAAAAATGAAGTACATTAATCATTTATTATTGTTTCTGCATTTCAGTACATAGGTTGCTCTTCACTTAAGTACCTAGTGATGGTCGGGGCCGAGGTTATTGGAAGCTCTGGATGAAGAACTCGCTAATGGTGGAGTTGCAGTGCTGAGCAGCGGGTTCGGCTTCTACCCGTATCACGTTTCTTGAAGAGCTTACGCGGTTGGGGAGACGACTTGGAGGTTATTAAATTAAATGAGTTTACTTTGCAAATATATACTTTAAAAAAAATACAAGAAAGATTATAAGATGCACTTATACGTATGAAGGGGAGTATACCGAACAGAATGAATCTTAAGGAGTCGAGGCTTAGTATTTAAAGGTGTGAAATGAGTATGCCCCTCCACCGGGAGGTTACAGACTTCCGTTTCGCAACACGGACTTATTTTATGATTTCATAGGAAAGTCATAAAATGGTATTAGGAACGCAATAAACATATGAAAATCGATTTAGATTAAAATGTTCTATTGTTAATTAGCAAACCGTATCGCTTACAGTCGTAAAACTAGCAACTTATAAAATACATTGTTGCTAATATGACATATTTATTAGTGCTCAAGCCTTGACTTCTTAACTACTTTGTGATACACGACATTTTTTGTTTTCTTATCAGGCGCAAAAACAAACAACGCAGATGGTCTTCCGACCCGTGAACATGCCACATATAATTGACCATGGGAAAAACATGGATGTTCTAGATTCAAACCAAAAACTTTTAAGGATTGGCCTTGTGATTTGTTGATGGTCATGGCAAATGCATCATCATCATCATCAAATTGTCATCCATACGTCCATTACATAGCTCTCATTTGTGTTTTGTTATTCCAAGTCTGATTTTTTTTTGTTATACCACGTTTTATAGTGACTGATGTTTTATGTCAACTCACGCGGGAACACTGTCGAACGGAATAAATAGTATCCTATGTCCGTCTCCTGGCTCTAAGCTACCTCCTCACCAATTTTCAGCCACATCGGTAAAGCCGTTCTTGAGTTATAAATAGTTTAACTAACACGACTTTCTTTTATATATATAGATGAGAAAGTTTAGATGGATGGATGGATGTTTGTTAGTCAATCACGCCAGAGCGGCAAAACGGATCTGCATGAAATTTGTCACAGAGGTAGATTATGGTATGGATTAGCACATAGGCTACTGTTAGTGTAACGAAGCGTTACGTATTTAAGTATTGTTTATTTTTAACGTAATTATTTATTATTTTAAGCCATGTTTTTATTAATATTTTATCTAATCTTATTTCAGGCGAGGGGGATGTCTGCTTTGACCTCGGTGGTAGTTAGGTACTCTCCTGGGTGATTGGCCGTATATCCCCCACCACGACCCTACGTCTTGTGTGCCTACTCGTTGAGCAAAGCCGCGGTATATCTGTGCCCATTTTAGAGTTCCGTAAATAAAACGTTTTTACAGTTTTCCATTTTGCTTTTTAATTTTACATTTCCCCTTTCTTTCTAAATTATTATTTTCCACCCCGGCACATTAGGAGAAATAAAAATTAAGGAGTTCCCGCGGGAACCACAAAATCTCACTCCACGCGGCATCAGCTAGTACCTACTAGGTAAGCATCAGAATTTATGTTCGTTAATAAAGCTTGTGAAATTGGCAATAAACACTGTACGTACATTACTTTAACGTTAAGTCCGTATATTATCTAGTTCTACACTATACATAGACCTTGGGTCCAGCGCCCCAAGGATACTACACTACCACACCGTATATTATAAATACACTACACTACCGTATATTATAAACTAGATGATACCCGCGACTTCGTCCGCGTGGATTGTTTTTTTTATTCCCGCGGGAACTCTTCAATTTTCCAGGATAAAAAGCAACCTATGTCTTTCCCCGGGGTACAACCTCTCCCTGTACCAAATTTCATCAAAATCGGTTGAACAGATACATTTGTTTGATTCCCGCGGGAACTCTTCAATTTTCCGGGATAAAATGTAGCCTGTGTCCTTCCCCGGGGTGTAACCTATCTCTGTACCAAATTTCATCAAAATCGGTTGAGTAGTTGGGCCGTGAAAGCGTAGCAGACAGACAGAGTACAGACAGACGGACAGACGGACAGACAGACAGACACACTTTCGCATTTATAATATTAAGTATGGATACCTTCTGTTTTGCATTTTAAAAAGAGCAACTGCTGAGTTTCTTTCTGGCTCTTCTCAGTAGAATCACAGGTAGAATCTTCTTTCTGAACCGGTGGTAGAGCCGCCTGAATCCGTTCCATCCGTTCCTCCGTTCTGAACCGTCAAAACATGACGTAACATGATACATCTGTATGTAACATGCACATAGGTACTACATATTATAATGAACAAGTTGAGTATTGAGTAGGTACCTATAATTTATCTCTGGAGCAATAAAATAAGACGTGATCAGACAGTTCATTCGCTTTTAATTTATTTCTAACCGACGTATCCATACCTAACTAACACTTTAAAGGACAAACCAAGTCACATTGTAAGACGATTCTCTCCAGGGCGTACAAGTCTTTCAAGATTGGATCCACCACTCTTTTTCAATCTCCATAATAGGAATACGCTTGCGGATTGACCATGATCATTGATCACATCCGATGAGAAGTGATCATGTGGCCTAAAGATGGAAGTTGCTTATTTAGACTCGAAGAAACAAGAAGCTAAATTATTATGGCTACTAGATGATTCCCGCGACGTCATCCTTTCGTGTTTTTAGGGTTCCGTACCCAAAGGGTAAAAACGGGACCCTATTACTAAGACTCCGCTGTCTGTCTGTCTGTCTGTCTGTCTGTATGTCTGTCTGTCTGTCTGTCTGTCTGTCTGTCTCCAGGCTGTATCTCATAGACCGTGATAGCTAGAAAGCTGAAATTTTCACAAATGATGTATTTCCATTGCCACTATAACAACAAATACTAAAAATTAAAAAAATATATATATTAAGGGGGGTCCCCATACAATAAACGTGTTTTTTTCGTATTTTTTTGCTCAATATTAAAAACGATAACAGGTAGATGGTTCAAATTTTCACAGAATATTAACTTGTATATTACCTTTCAAAATAAATAATTAAATATCAATAAAGTAAATATTAAAGGGGGGCTCCCATACAACAAACGTAATTTTTTGATATTAACAGTAAACCTCTACAAACAAAGTTAGTTTTGCGGTTCATTAACAAAGGTAATTATACCTACTTCTTGAGTACGGAACCCTCGGTGCGCGAGTCCGACTCGCACTTGGCCGGTTTTTTTGATTCCCGAGGGAACTATTCAATTTTCCGGGATAAAAAGTAGTTTATGTCCTTCGCCGGGATATAACCTATCCCTGTACCAAATTTCATCAAAATCGGTTGAACAGATGGGCCGTGAAAGCGTAGCAGACAGACAGACAGACATACAGACAGACACACTTTCGCATTTATAATATTAGTAGGATGGATTAAGTATGGATTATCCGCCAAAAGGGACAAATCTATGTGGCACAACGCGCAGCTTGCGATATGCACAGCCCAATAAGCCGAAGATTGCACGAGTAATTATACGACTTTACAATAGTGCATTGTCGAGCCTGTAAGCTTCTTATTCCTGGATTATCATGGACTTCTGCAAAGTAACGCCTGCTTCTATTCAATTATTTAATTTAGGCCCGGAGGCTTATTACGTATCAGCAAACGATTCGCGATAGCAAAAATAGCAAAAATTGTACAATATTTGCTGTCTAATCGCAAATTCGTATTAGACTGCAAATATTGTACAATTTTTGCTATCGCGAATCGTTTGCATGATACGTAATCAGCCTGCCGGTTGCGCGTGATGATGAGTCTGTTCTGTCCATTTAGTAAAAGTGCCCACTAAAATGGTCTTTAATTTAGTATCTGCTGTGTATTTTATTTTATTTTTTATAGACTTGCGCTTGGCTGCAATCAAACTTACTAGAAGTAGTGATGCAGCCTGAGGTGAAGAAGAAGATGCCTATTCACTCTTGATCCTAGCGGTTCAAATTAGAAACGAGGAAGCCAATCGCTTCGTACCACTACGTTTACGTCCCACTGCTGGGCACAGGCCTCCACTCTCATAGGAGAGAGGGAATTAGTGCTTAGACCCACCACGCTGCTCCAATGTGGGTTGGCGAGCTTTAACGACTATTATCATGTTAGTGATAATAACCGGGACCGACGGCTTAACGTACTTCTCTCCGAGGCACGGGGGTGACTGACGGCCAACTTCCTAACTCCGGGCTAGTACTGAGAATATTTCTATTTGGAAAAATTCAATACTTAATTATGGCCCGACCCGGGACTCGAACCCAGGACCTCGTCGGCTACAGTCGAACATGTCAACCACTAGACCAACGAGACAGTTCGTATCGCTTCGTATATACTTATGGATGAACACCCTGACTAGTCCCATTGGTTTTAATTTTATACGACACACTATAAGATTTTAATTGCATGTTAACGAAGCATTGCTTCTGTGTTTCGATACTCGTACTACCTTTTTATATACCTACTCCTGAAAATTTAAGTAACCTTGAGTAACTTATGTAAGTAAGACCTTAAGTACTGATTATTATAATATTATCATCATAAAAAGGAAAATATGGTGGTAGATAAGATCATATCACAGAACAATGTGATACTCATAGATAAAATTTTTGATAATCGATTAATGTAATTATTGATTTTTTATGATTATTTCATCGTTTGTATCATACAAGCCAGCGCAAAAATGGTAAGTTCATAATTTTTTTTATTTTTAAGGACCCAAAAGATCACTTATTTTCAATAGGAATTATACGCAGAGAAATATATGCATAATAATATCGTTGGAATATTGAATTAAACAAAATTGTAGAGCATTAACATAATATAATATGAATCGAAAAAGATAAATATTATAAAAATAATATTAGTAAAAACGGTCATGTTCCCGTTAAATGTTGATGTTAAAATGTTAATGCGATCTTAGCAGATAGTTCGAACTTCGAACAACTTCGATAATTATTCGCCAAAGCTATTACGACTGCCTGCTTGAGTATAATATTATTCACTCGAACGCATACAAATCCGGGGAAACCCCACTGTATTTATGTATCAAAACTAAAATTTCAATCTTTTTTTTAGATATCCCGCTGGTTTGTGCTTATATTTGGGGCCATCCTACTCCAGAGTATATCAGCCCTCAGCCCCATACCAATACCAGAGCCAGAAGAAAATGAATGGGAGGAGTTTGCGAGGATGTTGCGCGACTCTAAATATCGCCTACCTACCACCACCAGACCATCTAAATACACTGTAATTCTAACACCACATTTCGAAACGTTACCAGAATCATATGACAAGCCTTTTACCTTTGATGGAATGGTCTTTATTCATATAACTGCTACCGAACCTAATGTCACAAAAATTGTGCTGCATTGTAACGACCTTATCATAGATAGTTTGCGTGTATACTTCGACGATACTTCTACTCTGGATTTGAAAAGCGAAAACTTTATTTGTGAAATGCCGTACAGCTTCTTGAACATAGAATTGGAGGAACCGTTGCAACTTGACTGGACGTACCGGATCGCCATTGGGTTTAGAGGGAACCTGCAAAATAATATGCGAGGCTTTTACCGGAGTTGGTATAGAGATTCGAGCGGAATAAGGTAAATACATCATCCTTATAGTGAAGGTTTTACCTAAGAAATATAACAGTACTAGCTGATGCCCGCGACTTTGTCCGCGTGGAATAAGTTTTTTTCTAATTCCCATGGGAACTCTTCAATTTTCCGGGATAAAAAGTAGCCTATGTCACTCTCCAGGTCCTCAACTGTTATGCCCATGCAAAATCACGTCGATCCGTTTCTTTGTTGAGCCATTATTGAAGGACAAACCAAGAAACCAATAAGCCAACAGACCAACACACTTTCGCAAATATTAGTATGATTTTAGGTGAGCTTTGGCTTGACCAAAATCTGTCTGTCTGTTCGGGCATCGCCTAAACTACGGCGGACGAAGTCGAAATTATGCATGCATTAATTGTGTTTAGTCCCGCAGGAACTCCCTAATTTTCCGATATAAAGCCTTCCTCGGGATACAACCTATCTCTATAATACAAAATTTCATGATAATCGGTTGAAAAGATGGGCCGTTAAAGCGCGACAGGACAGACAGACAGATTTATAATATTAGTATGGAAGCATGGATTTCTTGACATGAGACATCATACTGCGTGAGTTTAGGTTCTGTAAATGGAATAAAAACATTATTTATCTGTTTGCAAATTGAATGTTAACTTGTACCAAATTTCATCAAAATCGGGGTTAGACAGATGTAACAGAGATAGATACACACTTTTGCATTTGTAATAATAAATATGAATTAACTAGTTGATGCCTGCGAATGTTCGCGTGGAATAAGATTTTTGTATTTCCCATGGAAACTATCCTTAATATTCCGGGATAAATAGTAGCCTTTATACCCAAGCAAAAAATTACGTCGGTCCGTAGCTCTGTTGCGACGTGATTGAAGGACAAACCAACAAACAAACACATTTATAATATTAGTATGATGCTTTAAGTCCAAAACCTACTTAAAATCAAACGTTTAATTGTATGTGAGACAATTTAAACCACTAATGATACAAGTAAAGTACTGAACTTAACTTCGGTTCAGGAAATACATTCTACTGATAATAATTAATTAATTAATCAAAATAACATATTTCCATACTAGATGATTCCCGCTACTTTGTCCGCGTGGATTAAGATTTTTTTGATTCCGCGGGAATTCTTTAATTCTCCGAGACAAAAAGTAGCCTAAGTCCTTCCCCGGGATACAATCTACTCCTGTACCAAATTTCATCAAAATCGGTTGAGCAGATGGGCCGTGAAAGCGTAGCAGACAGCTACGCGGACGGACATACAGACAGACACACCTTCGCATTTATGGAAGTATGGATTTCGTATTTAACCAGTTTTAATGTTGACAGGTGGATGGGAACAACACAATTCCAGCCTGGACATGCGCGTCAAGCCTTCCCTTGCTACGATGAACCAGGTTTCAAAGCGTACTTCGATATCATCATCGCCAGAGACCCTGACTTCAGCCCCACGATATCTAACATGCCTTTAAGGGCAACGTTACTGTACGTCAAAACAACGTCAACTGTATTTATTGCGTATATTTTACTATGTCCTTCCCCGGGATACAACCTATCCCTGTACCAAATTTCATCAAAATCGGCTGAACAGATAATTTTTTTGATTCCCGCGAGAACTCTTATATTTTCTGGGATAAATGTAGCCTTTGTCCTTCCCCGGGATACAACCTATCCCTGTTCCAAATCTCATCAAAATCGGTTGAAAAGGTGGGCCGTGAAAGCGTAGCAGACAGACACACACACTTTCGCATTTATAATACTATAGTGTGGATATTTATATTTATTTATTAGGACGACCAAGAAATTGATACATTGAAAAAAATACATAAAAAGCTAAAATACTAATTACACACGTTGTCAAATGTACAATCTATGACAGGTGTCACATCATGCGCCTAATATGACTGAAAGTAAAAAAAATAAAAAGCTTACACTGGGGGAAAATCAAAAATTTTAATAAGATAAAATAAGTAAAAATATTTAATGAAAGAAAAAACTTATTATACCTACTTAATACTAATTGTAGTATTAAGACGACCTTAACAATCTTAATATTTCTTTTTTGAACTTTGGCAGCGTGTCATGGAAGACATCTACCTCTTTACTAATAGAATTGTAGATTTTAGTTAGTCTAGATATGGTAGAAAAATGCTTTCGATTGGTTTTTGCTATAGGTTGGTGTAAAAAGGATATGGATTTTTTGTTGCAGCTTGGAAGGTGGTAAAATAGCTGAAGCGTTCCACACAACCCCGTTGATGTCCACGTATCTGATAGCGTTCATTGTGTCACATTATGACACCATCGCACAAACTAACAACACGGAACGTCCCTTTGAAATTCACGCTCGAAATACTGCGTTTAGACTAGGAGGCTATGCTCTCGAGGTTGGGGAGAAACTTCTGCATCAGATGGAAATATTCACGGGAATCCCATACTACAATATGACAGATAATATGAATATGAAGCAAGCTGCCATCCCTGATTTTTCCGCTGGCGCTATGGAGAATTGGGGTCTGTTAACTTACAGGTAAATGACTACCAGTAACCAAATTTTTCTATTCGCTGCCAGTTCTTTACGATTTTCACAAGGAAGTAGGTAAGATCTATATCCTTATTTCCACGTTTAGTTGCATACACGTTTAGTTTGGATGACAATGGATCTATCCTATAACTAAACGTGTATGCAAAAAATGAAGTCACTTAGCACTTTAGTATTATCTTTTTATGCACGCCCATGATATGGGTATCAATAATTTAATTAAACTGGGCAAATAGGGAAGGTCTAACCCCACTACAGAGGCGCGGCGCAGCGCGACACTTAGAGCAAAGTATTTTTTGTACAATAGGCATGATGACAGTAACCAAGAATCAATGAAATTGTGAATTTATCTAATGAAATAGGATTCATGGATTATAAAAAACGTATTTATTTTTCTATTTCGAGTAAGATTGCTATTTATTTTGATAATATAAAACTATAAAATACAGCAATCCGCCATATTGGATAAAACACCAAGAAACGAATGACGTCACAATTGTTTGTATTCGAGCTTTGACAATCACACTCACAGAACAATATTACTCACACTATGTTTACTGCACACTGCACAGAGTACATTGGTAAAAACAATAGTGACGTCACAAACGACGCCATGACACCGCCGAACGTTTTGGCGTGAATTTTAAAATTTAAATTTCCAATGCCAATTTTACCTACCATTTACCAAACCTTATTTTTCTGCTGAAATAAGATATTTTTTCGAAATAGTAGATACTTCCGAACATAATCTGACCATTTTTCAAAATCAGTCATCATGCCTATTATGTCGAAGTGCATCTCCGCGCCATAACTGCTTCGTTGGTCTAGTGATTAGCATGTCCGACTGCGGCCGACGAGGTCCTGGGTTCGAGTCCCGGGTCGGGCCATAATTAAGTATTGGGTTTTTCTGACTAGAAATTCTCAGTACTAGCCCGGAGTTAGGAAGTTGGCGGTGTTTCACACCCGTGCCTCGGAGAGCACGTTAAGTCGGTCCCGGTTATTATCACTAACATGATAATAGTCGTTAAACTTAAAGCCCGCCAACCCGCATTGGAGCAGCGTGGTGGGTCTAAGCTCTAATTACCTCTCTCTCATGAGAGTGGAGGCCTGTGCCCAGCAGTGGGACGTTAATTGGCTGTAGTGTGCATCTCCGCGTCGTTGAAGTGGGCCCAGCTCATTTTCGTGGAGCTTTTTTTTTTATTGCAAGATAGGCTTGCGCTTGACGACAATCACGCCTTATACAAAGCAATGATGAGGTCTAGGTTGAAGTGCACCTAGAAGTTGCCCATTCACTCTTGCCTTGAAGGTACTTAAGTTATACGTGGCAGGGAATACATGCGCTGGAAGGGCATTCCACATCCTTGCGGTTCGAATCAGAAACGTAGAGCAGTTATACTCTGAGTTTTAATATTGCAAATACGATTGATTGACGTGAGAGCTCACCCCGCCAAGCGTCAAAGTAAAATGAACCTTAACTGTATTGGTTTAGAGCTCATTTCATCATTTCGTGTATTTATTCACAGCCAGCGCTCCAAACGCTGAATTTGTGACTTTAAAGCAAGAGCTTTTGGGTCCATTTTACTTTGACGTTTGGCGGGATGAGCTCTCATGTCGATCTATCACATTTGCAATGTTAAAACTCAGAGTAAGAGTTCTGAACAGTTTCGTTCGAGCTGACTGGACGTCAACCACATAAGGATGCCAACGCTGACAATAGGCATGATGACTGATTTTGAAAAATGGTCAGATTATGTTCGGAAGTATCTACTATTTCGAAAAAATATCATTGTTCAGCAGAAAATAAGGTTTGGTAGATAAAACTGGCATTTGAAATAGAATAATAAATACGTTTTTTATAATCCATGAATTCTATTTCATTAGCTAAATTCATAATTTCATTGATTCTTGGTTACTGTCATCATGCCTATTTCTTGCTGTTCTGTGGTAGAACGGTGAAGGGAGAAGTCTTCATATTATTGCTTTTCAGGGAGGCCTTGATTCTCTACGACCCAATGAACACAAACCACTTCTACAAGCAGCGCGTAGCTAATATTGTGTCGCATGAGATCACTCACATGTGGTTCGGGAACCTCGTCACTTGCGCCTGGTGGGATAACCTCTGGCTGAACGAGGGGTTTGCTAGATTCTACCAGTACTACTTGACTCACATGGTAATTATGGTGTCTCTTTTATCACCGAGTATAATACTATCATACTTAATATTATAAATGTGAAAGTATATTTGTTTGTCCGTGTATTCAACCGATTTAGATGAAATTTGGTACAGGGATAGGTTGTATCCCGGAGAAAGACATAGGCTATTTTTATCCTGAAAAATTAAGGAGTTCTATGCGGACGAAGTCGCGGGCATCATCTAGTCAACTATATTAAAGTCAACTAGATCTGTTGCTCTGTTTCGGCGTGATTACGTAACAAACCAACAAAAATCTCAATTCCGTATTTATAAAATTATGTAGGTATGGTTTTAAAACACTTATTTACCTCTGCTGTCTTGGGGTTGTTTTGTATTTTTCCTTTTTTTTACACAAAATATAAATAGTCACTTAAAAACTGGTTGTGCTCCTAAGCTCTTGACAGGTTACCTGAGATCTGCATACCTAATTCTAAACTTACGCAGGTAGGGTAAGGTTGCAATCATTGGACCAGTGCTTTGTTTGGACCACTTAGATTTCTTGAAAATAAACAGTCCTAAAATTGTCCGTTATTGACGAGACGCTTGCTATTGGACCCCGCACCCTGCCCCTCAAACTTCAGTGTCGCCGCAGGCTTCGTTGAGGAAGGACGTACGTCGGTGTGTTTTACAAGCTCCCGATATAAAATGTGTGCGTCATTCTTTACCATGTAAGTACAGATTTTTAAGGTATTTCTACCCAATTATTTTCAGTAGGATTGCATATTTATTCGTTCAGCTAACCTATTAATAACATGTCACAAAAATTATATACTTTTTTAAAAGTTATGGTTTGATTGGGATCACAGTGAGTTGCCATGAATGAACTCATGTAAGTTTCTTTCATTGAACCGGTCCAATCAAAGGAACTAAGTTTTTGTCGTCACTTAAACTTTTTTTGTTTTAGCATGGCAAAACGAGGCCAGTATTATAAGTGGAAAGAAGGCAGCATGACATTAGCGTTGTTAGCTTTGAGCAAGAAGTTGGTTTAAATGAAGCTAGCAGCAGCTTTTGGTGTGCCAAAAGCAACATTAAAAAGAAGATTTGACAATAAAAACGTCAAAGCTAAAAGGGAAAATCAGATTGTAGGCTCTGAAGGAGATCTCACACCTAATTTGGAAAAAAAATAGTACATCAGGTATATTTTAGAGATAGAAGGTTGTTTATACGGCATGACACCACTGGATGTCAGAAGTTTGGCTTTCAAAATAGCAGAGAAAAATGGTTTAAAGCACAGATTCAATGAAGTAAAAGAAATGGCCGGTAAAAAATTGTATTATGGATTCCTAAACTTAAAAATATATGTTAAAAGTTATTATAGTTGATTATTACCTATTACTTTAAACGACTGTTGAATTAAAAAGACTGAATTTAGTAATAATCTAGCCTTTTATTTATTAAAACTCCTTGGGTGCAATGAATGGACCAGTCGCTAAAACTTCCTAAGTCCGATTATAGCAACTAGGTGGTTCAATCAAGGAAACAGTGGTCCATACAAGGCAACCATCCCAAAAATGATTTTTTGTGAATATTTGTATTTATGCTTAAAGTAAAAAATTTAAAATAACAGTTGTGAATACCTGAGTATAAGCCCTAAGAAACCGACGAATCATATATCCATATACTCTTATACTTTTAATGTTATGGCAGTGTAAAGTTAAGTAGTCCAATAGTGGCAACCTTACCCTACCTACTTATGAAGATAGCCTAAATAATTACAATAGTTTAAGTTTTAAGACCCTGCAATTAGAGTTTTTTTGTTGATATAGTTAGTTAGTCAGTTCCTTCTCATAAGTATCCACCACCACCACCACCACCACCACCACCACCACCACCACCACCACCACTACAGCCTATTAACGTCCCATTGTTAGGCGCAGGCCTCCACTCTCATAGGAGAGAGGGAATTAGAGCTTGAACCCACCATGCCGCACCAATGCGAGTTGGCGGGCTTTGACGACTATTATCATCTTGGTGATAATAGCCGGGACAGACGGCTTAACGTGCTCTCCGTGCTCTCTGTGGCTCTCCGTACTGAGAATTTCCGGTCAGAAAACCCTAATACTTCATTATTAAGGCCCGACCCGGGACTCGAACCCGGGACCTCGTCAGCCGCAGTCGTACGTGCTACCCACTCATAAGTATAATGATAAATAACTCTACAGGTTGAACCAGAGCTGGGTTTCGATATCCGGTTTGTCGTAGAGCAAGTACATCAAGCAATGCTGTCAGATTCTGTCGACACCGCGCACGCCTTGACTAACCCTGCGGTGAATGACCCTTCAAGCGTCTCCAGTCACTTCTCTGTTATAACCTATGCAAGAGGAGCATCTATTTTGAGAATGACCCAACATTTTCTAGGCAATGGCACTTATACCAAGGGATTGCGAAAATACCTTAACGCTCGGTAAGTTAATCAGCGATTTTGATTTATTGCAATCATCATCATACTTTAATATTATAAATGCGAAAGTCAGTTTGTTTGTTGGTTTGTCTTTCAATCACGCCGCAACGGAGCATCGGATCGACATGATTTTTGGCATGGGTATAGTTGAGGACCTGGAGAGTGATATAGGCTACTACTAAAAAAACTTAAACCACGCGGACGTAGTCGCGGGCATCAGCTAGTATATCATAATACTAGCTGATTCCCGCGACTTGGTCCGCGTGGATTAAGGTTTTAGATTCCCGCGGGAACTCTTTAATTTTCCGGAATAAAACGTAGCCTATGTCCTTCCCCGGGATACAAACTATCAAAATCGATCCAGATAAAATTTCATCAAAATCGGTTGAACAGATGGGCCGTGAAAGTGTAGCAGACAGGCAGACAGACAGACGGACAGATATATACACTTTCGCGTTTATAATAATAATAATAATATATTATAATATAATTATGGAATATTATGGATTATGGATATGGATTATGGATATTATAATCCATAATTGGAAAATATAGAAATGGGGGGAAAATATGCTATTGCGACGCGTCTTGCGGTCAACTTCAGTCTCCACTATTGACGAATTGGCGCCTGCTATATCCATCCATCCATACTAATATTATAAATGCGAAAGTGTGTCTGTCTGTCTGTCGGTCTGTCGGTCTGTCTGTCTGTCTGTCTGTCTGCTACGCTTTCCCGGCCTATCTTTTCAACCGATTTTGCTGTAATTTGGTAGGTAGGTTATATCCCGGGAAAGGAGATAGGCTACTTTATATCCCGGAAAAATAAGGAGTTCCCGCGAGAATCAAAAGATTTATCTGTTTTACCGATATTAATGAAATTTGGTACAGGGGTAGGTTATATCCCGGGGAAGGACATAGGCTACTTTTTATCCCGGAAAATTCAAGAGTTCCCGCGGGAATCAACAAAACTTGGTCCACGCGGTCGAAGTCGCGGGAATCATCTAGTCAATAATAATTATGAGTATGTTTTTCAGAAAATTCGACGTAGCAGAACCGCACCATCTGTTTGAAAGTCTAGACTTAGCTGCAGCTGAAGACGGCGTTTTGGAAGGCTACGGGAATATTACTATAGATTCATACTTTAGGTCCTGGTCGGAAAAAGCCGGCCACCCTGTACTAACTGTTAGAATTGACCAAAGGACAGGAGAAATGATAGTGTTCCAGGTACGTTAATAGATTATTTCCTACGTTATTAGTGTTCGATCTGTTAGTCTCAAGCACTCGGTGGTTATAAAGAAAACAGCACGAGTACTTGAACTGAAGCTTATTAGTTGAAAAAATTTTAATTTTCTCACTAATTTATAAGGTTGACTACTTAGATCACTTATCGCGGTCCTCCAAGAGGTCTTTCAGCGATATTTTTATATTACAAGCATAATTATTCAAAATAATAATATATTATCTGTCGTCGTCGTCGTCGTCAACCGATGGATGTCCACTGCTGGACATAGGTCTCTTGTAGGGTGGTCGGTTCAATATCCCATTTAATCCATACTTAATATTATAAATGCGAAAGTGTGTCAGTCTGTCTGTCTGTCTGTCTGCTACGCTTTCACGGCCCATCTGTTCAACCAATTTTGATGAAATTTGGTACAGGGATATGTTGTATCCCGGGGAAGGACATAGGCTACTTTTTATCCCGGAAAATTTAATGGTTCACGCGGGAATCAAAAAATTTATCTGTTCAACCGATTTTAATGAAATTTAGTACAGGGGTAGGTTGTATCCCGGAGAAAGACATAGGCTACTTTTTTTCCGGAAAAATAAGGAGTTCCCGCGAGAATCAAAAGATTTATCTGTTTTACCGATATTAATGAAATTTGGTACAGGGGTAGGTTATATCCCGGGGAAGGACATAGGCTACTTTTTATCCCCGAAAAATTCAAGAGTTCCCGCGGGAATCGAAAAAACTTGGTCCACGCGGACGAAGTCGCGGCATCAGCTAGTATTGTAATAATTTAATTATTTTATAGGCAGCTATTGTGTCTGACCAAGTCAATAAATATAGTCTACTTATGTGGTTTATATTACCACAATTAAAACCCCTACTTATAAATATATTACCTCTATGCCCCTACATAATTGACGTTATTCAGAACTAAGTTTAAAGTATCTCTAATAAATAAAATTCTTGTGTCACAGTTTTAGTGTTTATACTCCTCCGAAACGGCTTGACCGATTTTGATGAAATTTCATATGTATATTCAGTAGGTATGAGAATCGGCTACTATCTATTTTTCATACCTCCACGCGGACGGAGTCGCGGGCATCAGCTAGTGTATTTATAATATTTACTGTTATTATTTTGTTTTGCTTTTGGTTTATTATGTTACTTCAAAAATATCTCAGAGTAGATAATTCAAATCAATTTATTTATTTTGTGCATAATACTATAATAAAAATAACAAAAAACAAACGATACACAAACTAAGGTAGGTTATAATTTGCCCATTTGCGTGGGTAGGTAGGTTTGACTCACTAGTTTTATTTAGGATATCAATAAGTCAATCCACGTGGACGAAGTCGCGGGCATCATCTAGTGATAAAATTAAAAATATAAATTCAAAATTGTTGTAGGACCGATGGGAACGAGATACAGGTGTTTCGAAGTTCCCGAGTCTTTGGGAGATTCCCATCACATGGACTAGGGCAGGCGCGCCTGACTTCACAGATCTAACACCATCACGTGTTCTAACAAGAAAGACGACATCTATAAAGAGGGGTACACTGGGTCTGGAATGGGTGATCTTCAACAAACAGGAATCCGGTAAGTGTGATTTTATTTATTTCAGGAACTGTCCGGAATTCCCGTACTAATTGTATGAGACTTCTCTCTCTGCGTCGTATTCCTCATTACTGAGGGTCGTGAACCCTTTCCATTAATAATGGTAGGAGTTTTCTTGGGATAATAATGCGGTGGGTTCCCACGTTCTTCCGCATACGACTCGACTAAGAGTAGAATTTAAACTCTTAGGTTTTAACGAATATTAACAGATGTTGGTGATAATAACCGGGACCGACAGCTTAACGTGCTCCCCGAGGCAAGGAGGAAACGAAAAGGCCAAATTTGAACCTCAAAATTCGGTCACCCATCCAGTTACCGACTTGGGTCAACGTTGCTTAACAATCGCAATCAACTGATATGCGTTGTCGCAACTAGGCCACTCTTCCCTCAAATGAGAAATCACTATTAATACGAAAATTTGGATGGATGTATGGCTAGATGTTTGTTAATCAATTACGCCAGAACGGCTGAACGGATCTGGCTGAAATTTGGCACAGAGATTGATTATAATCTGGAATAGCACATGGGCTACTTTTTAGGGTTCCGTAGCCAAATTTGGAAAAAACGGAACCCTTATAGATTCGTCATGTCTGTCTGTCTATCTGTCTGTCCGTCCGTATGTCACAGCCACTTTTTTCCGAAACTATAAGAACTATACTGTTGAGACTTGGTAAGCAGATGTATTCTGTGAGCCGCATTAAGATTTTCTTACACAAAATAGGAAAAAAACAATAAATTTTGGGGGTTCCCCATTCTTAGAACTGAAACTCAAAACTTTTTTTTTCATCTAACCCATACGTGGGGTATCTATGGATAGATCTTCAAAAATGATATTGAGGTTTGTAATATCATTTTTTTCTAAACTGAATTGTTTGCGCGAGAGACACTTTCAAAGTGTTAAAATGTGTGTCCCCCCCCTGTAACTTCTAAAATAAGAGAATGATAAAACTAAAAAAAATATATGATGTACATTACCATGCAAACTTCCACCGAAAATTGGTTTGACTGAGATCTAGTAAGTAGTTTTTAGGGTTCCGTAGCCAAATTTGGCAAAAACGGAACCCTTTTAGATTCGTCATGTCTGTCTGTCTGTCTGTCTGTCTGTCTGTCTGTCTGTCTGTCTGTCTGTCCGTCCGTATGTCACAGCCACTTTTTTCCGAAACTATAAGAGCTATACTGTTGAAACTTGGTAAGTAGATGTATTCTGTAAACCGCATTAAGATTTTCTTACAAAAATAGAAAAAAAAACAATAAATTTTGGGGTTCCCCATACTTAGAACTGAAACTCAAAAATTTTTTTTTCATCTAACCCATAGGTGTGGGGTATCTATGGATAGGTCTTCAAAAATGATATTGAGGTTTGTAATATCATTTTTTTCTAAACTGAATAGTTTGCGCGAGAGACACTTCCAAAGTGGTAAAATGTGTGTCCCCCCCCCGTAACTTCTAAAATAAGAGAATGATAAAACTAAAAAAAATATATGTTGTACATTACCATGCAAACTACCACCGAAAATTGGTTTGAACGAGATCAAGTAAGTAGTTTTTTTTAATACGTCATAAATCGTAAACCGCAATTTACCTTTCATTCAATCAACTCAAATATTTTAAAAAAACATTTAATTTAAAACTTACTACAGGTTTGTACGGAACCCTCGGTGCGCGAGTCCGACTCGCACTTGGCCGGTTTTTTTTAATACGTCATAAATCGTAAACCGCAATTTACCTTTCATTCAATCAACTCAAATATTTAAAATAAAAATATTTTTAATAATTTAAAACTTACTACAGGTTTGTACGGAACCCTCGGTGCGCGAGTCCGACTCGCACTTGGCTGGTTTTTATTATTTCGAAAAATAAAGAGTTCCCGCGGAAACGAAAAAAGCCTCAATCCACGCGGACAAAGTAGCGGGCATAAGCTAGTTTTATTTGTTTTACGGACTGTCCGGAATTTCCGGACTAATTGTATGAGACTTATTTAAATTCATCGCAATGCACTATTTCACAGGTTTTTACAGAGTAAACTATGACGAAACTAATTGGGCCCTTATTACAAGAGCACTAAGAGGCGCTGAGAGGACCGTAATCCATGAACTAAATCGAGCTCAGGTATGATCAGGGAGGTTACCATCAGGTATGTTCCGATATACACTGCGAGCACTGTTTAGTTCTCTTACTGGGGAGAAATTCGTTCCGTTATGGACTGACAGTATACTGCCACAGTATCCTAGGGAAATATATGACGTCATAAATCGTCGCCATTTTTGTACTGTGAGCACTGGCGTTTTCGAGGTAAGGTGCTCTCAGTGCTGACTGCGTTCCGTTTTAAACAGTAACCAGTACAGCTAACTATAAAGTAACGCCTTCGCAGTATACTAAATTGACGTCACACTCTTACAGTGCTCGCAGTGTATATCGGAACATACCCTTAATGATAGCCTTATGTCACGTACCTTGACGACCCTAAAATAAGGATTATAATTCTAAAACACAAGCGTCAAAAATATAAAGCAATACTATTACTTTACGAAGGCTTTATGCGATGGTAGTATGCACTCTGAAGTTTTATAATACTACTAGCTGACCCGACAGGTGTTGTCCGGTCTAAAATGCAATAAATTGAGTTCATACAAAAACCCCAAAAATGGTCGTTCAGCGTTTTCTGAATTTAGTTTTTTTTTTTAAACCACCTCAGTATAGAGGCGAACAAAAAAAATATCGGTTATGCTGTTTTCCAGTTTTTGCAAGTCTACCGGCAAGGCTTTTGGTTTTTATTGATTTAAAAAAATTAATAATAATAAAAAAAAAGGACTGTCAAAAAAAAAATTAGTTATAAAAAAGTGGATGTAATTTTAGAGATCAGGGATCAAGGATTAAAGTATCATATTACTAATATTATTAATGCAAAACTGTGTTTGTTGGTTTGCTGGTTTATTGGTTTAATGGTGTGTCCTTCAATCACGCCGAAACAGAGCAACAGATTGACGTGATTTTTTGCATGATTATTGGGTATAGTTGAGGACTGGAGAGTGACATAGGCTACTTTTATCCCAGAAAATTGAGGAGTTCCTGTGGGAATTAAAAAAAACTTATTCCACGCGGACGAAGTCACGGGCATCCGCTACTGAAGAATAAATTACTGCTAACTTTTTCAGATCGTGGACGACCTCTTCAACTTCGCCCGCGCAGGAGTAATGCGATACAATAGAGTGTTAAACATACTTTCGTTTCTGGAGTTTGAAGATGCGTACGCGCCTTGGATTGCCGCTGTAACAGGTTTCAATTTTGCATTGGGTAGATTAGCGCCTGACACTGAGAATTTACAAAAACTACAGGTATGAATAATTTATCTCACTAACAATTTTTTTTTTAATTGTGAGATAGGCTTGCGAAGATGCCTATGCACTGTTGCCTTATAATTTAGGTAACTTCGTACCTTATTATATCATATATATATGCTTCTCTTTACTAAAACTAAAATATTATCTTGATAACCTCCTGGCGCAGTGGTGAGCGTTGTGGTCTTACAGTAGGAGGTTCCAGGTTCGATTCCCGGCAGGTTAAATTTGGGAACTTATAATTTCTGAATTTTCTCTGGTCTGGTCTGGTGATAGGCTTCGGCTGTGGCTAGTTACCAACCTACCGGCAAATACGTACCGCCAAGGGATTTAGCGTTCCGGTACGATGTAGTGTTATAGAAACCGATTAGGGTTATCAGGGTTTCATATAACTGCCGTACCCCTGACCGGTTAGCCCGCTACCATCTAAGATAGCACCATCACTTACCATCAGGTGAGAACGCAGTCAAGGGCTGACTTGTAGTGGCATAAAAACTAATATTTTATTAACACTTTTTGCTTACAGAATGAAGCTATCAGACTTAGCGGAGCCGTGACTAGCCGCCTTGGTTACGCAGAAAAAGATGGAGATACTTTTATGAATGGATTGCTCCGTATGCACGTCCTCACTTTCCTCTGTAACATCGGTCACCCGCAATGTATGGCTGCTGCTAAAGATAACTTCGCTAGGTGGAGAAAGGGTGAACAGTAAGTTAAAAGTGTCATTTTATTGAAATCCATGATTTTTTAAGGAACAAACTACATGCTTCGCTTAACCAGATAATTATACCTACAAGTCTTTATTTATTATACATAACTAACAGATGCCCGCGACTACGTCCGCGTGGATCGATTTTTTTGGTTCCCGCGGGAACTCCTTAGTTTTCTGGGATAAAAAGTAGCCTATGTGTTATTCCAGACTATAATCTATCTCTGTGCCAAATTTCATCCAAATCGCCGTTCAGCCGTTCGGGCGTGATTGAATAACAAACATCCATCCACACATCCATACATCTATATACATGTATATATAGATTCTATATTTTTCGATTATCGTGATCACCTAATCGGAGCAAAAATTACACACATTTTCGCTGCTACGTCTCTTTTCCGGGATGTAACCTAACTTTATACCAAATTTCATCAAAATCGGTTGAAATGATGGCCTGTAGAAGCAGACAGACAGACAGACACTATCTCATTTATAATACAAAATTAAGTATAAAAATCCATCGTCAAAAATATAATATACTAGATGATTCCCGCGACTTCGTCCGCGTGTACCAAGTTTTTTCGATTCCCGCGGGAACTCTTGAATTTTCCGGGATAAAAAGTAGCATATGTCCTTTCCCGGGATACAACCTACCCCTGTGCCAAATTTAATTAAAATCGGTTGAACAGATGGCCCGTGAAAGCGTAGCAGACAGACAGACAGACAGACAGACAGACAGACGGACAGACAGACAGACACACTTTCGCATTTATAATATTAGTATGGAAGTATGGAAGTATGGATATATATATGATTTTCAGTATCCCTCCGAATATGCGACCATGGGTATACTGTGGTGGCCTCAGACAAGGCACGGCCGATGATTTCAACTTCTTCTGGAATCAGTATGAAGAAGAAGACCTGGCTAGTGAGGTAGTAGTCATGATAAATGCAGCTGGTTGCACGAGTGACCAGGCTAGTTTAGATAAATTCCTGGATGCTATTGTTTCTGGAAAGGACATAATAAGACCTCAGGATTGGAGTGCTGCTTGGAGTTCAGCAGCATCAGGCAATGCAGCAAATCCAATGAGAATGTTTGATTGGCTGATACGAAATCTTGACCAAGTTATAAAAGGGTAAGTAGAGTTCAACATGGTTTCATCTAATAAAAATGATGTCCTCCCGACCGAATTTCGGCCAAGGCGGCCTACCTCCAGAGAGATTAGCCATCTGCGCGGGAGATATTATAGTGCACAAGTGCCTCTATTCCTTTACTGTCATTACACGATGGGACGGAAAATCCGACACGACCGGAGAGAGATCAGGCGCAGGACCGATGGCTTTACGTGCTCTCCGAGTTACGGAGGAAACGAAAAGGCCAAATTTGAACCTCCAAATTCGGTCACCCATCCAGTTACCGACTTGGTTCAACGTTGCTTAACAATCGCAATCGAATGATATACTATTGGCTATTTATGTCGTTTCAGAGTCGAAAGTGCAGCGACACCCATTAGTAACATTGTATCTCGGTTAAGAAATGAGGAAGAGTTAAATCAGGTAAGACATTTTATTCCCTTAACGAATTTTATGCTACAGTAGATTTTTTTTAATATGTCACTGACATGGAGATCGTATATTTTCTTATTCATTATGCTAAGTTTCCATAATACTACAAGTGCAGCATAATGAAAACTACACTCGAGGTGCAAACTTTACCTACCTATCTATTTTTAACTGACTTCCAAAAAAGGAGGACGTTCTCAATTCGGCGCGTGTCTTTTTAGGGTTCCGTACCAAAATGGTAAAATGGAACCCTTATGGTGCGACTTTCTCCGTCTGTCTGTCCGTCTGTCCGTCTGTCCGTCTGTCCGTCTGTCCGTCTGTCCGTCCGTCACACTCGATTATTTCAGTAACTACCAAAGCTATCGACATGAAATTTGGAATAGTTGTGAATATTAGTGGCCCAAAGACACTGAAATTAAAAAAAATTGGAAATTATTTTTGTTCTTATTTAAAAAGGGGGGAAAATCTGAGGGTTGAAATTTAAAAGTGAGATAACTGTACTGTGTGGGGTATCATATGAAAGGGTTTACTTTGTACATTCTAAAACAGATTTTTAATTATTTTTAGTTATGAAAGTTTTTGATTTATCGGGGAAAATGTCTAAAAAAATACAGTTCCCCCCCCCCCTTATCTCCGGAGTTTACCAATCGAAAAATGTGAAATAATTATGGTCAATAGGAATTTACATATATTTTACAGGAAAACTATAGCCAATGCTCTAACTAGCATAGAGTTTTTGAAATTAACAATAAACCTCTACAAACAAAGTTAGTCTTGCGGTTCATTAACAAAGGTAATTATTTATTAATAATGGTACGGAACCCTTCGTGCGCGAGTCCGACTCGCACTTGCCCGGTTTTTTTATATGATTAAATTTCGCCGAGCGCGAGAGTTCAATTATTTTCAATGCGCACATATTATTGTCCTATAATTATCGTAGACGGTAAACTAGACGATGCCTGCGACTTCGTCCGTGTAGATTAAAGTTTTTCGATTCCCGCGGGTTCTCCTTTATTTTTCGGGTAGTCCATGTCCTTCCTGGGATGCAACCTATCTCTATACCAAATTTCTCATCAAAGACAGACACATCATTCTATACTTCTATCTATCTTCTATATACTAATATTATAAATGCGAAAGTTTGTATGGATGGATGGATGTTTGTTACTCAATCACGCCACAACGGCTAAACGTATCTGGATGAAATTTGGCATAGAGATAGATTTTATAGTCTGGAATAGCATATTGGCTCTTTTCTGTCCCGGAAAATTAAAGAGTTCCCGCGGGAACCAAAAAACCTCAATCCACGCGGACGAAGTCGCGGGCATCAGCTAGTTATTAATATTAAGTAGAGTCAATTTTTTCAATGCTTATTTTCTATTATGATTACAGTTTTCCATTTGGCTTGAACGAAATCGCGAACTTCTTGGCTCAGCTTATACAACTGGAATAAATGGAATAGCTGCTACCAGAAATAATCTAGCATGGACGACACGCCGCGTGAACGAATTCAAAACATACTTTGACACTGGTTATGTAGAAGATGAAATTTCTATTAGAAATGATGACAGAGACGCAGCGGCGGCGGCGATGGATATGGAAGCGTTGGACTAGACTTAGAGTGATGGTGGTGATGGAGGACTCAGAAGCTATTGCTATAATAGTTTAGCACACATGGTTAATATGGCAACACTGAACTTCATAACTCTTATTGCAACCATAACTGCAAGCTTCTGAGTGTACCTTCTTATTGTTATGTACATTATATTTTTATATTAAACTTTGTTAAATTTTTGAATTTGTTTCTATTATGTAAGTAGGTACATACTAAGTACCTGTCGGAAAGCCAGTTCGGTTTCCGGAAAGGCCGATCGACCGTGGACGCTATCCTTCGCGTCCGTACCTTGACGGAACGGGCGGTATGCGGGGGTGGAGTTGCGTTGGCGGTAAGCCTAGATATCGTAAACGCCTTCAATTCTTTACCTTGGGCGGCTATCAGAGAAGCTCTAACTTACCACAATGTGCCTCCATACCTTCGTGACATAGTCGGGGCGTACCTATGCGACAGGTCTATTGAATACATCGGGAAGGATGGCCGTAAGTATGCCAAAGAGGTGAACTGCGGGGTCCCACAGGGCTCTGTATTAGGGCCGCTGTTATGGAATATTGCCTATGATGCTGCAGTTCTGCGAGTTAGACTCCCGTATGGTGTTCATCTAGTTTGCTACGCGGATGACACCATGGTAATTGCTGAAGGAGACACTTTTCAAGGGACGTCTAGACTTGCAGAGGCCGGCGTAGCTTGCGTAGTCGAAAAAATCCACGGGCTGGGACTAAAGGTAGCGCCGCAAAAAACAGAGGCCCTCTGGTTTCATAAGCTCCCAAGGCGGCTGGAACCACCCAGTTCCTCAATTCGTGTAGGCGATACGGACGTCCAAATTGGGCGGTATCTGAAATACCTAGGCCTAACCTTGGACGGCCGCTGGGGCTTCGAAGAGCACTTCGAACGTCTGGCCCCTCGACTGCAGAAAGTGGCAGGTGCAATGCACGGTCTGCTGCCCAATCTCGGAGGACCGCAGGAGGGTGTTCGTCGACTCTACGCGGGGGTTATAAGATCAATGGCTCTCTATGGAGCACCTGTCTGGTCTCGGAGGCTTTCCAGCGTGCAACGCCTCCGGACGAAACTCAACAGCGTGCAACGCAAGATAGCTATAAGGGTCGCGAGAGGATATCGCACAATATCCTTTGAGGCTGCGACTATCCTGGCCCGATTCCCTCCATTCGATATTCTAGCGGATATGGATTCGAATGCATACACCCAAACTCACCAGGATGGCCCGAGGAGTGTAGAGCCTGAAGATCTGAGACAGCAAGTGCACCAACAGGCACTAGCTAATTGGCGCTTGCGCCTTGAAGAGGAGAAAAACGCACGCCAACGCGCTGTTGGTGCAATCTTGCCGAATTTTGAGTCCTGGCTTGAGAGAAAGTGGGGCAATGTAACGTTTAGACTAACGCAGGTACTCACTGGACATGGCTGTTTCGGTGAGTACCTGTTTCGGATAGGTCGCGAGGAGACACCACAGTGTCACCATTGTGATGAAGACCAGGACTCTGCACAACACACGCTAGAAGAGTGCTCTGCCTGGGACTACGAACGTAGTGTCCTAGTCAGCCACGTGGGGAGTGATCTCTCCCTGCTGGCTGTGGTACAGGCAATGTTGACAGAGGACACAGCATGGAAGGCAGTGGTCTCCTTCTGCGAAACCGTTATAGGTAAGAAGGAGGCTGCTGAGCGGATTCGCGAGCGAAACGATCCCGCTCGGAGACGTGGCCATCCGGGCGGTGACAGCCACCGCCCGGATCCATCCATTAATCCGTCCGTCCTTCACTAGTCCCAGGCGAAGGGACCTCAGGCCCACGACCGGTCTGGAGTGGGGGCTCCAGTCGATCAATATACCATCTTTATGGCCCTGGGAAGGCAGCTGTTTGTTGCAGCACAAGCAGCCGTGCTTCAAGGCAAAGCACGCGAAGTGACCGCAAAGGACCGCTTTGCTAGGGACGAGCCCAAGTGCCGCGCAAGAGAGGCTTCGATTGCGTTCAATATGAGATCTCGGAGCTTCCCGACATGCGCTAAGGCTGGTCTCTGAGGGGGTTTTAGTGAGTAAGAATCTCACATAACCTGGCTTCCACCCCAAGAAGTCAGGTATCTTATGAAGATTTCCCCCTCGAAAAAAAAAAAAAAAGGTACATACTAAGTAAACAAAGAAATATATTTTATTTTATTTATTAAAGAAAACCAACAGCTTATTGTTCTAAATAGTAAACTAAAAGTAAAACAAAAAAATATGAATGAAATCTTTGAGCAGAAATGCTTTGTCACAATATAACTTGGGTGGGCTATAGTATACTCGCCGCGACGGAGGGGGAGGGGGAGGGGGGGGGAGGGGAGGGGGGGGAGGGATATACCCCCCCTCCAAGTAAAACGTTTCGAATATTAGTAGTTTCAGAGATATTAATTTTTTAAAATTTTGAGGTTAGGTTTACCGAAATTCCTACTTAACTCTGATAACCTTAATACCTTGTGTTTTAGGTAGTGGGAGAGGTTAATTTCTTAATTGGAATGGGCTACGCCAGAAGACTCGCTTCGTCGCCCCTGAATGAAGCTTCGCCTACTCGACCTTCATTTCGCTGCGGAGGTCGCCGGCTCGCTTCGCTCGCCACCTCCCCCCTTCGCTCCACTCGGCCTCGTAGGCTCGCTTCATTCAGGACCTCCTACGCGAGCTTCTGGCTACGCGCTTAAAAAAAACACTCTAGGGGCAGGGCAGACAAGACTGCGTGGAGTCGGGGTGTGCCGATTCGGTTTTGTGTATGATATGCTCAAGTACATACCTAATTATAAATGTAATAACACACCTTTATACCTTTTTTAGTTAAATAATTAAACCTATAACCTTAAAACGTTTTTTTTTAACCTTGTAACCTTTAAAACTGAAATGCGCGTAAAACTAAAACGATGACTCATAGATTTGAAATGTGGCGCCAATGCACGCGTTCCGTTTTTCCAATAATCGGTACACATATATTATGATTATTAATCGATTATTAACATTATAAAATACTTTTTATGTTTGGAACGGATCTTATTACGTAAACCGAAACTTATGTACGTCAACTAAATGTCAATGAGTCTGTAATCTATGGCAAATGTCGTAAAAAATAGTGAAAAGTGGTGGAAATTTGCGATTTTCAAAAAAATATTTCTCGAAAAGTATTAGAATTCGAAGTAAAATATTTTAGTGCAAGGCTTACCATATCAAGGTCTTTCTGTAAAAAAAATATGAACATCCAACTCGGCGGCGAGTATACTATAGTTGAGCCTATAACTTAACCCAACCTCACGAAATGTAAGGGTGTTCCCTTATATGATGATCTAAATAAAACTTTATCCAAATGGGGACATAGAGCAGTCTGGGAACGCGCTTATTGACTTCAAAAGTACAAGGTACAAAGCTGTTCAGGCGTGGAGCTGTGCCGCTTGAATTTGTCGATAAAGCCAAATTACTTGCCAGCTGTTTTTGCCTTGCATTGCCTTAAGTTCAGATTAAAACAATTTTTTCCAAAAAACCGACTTCCAACGCCACTGTAAAGTACAAAATAATTTTGATTTCTACCCACTATGTTGAAGTCGGGCGGGTATAACAAGGATAAGCAAAGTTGACGCATCAGACTCGCCCGACTTCAACATAGTGGGTAGAAATCAAAATTATTTTGTACTTTACAGTGGCGTTGGAAGTCGGTTTCTTAGAAAGAATTTTTATTTTTAACTTATTAGTGTCAGGGTTGAGGATTTGGAGTCCTACAACTGGTAGAAAAAAAAATCAAATTGGTTCAGAAACCACGAAGATATGCCCCGACATACATTTAAAAAAAATATACGAATTGAGAACCTCCTCCTTTTTTGGAAGTCGGTTAGTAATTATACACAACTTGACGCTACTTCAAAACAACAACTTAGATTTTGGAAACTCCTTAAAATGTAATCTTTAGTATTTAGAACCTGTAGTTTGAGATACATGTTAATATGGCAGTCAGTCAGTTTATCTACTTATGAAGGTATGTAAATTGTACCAATAATGATAATAATATTAGATATTATAACTTATTAACTGTAAATTTATGATACCTAATTTTATTAAAATTTATCTTCTTGACTATGACGGCAATGATAATAGTACGATAACTGATTAAAAAATTGAGTTACGAAAAAATAATAAATCGCTAGTTGCCCAATTGCCACCATTGTGACCACTATGGGTAAGTTAAAAATTTTAAGTAAAACTGAAATTTAAAAATATTGAAAAAAATATGGGATACTGTTGAATGTTATTTTGTTTCTGTTTTTAACTATCACACACAAATCCTTTTACTTTCCAGGGCTCAAAATGATGGTCAAGACTCTCTTTTTCCTCCTCGTTGGCTTAGTGCATGCTGAACCTGGGGATCTTCCACCGGATTTAGAATTCATTGGTTACACGACAAATATAGATACACCTAAATACAGATTAAAGGACAACGTTCAACCCACAAACTTTATTATAGACCTAGATGTTTATTTATCTCAGTCCAGATTCAATGGTGTAGTTCAAGTTGATGTTGAGGTAAGCAAAGAAATCAACATTATTGTTTTATTTGTTATAGTTTATTTTTGCTATACTAATACGGCCTTACCACATTATGTGACTTTAACAAACTCAATAAAGGGTATTAGTTGTAATGCATTCATTTCCTATTATTATCTACTAGATGATGCCCGCAACTTCGTTTTTCCCAACCTATCCCTGTACCAAATTTCATCAAAATCGGTTGAACAGATGGGCCGTGAAAGCGTAGCAGACAGACAGACAGACACACTTTCGCATTTATAATATTAGTATGGATATGGATTATTGACAAACGCGACCTTATTTTAAAAAGGTAAATAATCTATTCCTCAGTATTCAAGGAATAAACAGGACATTAAGAAACATAAGTATGATAATTAAAGGGGATTTCTCAATATCTTTATTGCATTACAAAGCCTAATATTATCGTAATGATTAAGATAAATGTAATTAAGAATACTGAAATATAGATTATTACAATTGCATTAATGATAAACATAGAAAGATAAAAAAGTAAAAATTATTGACGAAACCGGTTAAAAGAGGGATAGATAAGTAATATAAATAATTGCTCATAAGTAGCTTATGATCTTTATCAGTTCTTAATCTTCTATGTATATAAAATTCAAAGTCCTGACTGACTGACTGACTTATATATCAACGCACAGCCTAAACTACTGGTCCTAGAGACATGAAATTTGGAGAGTGTGTTCTTTGTGAAAACTAGGTATCCACTAAGAAAGGGTTTTTCGAAATTCCATCTCCAAAGGGGTAAAATAGGGGTTGAAAGTTTGTATGAAAGTCCGTCGTTTTTCAAGTTATAGCCATGAAACTTCGTATATGAGCTGCGGGTTAAAAATGAAGAAATACGTGTTTCACAGTTTTTGAAAATTCGACCCCCAAAGGGGTGAAATAGGGGATGAAAGTTGATATGAAAGGCCTTCTTTTCTCAGGATTTTTTTAAAGTTATATCAACGAAACTTGGTATTATGGCTTTCGTTAAAAAATAAAGAAATACTTCTGTCACAGTTTTTCAAAATTCTACCCCCAAAGGGGTAATATAGGGGTTGAAAATTTCTCAAGTTACAGCCATAAAACTTGGTATATGAGCTGCGGGTTAAAAATAAAAAATACGTGTTTCACAGTTTTCGAAAATTTTATCCTCAAGAACGTTAAATAGAGTTTGATCACGCCGCAACAGAGCAACAGTTCGACGTGATTTCTTGCATCGGTATAGATGAGGACCTGGAGAGTGATATATTTATTTTATCCTGGAAAATTAAGGAGTCCGCTAGTTATTTATAAAGTTTTAAGTGTGTCATGATGATGATGAAAATCAATGTAATGAAAATTTATAGATAAAAATATGCGTCGTTTAAAAAATTGTCGGGAACTCTGAGTCAATTTGAAAAAAACTGTATCTCTGGTATTTTTTTAATCAACTACAAGTTAGCCCTTGACTGCTATCTCACCTGATGGTAAGTGATGATGTAGTCTTAGGATGGTAGCGGGCTATCCTAATATCCTAATCTGCTATAATCCTGGTAGGGGTATAGCAGTCATATTAAGCCCATACATACTCCTAATCGGTTTCTACACGGGTGGTAACTAGCCACGGCCGAAATCTCCCACCAGGCCAGACCAGAGAAAATTCAGAAATTAAAAATTCCCAAATTGACTCTACCGGGGATCGAACCCGGGACCTCCCACGTTAATACAACAGCGCTTAACACTGCGCCAGAGTGGTCGTCAAAATGAAAATGATCTTTGGTAAATACGAAATTTAACTAATTTATTTACCACACAGCTGTTGTTCCATATAAATCAATACATTCTTAAAGGACTATATTTTATTTCCAGACTAAAGAAAACCTTACTCAAATCGTTATTCACCAAAACGTAGTTTCCATCAATGCTGTAACAGTGCTGGATGCCAATAATCAGCCGGTAAACCTGCAGACGCCAAACTCCTTTGAAACAGATGACTACTATGAAATATTGAAAATTAATTTCGCATCGAACATAACTATTGGTCGATATAGTATAACAATAAACTATGAGGGACGAATAAATGAGAATCCTCTAGAACGGGGATTTTACAAAGGTTATTATTTCGAGGGCAATACACGGCGGTAAGTCCGTTGCTTTTATACGTATATTTTAAATGGTTCTTAGGGTTTCGTACTTCAAGAGGAAAAAATGTACATTTACTATTTAGTGAATAGTGATTCTATAGGGGTACATTTTTTCCTGTGACGAAGTGTTGTTGTCCATCTGTCTGTCTGTCAACCGCCTCTTTCTCAGGAACGCGTGAAGGTCAAGTTGAAATTAATATCAAATACATGTACGTCTATGGTCCCTTGGAGCTGTAAAAAAAATCAAGCTTACTTTACTTAGCTTAGCTGGTCGACTTGACGACCTCCGTGGCGCAGTGTGCAGCGCTGTAGTCTTCACGTGCGGAGGCCCCGGGTTCGATCCCCGGCAGGTTCAATTTGGGAATTTATAATTAGGTGGGAGGCTTCGGCCGTGGCTAGTTTCCACCCTACCGGCAAAGACGTGCCGCCAAGTGATTTAGCGTTCCGATACGATGCCGTGTAGAAACCGAATAGGGGTATGGGTTAAATATAACTGCCATGCCCCTAACAAGTTAGCCCGCTACCATCTTAGACTGCATCATCACTTACCATTAGGTGAGATCGCAGTCAAGGGCTAACTTGTAGTGAATTTAAAAAAAAGACTTAGCTCAACGTAATAAAAAAGTACAGAGTACAGACGTATATGCCGCATATTTTGCATATTTTGACACTCGCCAATAAATAAAAAACCGTTGACCTAAGATCATGAAATTTGGCATAACCAAGGTCTCACAGCATACAAGTATAGTAAAAATACCGAAAATCGTTATTTAGGGTTCCGTACTTAGTATAGGGTGACGAATTATTTCTCAGGCGCTACCAGTTTACGTGACAGTAGATTACGTGCTGATATAACATCTTTCTTGTTATTTACTAAAATTATTTATATTGTGTGGTGGTACAGAAAGAACTCTTTGTGCCCGAGTCTGACTTGGACTTGACCAGTTTTTTATTTTATTTCTTGTTAGATGACCTGTTTGCGTCTAATTTAATGTATTTTAAGCATACAATTATTTTTTAATTTGCAGCGAGTATGCAACAACACAATTTCAGCCCTTCCATGCGAGGAAGGCTTTCCCTTGTTTCGACGAACCACAATTCAAATGTCCCTTTACGATTTCTATTACACGCGACTCATACCTTAGTCCTACTTTTTCTAATATGGATATTGAAAGAACAGAACAGTAAGTAAATTTTATTCAGTTTATTCAAACAACGTATGTACTTTTGGAAATATAATTACTATTTTTGCCGCAAATAAAAAAAAAATAATAAAAAAATATCAGTTAGTAAATTTCAGCCTGTAAGCTTAAATCTTATTGTATTTATTGATAACTAGCTAATGCTCGCGACTTCGTCCGCGTGGATTGAGGTTTTTTGGTTCCCGCGGGAACTGGTGGGAGGCTTCGGCCGTGGCTAGTTACCACCCTACCGGCAAAGACGTGCCGCCAAGCGATTTACCGTTCCGGTACGATGCCGTGTAGAAACCGAATAGGGGTATGGGTTTAATATAACTGCCACGCCCCTAACAGGTTAGCCCGCTACCATCTTAGACTGCATCGTCACTTACCATCAGGTGAGATCGCAGTCAAGGGCTAACTTGTACTGGATAAAAAAAAAAAAAACTCTTTAATTTTCCGGGATAAAAAGTAGCCTATGTGTTATTCCAGACGATGATCGATCGATCAACGATATCTGTGCCAAATTTTATCAATACCGTTCGGTCGTTTTGGCGTGATTGAGTAACAAACATCCATCCATCCATAGATCCATACATCCATCCATCCAAACTTTCGCTTTTATAATATTAGTATAGATAATTAATTTCTTATGTTAATGAAACCCTATTTACTTTAAGTAAATATAAAAATTTGCATGCCATCTTATGGCTGGTTAGCGAGTTAGGTTCACTTAAGCAAATAGATGCTTTGATTTGATTTGCTATTTTCAACCGACTTAAAAAAAAGGAGGAGGTTCTCAATTCGACTGTATTTTTTTTTTTTTTTTATGTTTGTTACCTCAGAATTTTTGACTGGGTGGACCGATTTGGATGATTCTTTTTTTATTTGAAAGGGCATACTTCCCAAGTGGTCCCATATAAATTTAATCGAAATCGATCGAGCGGTTTTTAAAATATCAACAATAAAATAAGTACTTTGTATAGCGTGTGCTTGTTGTTGTAAAGTTGGCGCGGGAGTTTGAAGTCCGTTGTTTAAAAAGAATTTTTTATGTTAAATTATTCACATCTTAATTTTTACAACATGTTCACAACTGATTGTTAATTTTTCAGAATAGCACCGGGCCGTATTCGTGAAACCTTTCGACGAACTCCAGTAATATCATCTTACCTAATTGCTTTCCACGTCAGTGAGTTTGTAGCCACCAACACTACCGCCAGTGAAGGCAAACCGTTTCAAATCATTTCCCGTCCAGGTGTTACAAATCAACACGGTTATGCTGCGGATATGGGGAAAAAGATAACCAATGGAATGGATGAATATTTCGATGTAAAGTATTATGACATGGGCCAAGGACAACCCATGAAAAACGATCATATTGCGTTACCTGATTTTCCATCTGGTGCTATGGAAAATTGGGGAATGGTGAACTATAGGTAAGTATCCATATCCATTATGCATACTAATATTCTGTCTGTCTGTCTATCTGTCTGTCTGTCTGTCTACTACGCTTTCACGGCCCATCTGCTCCATTGATTTTGGTGAAATTTAGTAAAGGGGCAGATTTTATCCTAGGGAAGAACATATTCTACTTTTATCCCGGAAAATTAAGTTCTCGCGGGAATCAAAAAATTTTAATCCCTTCGGATGAAGCCGCGAGCATCATCTAGTTATTAATAATATTGTATCAATACAATGAATGGTCAGATTTATGAAAACCATGACACAGAGCTATTGAAATGTATCGATAAGATAATTATCATAATTAATCAATTCTTCGATATTAAAATAGTATAGACAGTCTATCATAATTAATAATATTTTTGAATGAATAAGCATAACAATGATTTTAATAATCGTCAACAGACTTACTTTATTTGCACGCAGATTACGCGACTTGAATCGTATTAATTATTTTATAGATAAAGTAATTTTTGTGAAGTGAAACTTCTTTAGAATCGTTGATTTGAAAATTCGATGAAACGCTTTTGCGTTACACAAACATTTGCATGAGACAAACATATTCATAATAGGATTTAGCTTGAGAGAATGAGATAAATATAACTTGCATTCTATCTCAATCTCTCGCAGGCTACTTTTCTGAAGTTTCACTTCTGTTGTGTGTGAATTTCACACATGTTTTTTTTCAGAGAAGCTTACTTATTGTATGATGACGACCATACTAATATTTTGGACCAAATATTCATGGCCACCATTGTGGCACACGAGTTGGCTCACAAATGGTTTGGTAATTTGGTGACATGTTTTTGGTGGAGCAACTTATGGCTAAATGAGTCTTTTGCAAGTTACTTTGAGCACTTTGGCGCACACATGGTAAGTAATTTTTTATTGTTTTTTTTTATTATCAAAATAAAAATTGATATGAGTTTTGTAGAGTAGCACTGCGAAAAATCACGTAGGTTTAAATCACGTGTTCTTCCGTCAACTATCAATATTTGTAACTATATAATACTACTCGTATCTGATTGAGGGACGAGTGGCCTAGTTGCGAGAACACATATCAGTCGATTGCGATTGTTAAGCAACGTTGACCCAAGTTGGCGACTGGATGGGTGACATAATTTGGAAGTCCGAATATGGCCTTTTTGTTATCTCCATACCTCGGAGAGTACATAAAGCCGTCGGTCCCAGTTATTATCACCAACATTTGATAATAATCGTTACAAACCTAAGAGTTGAAATAGTACTCTTAGTCGAGCCGTATGAGGAAGACCCTGGGAACCCACCGCATTATTATCCCAAGAATACTTCTGCCATTATGTGATTAATGCAATGGGGCATAGATTAATTTATATATTGTCTTTGAATGGGGTCACAACCCTTAGCAATAAGGAATACGATGCAGAGAAAGAGAGAGAGAGAGAGGATGTTATCTACTTTAGTATAAATAGGATAAAGAATCTAAAACTTAAACTGAACTACCTAGAATTTGTTTAAGAAAAAAGTTCCTTAGTCAGTTCCATTCCAAAATTATTATCAAGAATATTTAATAGGCGATGGATTATGACATGCTCTAGTGCGCTCACCGTAATATTTTTCTCTGACACGGTTATTAAGTTTTGTTGACATAATATTATTTTACGAGTGTATATTTAATTTGAATAATTGCTTTAGTATTTTATGAAAATATAGAGCGGAAAAAAACATATAATTGGGTGATAATAGTAGTTGTACTTACGAACAACAAGCTTTCCAAAATTGTTCCAATGTATTTGAAGGATTTGAAAAGAAACAAGCAAGATGTGATACTAAGTACTTGATTTTATTCTAATTATACGGACACTAATATTTTATCAGGCTTCCATTTTGGGCAGCAGAGGCAGAGAGAGAGAAAACAATACCACAGACAATATTATAAGGATCATAGATCTTACATTCTTACATAGATGAACTAGCAAACCCGGCGAACTCCGTTTCGCCACCAGATGGCTTTCCCGCTAAAAAGATTTTCCCGCTTTTCTGTTGAAATTTTTCCTGAATTTTCTTTGCTATAAACCTCAAGGAGCCCGAGACCTTTCCAACGAATGCAAAACCGTGGAAATCGGTTCGTGCGTTCTGGAGTTATAGCGTCAGGAAGGAAAACCCGACTTATTTTTATATAGTAGAATATAACCATAGAGTGAGCATTGATTACATTTCAACAGTATTGTTTTTAATGATAACTAGCTGATGCCCGCGACTTCGTACGCGTGAAATTAGTTTTTTTTTAAATTCTCACCGGAACTTCTTAATTTTCCGGTATAAAAAGTACCCAATGTCACTCTCCAGGTGCTCAACTATACCCAAACTCAATACTTTGAGTTTTTTGTATAGTTGAGCACCTGATTTATTTTAAATTGGTACCTACAAAGTGATATAATTAGTCACGGAATACTCGTGCAAAAAATCACGTCGATCCGTTGCTCTGCTGGGGCGTGATTGAAGGACTACTACTACTATATACTAACAAACCAACAAACAGACACACTTTCACATTTATAATATTAGTATGATATGATGAACAAATATTTCAGGCTGATCCATCTCTGGAACTAGATGACCGCTTCATCTTAAACCAAGTACAAAGAGCCTTAGGTGCTGACGCCAGTCCTTCCATTACTCCAATGAACTGGTCGGATGTGGCCGACAATCCATCAATCTCATCGCACTTTAGTACCACCAGTTACGTCAAAGGCGCTTCAGTGTTAAGGACCATTGAACATCTAATCGGTTACACGACCTTCAGGAATGCTTTGAGATATTACTTGAAAGATAAGTGAGTATTCAAATAATTAGAATAAAGTAGGTGATCAGCCATACTACCAACGCTTTACATATTGTTAACTTTCGTGTTTTAAAATTATAACCCTTGCCAGATGATGATTACGCTTCTGATTCGAACCGCTAGGGTGTGGAACACCCTCCCAGTGCACGTGTTTCCTGCTACGTATATCTTAGGTACTTTCAAGGCAAGAGTGAATAGGCGTCTTCTAGGCAAGCGCGTTCAAACCTAGGCCTCATCATTGCTTTGCACTAAGCAAAACTGTCGTCAAGCGCAAGCCTATCTCACAATAAAAAAAAAGATGCCCGCGACTTCGTCCGTATGGTCTGAGTATTTTCGATTTCCACGGGAACTCCTTAATTTTCCGGGATAACAAGTAGCCTGTCCTTCCCCGGGATACAACATATCACTTTACCAAATTTCATCAAAATCGTTTTACCGCTTGGGCCGCGAAAGCGTAGCAGACAGACAGACACACTTTCGCATTTATAATATACTAGCTGATGCCCGCGACTACGTCCGCGTGGTTTGAGGTTTTTTGGTTCACGCGGGAACTCCTTAATTTTCCGGGATAAAAAGTAGCCTATGTGCTATTCCAGACTATAATCTATCCCTGTGCCAAATTTCAGCCAAATCCGTTCAGCCGTTGGCGCGTGATTGAGTAACAAACATCCATACATCCATCCAGACATCCATCCAAACTTTCGCATTTATAATATTTATTTGACTAGCGAATGCCCGCGACTTCGTACGCGTGGATTGAGGTTTTTTGGTTCCCGCGGGAACTCTTAAATTTTCCGGAAAATCTTTTTAGCCTAGTAATCTATCTCTATGCCAAATTTCAGCCAGATCCGTTTAGCCATTGGGGCGTGATTGAGTAACAAACATCCATACATCCATCCATCCATTCACCCATACATCCATACATCCATCCAAACTTTCGCATTTATAATATTAGTAAATATAAGATACATAGTAAGAAGTATGGATTTTAGTAATGTCAAAGTACCTGAAATCAAATTGACATTTTGAGTAATATTGCTTAAGTACTGCTTGAAGCGTTGGCAGTATGCAGATTCCAGAACTCTTTAAAAATATGACGATTTTCTTGCAGTGCATACGGTATCGGCTATCCGATAGATATGTACAATGCACTAAGGAAAGCAGTATCTGAAGATGCCACATTCCAAGTCACTTTTCCTAACGTGGACATTGGTGATGTCCTTGACAGCTGGATACAGAATCCTGGATCACCAGTCCTTAATGTTGATGTGAATATGCGCACTGGTCTTATCAGTATATCTCAGGTAAAATTTAATTTACAGACTATTATGTAAGCATTATGCTACCATATTACTAGATTTTGTAATATCTGGCTGCACCAGAGCTACGATACGATTAAAATCCATGTCCTAACATTTCAATTCCTTTTGACGACCTCCCTGGCGCAGCGTTGAGCGCTGTTATCTTAACGTTGGCGTCCCAGGTTCGATTCCCAGCAGGGTCAGTTTGGGAATTTATAATTTCTGATTTTTCTCTGGTCTGGTCTGGTGAGAGGCTTCGGCCGTGGCTAGTTACCACCCTACCGGCAAAGACGTACCGCCAAGCGATTCAGTGTTCCGGTACGATTCCGTGTAGAAACCGATTAGGGGTATGGGCTTAATATAACTGCCATACCCCTAACAGGTTAGCCCGCTACTATCTTAGACTGCATCATCAATTACCATCAGGTGAGATCGCAGTCAAGGGCTAACTTGTAGTGGAATATAAAAAATTCAAGAACTGATGATGGCGAATTCATATTGAGAGTATGCATGACTTCATATTTAACGCCAAGTCCGAACTCTTCAATTCCGATGCTGCAGGGTACTGCTTTCCTAACTCATGGGAATTTAGGAACTGTTTGAAATGGTGACTTGGGAATTTAGACCCCTTTAGGTGCTATTTTCTCAATCCAGATTATTGCAACAAGCTAGTTATACCGACCGAAGCGAAGTATTTACCGACATTCAAACCCACTGTAAAGTAAAAAAAATATGTTTGTTTCTTCACACTTGACTGAAGTCGGACCGAGCAGGAAACGTAGATTATGCGTATCATTTTTATGTCCTCCCATTATTTATAGTGGCTTCAAAAGTCAGTTTTATGTTTTTTTTTGTGTTTATATTTCCAAACATAGGAACGCTTCCAATTGTCTGGAACGCCACCAAGTCATCTATGGCACATCCCACTCACATGGACGCATGGAGGCAGTGCCAACTTCAGTAATCTGAAGCCAACTATGATCCTATCTGGCAGGAATACAACTATTCAAAATATCCCTGGCCATTATTGGGTTGTTTTTAATCTTCAACAGTCTGGTAAATACATTATTTTTTAAAATCCTTGCTTTCATAAGGTAACGACTTCATCGTCACATATAAAAATAACCATTTTTTTCACGGCATTAAGAATAAGTATTATTCTTTAGGTGGATTTAAGCTTTGTGAAATTACGGCGTGAAAATGTAATGAGCAGATACCCTTTTACATTAAACTTGTCTATTTCATTATAGATTAATAATAGATGATGCCCGCGACATTCAGGTGGTTGTGGTTTTTGATTTCCGCTGGAACTCTTAATTTTTCTGGGATAAAAAGTCTACATCTTTCCCTGGCATAGGTAATACCTACCGCTCTACCAAATTTCGTCAAAATCTGTTGAAAAGACGGACCTTAAAAGCGTAGTAGCAGACATACACAATTTGGCATTTACATAATTTTAGTATGGAATAGTATGGATGAAATGTATAATATCTTTCTGTGAGACTAATATACCTACTAAGATTATCGTTATACCACTACAGCCCATTATCGTCCCACTGCTGGCACAGAGAGCGGGCTATGAGAGTGGAGCTCATAGGGGAGAGGGAATTAGAGCTTAGACCCAGCTGCTCCATATGCAGGTTGTCAGGCTAAGATTTTTGTTCCATTTCAGGTTTATACCGAGTGAACTATGATGACCACAACTGGGAAATGATTGCATCACAACTCCGCAGAAACAGAAATGTTATTCACAAACTCAGCAGATCTCAGGTAAAGTTGCTCCTACGCCAAGGGTGCCCAGCGGCCATACTGCCTAACGTGAGCTGGACGCTGATGCTCCACCAATCCGCAGAAGAAGACAGGGTGGAAGAATGCGACGATATGCTCACCTCGCTTAACGCGGAATGAGTTAAAGCATTTTTCCAGCGATAAAATAAGGGGCCATACTGCTAACGCCTAAACAATATTACTCAAAATGACAGTTTGATGTCACGTCCCTTGACGTTACTAAAATCCATAATAATATTATAAATGCGAAAGTGTGTCTGTCTGTCTGTCTGATACGCTTTCGCGGCCCATTTTTTCAACCGATTTTGATGAAATTTGGTACAGGGATAGGTTGTATCCCGGGGAAGGACATAGGCTACTTTTTATCTCAGAAAATTCAAAGGTTCCCGCGGGAATCAAAAAAAATATCTGTTCAACCGATTTTAATGAAATTTGGTACAGGGGTAGGTTGTATCCCGGGGTAGGACATAGGCTTCTTATCCCGGAAAATTCAAGAGTTCCCGCGGGAATAGAAAAAACTCGGTCCACGCGGACGAAGTCGCGGGAATTATCTAGTAAGGATTATCTATGGTTATGTCTAAGGTTATGTCTATGTGCCTAGTGCCCCAGCATGCATACGCAGATATTTAAATTAGTTACTTTGTCTTTTCTATTGTGTGTTTTACTAACATAGCTTTTAAGTTTAATACTGTACTAACAACATATATGGACTAAGAATAAGGGTCCGAAATAAACAATTTATTTTTTATTTTTTATTTTATATTTCTGAAACATGAAAGTCAACAATAATGAAACAGTATGGCTTAAACTATTTGCTGTCTTTTTAGATTGTGAATGACGTTCTATTTTTCCTTCGAGCTGGCAAAATGAAAGTGAATCGTGTGTTCGATGTACTGACATTCCTGAAGGACGAAACCGATTACTATGTGTGGAACGGGGCTTTGGCGCAGCTGGACTGGATACGAAGCAGATTGGAACATTTGCCTGTAGCTCATGAAGAGTTTAGTGTAAGTGGTCCTATTGTAGTATACAATACATATACATACAATAGTGGTTAGCATGTTCAACTATGGCTGAGGAGGTCCCGGGTTCGAGCCCCGGGTCAGGCCATACAAATTTTTGTGTTTTTCTAACAATAAATTCTCAGTACTAGCCCGGAGTGAGGAAGTTAGCGGTGTTTCACCCCTGTGCCTCGGAGAGCACGTAAAGCCGTCGGTCCTGCGTCTGATCTCTCTCTGGTCGTGTCAGATTTTCCCTCCCAACGGGCTGTGAGAGTAAAGGAACAGAGAGTGCACCTGTGTATGCGCACACACTAGTGCATTATAATATCTCACGCGCAGATTGCTAATATCTCTGGAGATAGGCTGCCGTGGCCGAAATAAGGTCGGGAGGACATTATTATTAGTAGGTACATCGAAGAGAAGAGTTTTTTTAATTAGGGTTCCGTACCCAAAGGGTAAAAACGGGACCCTATTACTAAGACTCCGCTGTCTGTCTGTCTGTCTGTCTGTCTGTCTGTCTGTCTCCAGGCTTTATATCATAGACCGTTATAGCTAGAAAGCTGAAATTTTCACAAATGATGTATTTTCGTTGCCGCTATAACAACAAATACTAAAAATTAAAAAAATATATATATTAAGGGGGGTCCCCATACAATAAACGTGTTTTTTTCGTATTTTTTTGCTCAATATTAAAAACGGTAACAGGTAGACGGTTCAAATTTTCACAGAATACTAACTTGTATATTACCTTTCAAAATAAATAATTAAATATCAATAAAGTAGATATTAAAGGGGGGCTCCCATACAACAAACGTAATTTTTTGATATTAACAGTAAACCTCTACAAACAAAGTTAGTTTTGCGGTTCATTAACAAAGGTAATTATACCTACTTCTTGAGTACGGAACCCTCGGTGCGCGAGTCCGACTCGCACTTGGCCGTTTTTAATTATCAATAAGACATATTAAAAACAATACCAGTCTAATCATCTTTCTATATTATCTTTTTCTTAAAGCAGGGAGCAATAAAAGATGAAAATTAACAGCATAAGATTCAACTATTCTTTTTAAATTATCAGTTTAGAAAATTTATTTCCAGGTGCCATTTTTTCAAATATTATGGTTTCAATATTATTAGCAAGTTGAAAAAATTGCAAGAATAGAGAAAACGTAACGTAAAGTGTTTATTTTACAGGCATATATTCTGGACCAACTAAGTGGGGCTATCACGCATTTAGGCTACGATCAAAAAGCCAATGACACTGTTTCCGTCATCCAAAATAGAATGCAGATCTTAAACTACGCCTGTGAACTTGGTCATGAGGGCTGCATCAGTGACAGTGTCAACAAATGGAATACCTTTAGATCTAATCCTAATAATCTGTGAGTAAATAATACTTCAAATTAAGTACTTCTAAAATGTAGGAGGCATCCTTATGTGGTTGAGGTAAAATCTGCTCACACGAAACGTTTTTGCTCGACGTTTCTGATACGAACCGCTAAGGTGTGGAACACCCTCCCAGCACACGTGTTTCCTGCCACGTATAACTTAGGTAACTTCAAGGCAAGAGTGAATAGGCATCTTCTAGGCGGGCGCGTTCCAACCAAGACCTCATCATTGCTTTGCACTTAGGATGATTGTCGTCAAGCGCAAGCCTATCTCACAATAAAAAAGGGTCTCAATCCGGTGTGTTTTTATGCCAACTGTTCCCCGATTTCTCCGTGAAATGGGTCTAAACCAATTTGCATGATTCTTTTGTTATTCGGTAGGGAGAGCTGACGAAATAGTTCAATTGTGTGTTACATTGTGTTTGGCAGCATTTAAGATGCAGTTAATTCAAAGCTGACATCTTTCCAATAAAATTAGAATAAATTTTCAGTTTTTTTTTCAGTGTGAAAAGAGAAATTAATAATATTTACCGTAACATAGACACTAATATTATAACTGCCTCGTTGATCTAGTAGTTTACATGTGCGACTGCAGCTGACGAGGTCCCAGGTTCAAATCTCTGGTCCGATCATAAGTATTGGGGTTTTCTGACAAGAAATTCTCAGTACTAGTCTGGAGTTAAGAAGTTGGCGGTGTTTCACCCCCGTGCCTCGGAGACCACGTAAAGCCGTCGGTCCTGCGCCTGATCTTTCTCCGGTCGTGTCAGATTTTCGGTCCCATCGGGCTATGAGAGTAAAGGAATAGAGAGTGCACCTGTGTTTGCGCACACACTTGTGCACTATAAATTCCCGCCGTGGCCGAAATTCGGTCGAGAGGACATCAATATTATAGCATTTTTCCTGTGGGATAGGAGACCTTTGAATAGCAATGGTATGTTATCTAAAATGTAAATATTTAATTTCTTTGTTTCAGTGTCCCTAAGAATGCTCGCCGCTACGTCTACTGCAACGGTCTACGTCGAGGCAATGCCTCTGACTACAACTTCCTTTTCGAAAGATACAATAGTTCTCAGAACACCGCCGATATGGTAGTTATGCTGCGTACCCTGGCATGCACCAAGGATAATGCATCGTTGACACAGTTAGTGATTATTTACTAGTTTCCGACAGTATTTGGTAGAGTCTTGACTAATGACTTATCATAAGTGACAGGTTGTCTTACGTGAAATAAATAAATCATTTATCATTTATTTCCGATTTCTCCGTGGTTTAAGTTTTTTTTATTCCCACGGAAAATCCTTAATTTTCCGGGAAGAAAAGTAGCCTATGCCACTATCCAGGTCCTCAACTACCCATGACAAAAATCACGTCGATCCGTCACTTCGTTGCGGCGTGATTGAAGGACAAACCAATAAACCAACAAACCAACCAAACAATCACACTTTCGCATTTATGTTTGTCATTTATTTATATCATAACCTGCAGGGCGACCGCGTATATTTTGCATCAATCATTGATACATCGCAATCACCTCCGATTGGCTGAATTTATGGTATTCTTGCTGCGTCAATGGATTTCGTCCAATAGTGGAAGAGTGTTTACCAATCAGAGGTGATTGCGATGTATCAATGATTGATGCAAAAGTTACGCGGTCGCCCTGCTGATGTCATTTTATTTGCTTTGAAGTGCTTTAAATTTGTCAGGCTAGAAAAAAGAAAATCTTTTCAAAGACGCTCTTTTTCAACACGCCCATTTGTATTGAATTAATTGTGCGTCATTTTCGTCATCAAGCGCTTGAAAATTCCATAAAAATCGTAGTTAACTATAACGCAATCGAATAGGTAAAAAATCTCCCACTAGGCCCCAGATCTGTATTAAATTATTAATAACTAGATGATGCCCGCGACTTCGTCTGCGTGGACAAAGTTTTTTCGATTCCCGCGGAAACTCTTGAATTTTCCGGGATAAAAAGTAGCCTATGTCCTTCCCCGGGATACAACCTACCCCTGTACCAAATTTCATTAAAATCGGTTGAATAGATACATTTTTTGATTCCCGCGGGTACCTTTGAATTTTCCGGGATAAAAAGTAGCCTATGTCCTTCCCCGGGATACAATCTTCCCTGTACCAAATTTCATCAAAATCGGTTAAACAGATGGGCCGTGAAAGCGTAGCAGACAGACAGACAGACAGACAGACAGACACACAGACAGACACACTTTCGCATTTATAATATTAGTATGGAAGTATGGATTATATAAGTTTTTGATTTTTTCGTTATTCATAGTTTTCATTATTTGTTTCAAAGAGGTCAAAGTTACATTGTGAAATAATTAAAATTATTAAATATCTAATAATATCCTATTGATCAATTAATTATCAGTAATTATAATTAGCATGCATATTATCCTTTTAATCTTAACCTTGATACAGGTAGCATATTATGCATGCTATTACTACCTACTAGTCAAATAGATAAAACGATGCGAAGACATGAAAAAACTACAGTAAACTTCATGTTCCATATTAATGTTGTCTTTTTCAGCTACCTCTACCAATCAATGCATAACGATAAAATAAGGATACACGATCGAACAAATGCATTCAGTTATGCTCTCCAGGGCAATAAAGAAAATCTACAGATAGTGCTCAACTTTTTATATCAAAACTATCAGGAAATAAGGACAGCGTAAGTACTTTAAGACCTTTACCCAGTGTCATCAGCTTCGTACGCTTGGGTTGCGTTTAAAATATTCTGCCCATTACCACAGTTTACTGTCTTCTATTTTGTATCATAAATAAGTACCATGTGTTAATATTTATTTGCACGAAAACATTGTTAAGCAAAAACTAGTTCTCCCCAGTAGATATATAATGTATTTTGTAGGTATCTTCTGTTTTATAATGCGTTAATTGTTCTAGTTACCGTTTCCATTATTACTTTGTGATGCGAATGTTTAATGTACTGAATTACATAGTACTAAATGATTCCCACGACTTCGTCCGCGTAGACTAAGTTTTTTTGATTCCCGCTGGAACTCCTTAATTTTCCGGGATTACAAGTAGCCTATATCCCTGCATAATCCCTGATATAACATATTCCCTGTACATAATTTCATCAACGTCGGTTAAATAGGCGGGCCGTGGAAGTGTAGCAGATAGACAGACAGACACACTTTCGTATTTATAACATTAATATGGATATTTTATGAAAGTCATAGAGCCTTATCATTGATTTTGTATTGAATAAATTAGATAAAATGAATTTAACGATTGTCTCTTTTTTATTAGTTTGACAGGTTTCCCGCTACTTTAAAATAAATTTGTAATATTTATGTGGCTGAAGTAACGTAGAGATTTAGATAATATAACAGACGGTTAACTTCCTTTCGAGTAGAAAGTTTTAATTTATCTTTGACTTCTGATATAGGTACGAGAAAATAATACTATTATGCTACTAATATTCTCTTTTGTATGTTTTAGGTATGGTGGCGAGGCTAGACTGACTACGGCTATAAATGCGCTAGCTTCTTACTTGACCGATTATAAAGATATTGTTGAGGTAATTTCATTATTGTTGTACAGGAATCGGTCCTTAACACTAAAATATCACCTGATCCAACTTCGTTACAAAAACCTAAGATGTAGGTATATACTATTAGTCCAGTGGTATGCGTAAGGACTTGGGAACCCACCGCATTATTATCCCAAGAAAACTCCTACCATTTAATTAACGGAAAGGGGTCATGACCCTCAGTAATGAGGAATACGACGCAGAGAGAGTATGTATATGATTTTCAAAATTTCAATAAAGTTTTCATGTTCCAGTTCCAAACGTGGGTGTACTCGAATCAAGTGCCGCTGGCGGGTTCCTTCAACGCAGGGGTGAGCGTCATCCGCACAGCAATGGGCAACATAGAATGGGGCAACAAGGCAGCCGTCGAAGTGGTCGCTGCAGTTAGAAGCTTGAGGAGCTCGTCATCCACCGTCGCTGCGTCTTTTACCTTGCTCTTATTAGCTTTGACCGCTCATATATTTAAATAATAGAATTATTTAATCTTTGATTTATTTATTATTATCTATTGATTAGTTATTTTAATGCAATGGAATAAGAACTTTGTAAAAAAACAAAACAGAAGCTTAAGATGTATGGGAGTTTTTTATAAAGTAATGATTGGAATAAAATAATTTCTTTAACTCACGATCGATTTTCTAGACTTGTGTATCCTCTAGAGTGTCCTTTGTTTTGGTAGACGTTATCAGTAATGGCCAGTTGTAGGCCCTAAATTTTTGCCACGAGGTACGTATTAATTTATTTAAACTATCGATAAGAGAAGCTTTGCTGAAAATAGGTACGATTTTAATTCTCATTTCGGAAATGTGACTTTTTGTAATTAATAAACACTTATTTCATATAATAATTTTACTTTATTTTATTTTTTCATTCTAAATTAAAAAACTTTTTATATTTACAAAAAATACACGCCGTCCAAGTGATCGTTAATGGGCATGGTGCCCAAAACACTGGCGCTATTACCTCGTTGAATGGCAAGGCTAAGCCGTTGGGCTAAATAAGCGCCAGCTCTTTGGTCACCAGAGGCGAGAATCAGTTTTTGGGACACGACATTTATAAAATTCTTCGTGTCCGATGACCATGGGCCTAGAGTCTCAAAAGCAAGCGCCGCAAAAACGTAGTCCTTAGTAATGGCTGAGTATTTGCGACGCTTAAGCCACTGGGCTGATTCGGCAGCTGCACCGCCTTTAGGCACGAACCCGGTAGGTGGGACGCTGCCAACGTATCAACGCAGGTTGCATCCCACACCAGTGCACGACCCATCGACCACGGTACTATAGTCATCCCGTCCGGCCTCTTGCCGTCATCCCTGAACAAACCGGAGGGTTCCAGTTGTGCAGGGATGGAGGCAGTGGCCAGAGCGCGACGGACTATATCATTGAGAGCACCGTGACGATACAAGCGGCCTGCGCTCCGAATGCAACTGAGTCCATGGTGACCAAACTGATCCACGTAACTGCCACAAGGACAGTAATGAGGCTCACATACCTTTATTCCCAAGCGTTAGCAAACTGCCACACGAAGCGCTGTCCGGTCGAGAATAGTTCCCAGGCTATGAGATGGCAGAGCGTGAAGCCAGTGACCTGATTCTTTTTCGGATACGGCTAAAATACGGGCTTTATCCGTATCCGACGTACACTGAGCTATGAGATCCGCATGTGTCAAGACAACACGCGGTTTGTCCCAAAGACCCTGACATTCCACAGCCGAAGGAAAACTCTCCCCGGGACATGAAGCACTCCAGGCCAACCTCGCCTCCGCCAGACTCTCAACCGCAACATCAGTCGGACTAGTCAGATTAAGGATCTGGCTAATGAGGGCAATAGAGCCAGAAGTGGAAGACAAGAAAGCCGGAAGTGCTACACTTGAGATGGAACGTATGCCTAAGCCCCCGTATTTCACAGGTAGGCTCGCTTAGGTCCAGGTGCGGTCATCAAATTGTAAATTTGTAATTTTACATAGAGTGTCCTTAAGAGACGCATCTAAAGTTGAGATCAAAGAAGGGTATTTCCAAAAGGGGCTTTTTTGTATTCATTCCACTTTTATTTAAAACTTTCTTTATCCAACGACTGATTGACTGGGAGCAAACTGGTTTATATGGTCTTTTAAAACTAATAAACAGGTCATCATGTTTTCTTATAGAGCCTGTTCTATTAATTTCATTCCTTGGAACGAGAAGTTGTTTTTCTCCATTTCACTGTCTTTTCTGATGAAATATTTTGCATCTAATTTTATAATTTCAACCCATTGCCAGCTTACTACTGACCACGAGCCTCCTCTCAGAATGAGAAGGGTTTGGCAATAGTCCACCACGCTGGCAAGTGTGTATTGACAGACTTCACTCACCTTCGAGAACATTATGAAGAACTCTCGGGCATGCTGGTTAACTCATGATGTTTTCCTTCACCGTTTGAAGCAGCAAGTGACTGTATAACTTCGAGAGGTGAGTGCCCGGGGATCGACCCTGTATGTAGGAGTTCGGATGTCTGAACCACTAGACTATCACCGCTTTTTGACTTGCTGATTAACTTAATACCATAGAACTAAATAAGAAGAAGGAATAGACTTAATCATACTAATATTATAAATGCGAAAGTCACTTTGTTTGTTGGTTTGTCGGTTTGTTGGTTTGTTGGTTTGTCCTTCAATCACGCCGCAACGGAGCAACGGATTGACGTGATTTTTGGCATGGGTATAGTTGAGGACCTGGAGAGTGACATAGGCTACTTTTTATCCCGGAAAGTTGAGGAGTTCCCGCGGGAACCAAAAAAAACTTATTCCACGCGTACGAAGTGGCGGGCATCAGCTAGTTAAAAATAATGGATGGATTATCCGATTTGGTGCCACGCTTCGTGCAGGATCACCATCTCGTGCATCTCGTCTCTCGCTCAGTGATATTGACGTACCTACCTATCTAATTCTATGGTCTCACTACATGCTTTACAAAAGTTGAACTGATAGATGAATACCCACCTAATATTATTTTTAATTCATTTATCATGCACGTGTTTTTCAAGGTACAAAGAAAATAATTCATTTGGATGGGGTTTATAATATCTAGTTTACAATCATGTACTGTTAAAACCAACTAATTTTGACAAAATTTGGTTTTATTGCGGTTATTTATTTTTATCGAATTATCTTATCATGACATATATTAAGTTTGGTTATCGAAATACTACTAAAATTATAACTTCATTTTAACTTTATGTAAACAGTGTTGAGAAACTCCGTCAGGTATGATCTTGTAGTTTTTTTTAAAATAAGAAGTTTGAATAGTTTGGACTGAAAAATAATAATTATGTGAAACGAATTATTGAATTTTGACTATTGTAATTATTGTTGAAACGGTAACATGGATATAATGCAATTGTATCGCCTCAGAATTTAACTTTACCTACAGTTACATAGCGTTTGGAATTTACAATAATTATACCTACATATAATAACTATATTAGATTTTAATTACAAAGTGTTAATTATTTAGTGAGTAATACAATTCGAATACATAATTGATAACTAAATTAAAACTAACATTACAAAAACTATTGAAATAAAACTAAAATAAATTAAATTAAATTAATTCTAAAACCTCATCCAGACCACCGCAGCGAGGCATTGTACCCAAGATGCTGGCAGCATTACCCCTTTGGATGGCCAAACTAATTCTTTGACCAAGGTAGCTGCCAGCTCTCGGGTCCCCGGTTGACTCGATAACCCTTTTAGAGATTTCCTCAAAAACAGCTCGAGCCCCCGGGCCCCACGGCCCCAAGGTCTCCACACCAAAAGGCACGAATATGAAGCTCCCATCGAGGTTTTCATATTTGAGCCTCTTTTAGATTTTAATATCAAATATCACGCGAAATATTACATATTATGTATCAAAAGTTCAACCTGTAATTTAACCGTGAGTTACCCAGCAATCACCGATCATAATATTTTTTTAACATTTAATTATTTCCTTTAAGTAGAGTTAAAGTTCCCTATATTTTTTTTTTAGTAATCAACCTCAGCGTATTAACCAGTATATTGGTTTTTCAGAAATGTCCTGGTACCTAGTAACTTTGTTAGGTACGAGTATTACCGTCTTCGGTATCAAGGCTGATAATCCGTTGTGGATAAATGAAATTGAAGAACTACCAGATTTTCAGAGAACTGTTTCTAAGAGCTCTGATACAGCCTACCGGTTACCACAAAATGTCATACCGGTTGAATACGATATCTATATTGATCTATACTTTGCTGAAAGGGCTGATCGACCCTTCAGTTACGATGGTAGGGTGACTACCATTATTCAGGTAACATCGCATAGCAATCAATGAGGGTAATTCTGTTATGCACAATCTCTTAAACTAATATGATAAGACTAATTTTGTTGGTGTCCCTTTCACAATGCTCCCTGTGGAAAGGGACAGCACTAGATTTAAGCCTGTCAATTTAGCTAAAGTTTAGAGATTGTGTTTAACAGAATTGGCCACAGTATCAGAAATAACTCTTATACTTAATGAAATAACCTTCATAATATTCATCATCATCAATTCAGGACTGTCCACTTTTCAACCACCATGGTTGTGTTGTGTGGTTGTGTGGCACCCAACCCAACCCTTAGCTTTCATCATCCAGCCACTTCCCACCACCCTCTTTATATCGTTGTTCCAACTTAACTGTAAGCGGTCACTACCGGCCAAGGCTCAACACGATAAGTATGGCATGCCCACTATACCCTCGTGTGACTTCAAGTCGTTGATATTTTTTGCATGTCATTGATCCTAGTTCTCATTCGCATCTCTTTATTTCAAAATTTGTCTCTCAGTGAACTCCAATCATAAACCTCTGCATTATTAGCTCCAGATAGGCTTTAAATTGGTCAATTAAGTTTATGAAATGTAGGTCATTTGTATGAAATGAAGGCATGCCAGGCTATGCCAGGAAGGATACACTAATCAAACATTTTCATATCCAGGCATGGTCGAGTTATTGACGGTGAGAAAATTTGACTTTCCTTCCAGTACCTGGCCAAGGTACTGAGGAAATATTTCGATTTTAACCTCTTTGACGAATAAGTCTTTTTTGCTGGTCTTTGTGTATTATTTTCTACATCGTAAAAATATTCAGATATTATCATAGCTATTGCTCCTCTATAATTATATATTTTCCTTGAATTTACAACGTTATTTATTATTACCTAACAACTTTTTATCGATGTTAGCTGCAATAAAATGAGAATTTATTATTTACAGTTTTCCTACTAAAAGTATTCTGCACCAATATCTTATTAACACATTCGCTGCGGCAGCATTGGATCTAAACCTTCGGCTAGTGCGTTACGAGACACCTTTCTGTGCGTTACGGCAACTATTTTGCCGTATATTATTAGTGTACAATATTATTATATTAAAAGCTACCATATTGAAAAAATCACTGTCTCTTTCCTACACGCACGGGAACATAGTTAGATCACCCCCGTACGGCGCGCAAAACAAGGATAACTAGCTGCCGCACTGGCTGACCGTCAAATACGGCAAAATTCTTGCCGTAACGCAGCGAATGTGTTAATGTGTCATAACATACATTATAATAGGGAAAATTATACATATTTCCATACTGTCCATACTAATATTATGTTCAAACGTGTGTCTGTCTTTCTGTCTGTCGGTCTGCTACGCTATAACGTCCCATCTTTTCAAACGATTTTGATGAAATTTGGTACACTTATAGGTTGTATCCCAGGATAGGCTACTATTACTAGTACTACTACAATAAAGAGTTCGTAAAGGAAGAGGAATTAAACAAACTTTTATCTAAAAACTGTTATCATCTAGTCTCTTAAACATGTTACTCACTTCTTGCTTCACTAATAAAAATTTGTTTTAGGCGATAGAAGAAAATGTTACCGCTATAATAACTAACTACAATTTCCCTACCATTAATGAAGTACAACTTACATCAGACAATGGTGACCCCATACAATTTAAAACAGACCTAGATCTGGAACGTCACCTTTTTCGCCTTAACCTAGAGCAAGCTCTCGATGTCGGCAAAAATTATACTTTGTACATTGTATATAGCAAAGATATGAATGAAGGTCCATTAAAAAGAGGAATTTGGAGGGGATGGTATACTGATGATAGAGGCGTCGAAAGGTAAAGTAATGAAAAGTATTATCTCTCTCTGATCAACCCATTGCCGGCTCACTATACTGAGCATGAGTCTCCTCTTGGATTGAGAAGGGTTTGGCTATAGTCCACCACGATTGTCAAGTACGAATTTCACACACTTTTAAGATCACTATGGAGAACTCTCGCGCAAGCAGATTTCCTCACGATGGTATGAAGCAAGTGATATTTAAATAACATACCTAACTCCAAAAAGGTAAGGTGCGTGCCCGGGGATCGAACCTACTAATTCTTTTAGTAAGGTAACTTTGATTGAATTTCAATATTTTTACCCTTTGAAGAGCCCCATATTATAATCTTGAGGGAACACAGAAGATGGGAGCTGGTTCCACAATTTGCAGGTACGTGACAGAAATGACCTGGAATAACGAGAGGTGGAAGAGGACCAAGCATCCAGGTGGTGAGGATGAAATTTGTTTCTGCGTCGAAGGGTGCGACCGGAGAACACGGAAGGTGGTATAAGATTAAATAACTACTCACGTTGTTATTCAATACTTATTTGCAGAATTTATGCTGCTACACACTTTCAACCATACAGCGCGCGGCAAGCCTTTCCTTGTTGGGACGATCCTCTTTTTAAAGCGGTTTTCAAACTACACATATCAAGACCATGGAACTACGATGCAACGTTCTCTAATACCAAAATAGAAAGTAGCGAGAAGTAAGTTTATTTTATTTAATGCCTTTAAAAAATAAAACACTACACTAAAAATACTCTATCTATTTGGGCTGCAATTTACAAACGCCAGCCTGGCGTTTGTAAATTGCAGCCCAAATAGACGTCAAGTCTTAGACAAAGACGTCTAGTCAAGACGTCTAGTCTTCGACATATTATCCTAATTTATAAGAAGAAATGATATTTTAAGTTGTTATAAAATATTTTATGTTGTTATAAATAAATTGCAGGACTGACCATTGAACTTGGTACCCATTTAGATCTCACTTCTTTTGTCACTGAAGTAAACAACCAAGGCATATTATACAACGTTAGTTTTAGTTTAATCAAAAACCGAAACACGTGTCGAATATTTTCACGTAAGGAATATTTATACAAAATTTCAATTTTTTTTTATTGAAAATTTGCTGGCGGGCGGGTTGATGACGTCATCGACTGCGACTCTCGATGTGTCATTGTACCGCTTGCGACGCCGCAATGCCAGCTGGTTAGGTCATTCAACTATGTGTCCAAACTTGCAGGATTTTAAAATATTTTTTGGACAAAATATAACACGGTATAAAAATGGTTGCATTAGATTCTGTTACTGATTCTGAACAAACTACTTTCAGGTTTTGATTATACAAAAACTAACGTTGTATATCACAATTTTGAACTTGGCTCTCATTTTACATTTATGTTTTTGATGGAATAGATATCTACGTAAAACTCTGTTGACGGTTACCGATATTATAATAGCTTTCATTATTATATTGTTATGCTGATTTTAATAAAATTATGTATCCTTTCAAATAATATAATCAAATAAATATTATAAATGCGAAAGTTTGGATGGACGGATGTATGGATGGATGTATGGATGTTTGTTACTCAATCACGCCCCAACGGCTGAACGGATTGGCTGAAATTTGGCACAGAGATATATTATAGTCTGGAATAGCACATAGGCTACTTTTTATCCCGGAAAATTAAGGAGTTCCCGCGAGAACCAAAAAACATCAAACCACGCAGACGAAGTCGCGGGCATTCGCTAGTTTTACTATAATTTTGTGTTAATTTTCTCTTTCAGCATTGGAAATGGCCGCATTCGTGACAATTTCTCAGAAACTCCCAAAATGTCTTCGTATTTGGTTACATTCCTCGTCAGTGAAAGTTTCCGAGTGATAGCAAGTGATACTTCCTTTGACCCACCAATAAGAATCATTGGCAGATCAAATACCGTTGGCTTGGGAGATCATGCCTTACACCTGGCTGTCGAGATGACTAGATACTTCGATGAATATTTCAAGATACCTTATTCAGCTTTACATCCTAATTTGATGAATGATCATATTGCATCTCCTGATTGGGCATCAGCTGGTACTGAAAATTGGGGAATGGTTAGCTACAGGTATATTTTATTTATTTATTTTCCCATATTCTTACTAATCAATAATACCCGCTCTCCTATGAGAGTGGAGGCCTGTGCCCAGCAGTGGGACGTTAATAGGCTGTAGTGATGATGATGATGAATCAATAATAATCATAATGGTAACATGTTACCACCACCACCATCCATTAACGTCCCACTGCTGGGCTCAAGCCTCCACTCTCAAAGGAGAAAGGGATTTAGAGCTTAGACCCACCACGCGGTTCCAATGCGGCATGGCGGGCTTTAACGACTATTAACATGTTAATGATTATAGCCGTGACCGACGGTTTTACGTGCACGGGGGTGAACCACCGCCAACTTCTTAACTCCGGGCTAGTACTGGGAATTTAGAGTTAGAAAAACCAAACCATTAACTATGGTCTGACCCGGGACTCGAACCCGGGACGTACATGTTACAGAATTGGTAAATAAGGATCTTTGGCCATTTGCTAATGGTTATCTGTGGGAGATCCTTTTAGGTAAATTCCGTATTTTTAAGCGAATTTAATGTTTTTATAAATTATGATATTATACCACTCGGCTGTATCCGTGTGTTATCTTAAATCTTAATTTTCAACCGACTTCAAAAAAAGGAGGAGGTTCTCAATTCGACTGTTTCTTTTTTTTTTTTTTTTCTTTTATGTTTGTTACCTCAGAACTTTTGACTGGGTGGACCGATTTGGATGATTCTTTTTTTATTTAAAGAGCATACTTCCCATGTGGTCCCATATAAATTTTATCGAAATCGGTCGAGCGGTTTTTAAAATATCAACAATAAAAGTTGGCGCGGGAGTTTGAAGTCGGTTGTTTAAAAAGTATTTTTATATTAAATTATTAAGTTCATCGTGTTTTTTTTTTTTTCAGAGAATTGCACATGATTATTGACCCACGAGAAACTATAATGTCTGTTGAGCATTACACAACGACACTCATCTCACACGAACTCGCCCACAAGTGGTTTGGCAACTTGATAACCTGCTACTGGTGGAGTAACACGTGGATAAATGAAGGATTTGCTAGCTATTTCGGATATATTGCTTCTCATCAGGTAAACAACTCACGAGATAGCATTGTTGTCTCAATCAATCAATCAATCAAATTATTTTTATTCAAATAGACTTTTTACAAGTTCTTATGAATAGTCAAATGAATCTACCACTGGTTCTGAATGCCGTTCCTACCGAGAAGAACCAGCAAGAAACTCGGTGGTTGCTCTTTTGAAAAAAAAAAATAGTATATGGTATGTTTACAATAATCTACATACAACATATACAGATACATAAGTAACCACTGTCCTGAGCATTGCTGGAGCGAGTTAAATCCATGCGCCTTTAATTACTTATATAATCTTCGACAGTACAATAACCTTTTTTTTTTTTTTAAATTGTTAAATAGGCTTGCGCTTGAAGACAATCATGCTTAGTGCAAAGCAATGATGAGGTCTAGGTTGGAGCGCGCTTGCCTAGAAGATGCCTATTCACTCTCGCCTTGAAGGTACCTAAATTATACGTGGAAACACGTGCGCCGGGAGGGTGTTCCAGATCCTAGCGGTTCGGATCAGAAACGTTGAGCAAAAACGTTTCGTGCGGGCAAATAAATAAGGATGCCATCGCAAACGGTTTCTCGCTGTTTTGTGGTAGAACGGAGAAGGAGGAACAAGGTTGTGAAGTTCCTGAGCACACTTTCCATGGTATATCCGATAAAAAGGCAGGCGACATTGCATCGGTGTTGTAGACTGAGCAATTTCGCCCGCGTAAGTGATTGATCGCCAATTATCCTTCGGGCCCGGCGATCTATCGAGTCTAATGTATCGAGTTGGTACTTGGCGGATCCGTCCCAAAGATGGCAGCAATACTCCATGCCAGATCTGACTTGTGCCTGATAGAGAACGAGGCGCTGTTGTGGCGTGAAATATCGCTTCACCTTGTTCAGGATGCCAAGTTTTTTTGCAGCTGTTTTGGCCTTTGACTCGATACATTTTCCGAAATTGAGGTTGGGAGAGATGTCGATTCCCAAGAGCTCAATGTGATCACTTATCGGTACGGATACACCTGGGTTCGATTCCCGGTCGGGCATAGAAGTTAGGTATTGGGGTTTTCAATTAAGAAATTCTCAGTGCCAGCCCGGAGTTGGAAGTTGGCGGTGTTTTACCCCCGTGCCTCGGAGAGCACGTTAAGCCGTCGGTCCCGGTTATTATCACTAACATGATAATAGTCGTTAAAGCCCGCCAACCCGCATTGGAGCAGCGTGATGGGTCTAAGCTCTAATTCCCGCTCTCCTATAATGAGAGTGGAGGCCTGTGCCCAGCAGTGGGACGTTAATGGGCTGTAGTGATGATGATGATGAATATTATAAATGCGAAAATGTGTCTGTCTGTCTGTCTATCTGTCTGTCTGTCTGCTACGCTTTCACGGCCCAACTACTCAACCGATTTTGATGAAATTTGGTACAAAGATAGGTTACATCTCGGGTAAGGACATTTTTTTTCCCGAAAAATTAAAGAGTTCCCGCGGGAATCAAAAAACATCATCTAGTCCGTCAAACTTATTTAACCCGGTGTCAGCGTCGCTTGTATATATGAAAAACTAGCTGATGCCCGGGACTACGTACGCGTGGATTGCGTCTTTTTTGGTTCCCACGGGAACTCCTTAGTTTTCCGGGATGAAAAGTAGCCTATGTGCTATTCCAGACTGTAATCTATCTCTGTGCCAAATTTCATCCAGATCCGTTTAGCCGTTTGGGCATGATTGAGTAACAAACACCCATCCATACATCCATACATCCGAACTTTCACTTTTATAATATTTATTTGATAAAATAAAACAAAAACTTAACAGGCATAAAAATTAGTTCCAATTTTGGGCACAGGGTCAGATATATATAATTAATTATTATTTATATCCGTAGCTTAGCAACGTAGCACATCACACATCCATACTTTCATATCCATACTAATATAATAAATGCAAAAGTGTACCTGTCTGTCTGCCTGCTACGCTTTCACGGCCCACAATTTCAAACGATTTTGATAAAATTTGGTCTATAGATTTTTTGATGTAAGTTTTATCACAGGGAAGGACATAGGCCACTTTTTATCCCGGAAAATTAAAGAGTTCCCCTGGGAAAAACTTAAACCACGCGGACGAAGCCGCGGGCATCATCTAGTAATATTACAATTATGAAAGCTAAATAAAAACGAATAGGTAACTTTATGATGCCTATATGTATTAGGATTGACGGAGACAAAATCGCGACCATTTTTTTTTCTATCCACTACAAGTTAGCCCTCGACTGCGGTCTCACCTGATGGTAAGTGATGATCCAGTCTAAGATGGTAGCGGGCTAACCTGTTAGGGGCATGGCAGTTATATTAACCCATATACCTATTCGGTTTCTACACGGCATCGTACCGGAACGCTAAATCGCTTGGCGGCACGTCTTTGCCGGTAGGGTGGTAACTAGCCACGGCCGAAGCCTCCCACCAGGCCAGGGAAAATTCAGAAATCATAAATTCCCAAATTGACCCTGCCGGGGATCGAACCCGGGGCCTCCGCACGTTAAGACAACAGCGCTACACACTGCGCCACGGAGGTCGTCGAAATATCTATATTATCATCCTCAAAAAATTGATTCTAGGTATTCCCGCAATACGATCTCGACAAGCATTTCAACGCTCGATACCTTCAAGGCAGTTTATCGTTCGACTCAGGGGAGTCAAGTGTTGCCCTCAACCATGAAGTGAACACGCCGAGCCAAGTGACAGCACATTTCGGCACCATCAGCTATTCCAAAGGTGCTGCTTTTCTTAGAATGCTAGCTGATATGATAACACCTGAAACTTTCCGCAAAGCCTGTCAGTACTTTTTGGTCGATAAGTAAGTAACTGATTATTATTCTCATTTAGCACTCAAAACCACAAAAATGTCACGGTACACATGTAAAAAACCCATAAATAAATGGCTAAAAGAACTCACCTACGAAGACACGGAAAAAATACTAAAAAATGTAATATAGTAACACACACACACGCGCACGCACACACACAAACACACACACTCTCACACTTTTAAACCCAACAAAGAAGCATTAATCAATGTATTGTAAAAATAATATGTGTATAATTTGTTGTTATTAAGTTGTACGTTCACATTGTAAATTATTCTTAAGTTTTTCATTGTTACCTATCCTCGGAAGGAAGTGGTTTCCACGATACAGGGAATCCTAGTGTGGAAACCATTGCCCCTATAGTTCTAACCGAAAATATTGTACTTAATGTTTTTCAAAAATAAATAAATTATTTGCCCCACAAAAACTCCCACCTAGGCTTTACGTTAATCATTGCTGTTTTTTATATAAAATCGTTATATCTAGCCATCATATAACGTCCAGTAATTAGTTCAAAGTCGGCAACACTAATGTAAGGGATAATCCAGAAGTAGGTATTTATGAGACACTTTTAATATATTTGTACTCTCATTTGGAGGTTGCACGAATAAATGGTTAAACGTGTAGTGGTTCCACGAGAGATTTAATGTAATTAGATAAAAGATGGCTAAACTTACAGATAATATTCATTTGATCCGGCCACGATTGCTATCGTTAAGCTCTAAATCAAAATGCGATCTAAACACAAAAGTATTCAATAATCGCTGAGTCTGCCGGCAGGAGACTGAATTACCATTGTACAAATACTCGTATTTATACTAACTATTTTCAATATGGCGTCGTATCTGCAGATTAAATCGAATGACATGAAACGACTCAAATGGACAGATATTATACTTTCTGTTTCATGAGGTATAATGACAAACAGTAATAATGCTAACACTAAATTATTGTTTTATTTCGCAGTATAATTACCTACCAAAAATTTACATTAATTACCCTTGTAAAATGGGTGATTATTATGTTCATGTAACTATACTAACTAGATTTGAAATGATTCCTTAATATCTTTTCAGTATGTATAAAGCAGTAGATCAACACGATTTATTCAAAGCATTTGAGAGGGCTGTAAACGAGGATAGAACATTGGATGAATATAAAACATTTTCTCTCGCTGAATACTATCGAGTTTGGGTCAATGTGCCCGGTTACCCACTGTTGACCGTGAATGTGGACCATAACAGCGGTATAATCAAATTAACTCAAGTAAGTTCCCATCAGATTTGTCATCAACTAACACTATAATCGTTGTTACAAGTATAAATTACAAATAAAAAAAAACCCCGACTAGAAAAAAGCGGATGACCTCCTGACGGATGAACAGATTTTCATGAAACATGGCTAAGAACACTCGGGATAAAATTATCTATGACACAAAAAAAACGAAAATCGGTTCATCCGTTTGGGAGCTACGATACCACAGACAGATACACAAACAGGCACGTTAAACTTATAACACCCGGTCTTTTTTTTGCGTCGGGGGTTAAAAATAAAAAGGAACCTTGGTTTATCCTTGGTTGTTATCCAGTTAGACAAATTTCCTCAGAGGATTATTTATTATTTTTTAAATCTAAGTATTCTGTAATTAGATGTAGAAATCCATACTTCTATACTAATATTATAAATGCGAAAGTGTGTCTGTCTGTCTGTCTATTTGCTACGCTTTCACGCCCATCTGTACAACCGATTTTGATGACATTTGGTACAGGCATATGTTGTACTTATTCCGGGTTATCCCGGAAAATTAAAAAGATCGCGTGGGAATCAAAAACAACCCACGCGGTCGAAGTCGCGGGTATCATCTGGTAATTATTATAAATCGACAACGTTTCTACTAATATATTTGAAGTCTGTCGGAAACGTAGTCCAATGCTGTTTCATATTACAGGAAAGATTTTTCATAAACCCAAATGCAACAACGACTACCGAACAAATGTATCCCATACCAATAACGTATTTTACGAAGTCCGATCAAACTTTGGATTTAAAACCGATTTATATGATGGAGTCTAAAGATGCAGAGCTTCATAAGACACCCGGTCGAGAATGGATAATTGTAAACGTCAAACAACATGGTGAGTAAAGTTTTTTCATCCCACCATCTCGGAAAGAGTATTTTTACTATTCGATATCTGAATGCAAAAGCCGTTATTATCCTCTTGAGGATAAAGTAAATTGAATTTAGAACATCGTGTGCACGTTAGTAAATATCACTCGTCTATGAAGTTTGTGAATTCAAAACGTCATTCAAACCTATTTACTTCTACCTCTATGGTGCCGAATTTCCATACAACCGTTTTTAATTTGTTAAAAACTCACACTCGTAACCTTCTTGGTGTACTTTTTTAATTTGCTATGACCATTTTCTTTCACGTCATGTCATTTCCTCGCTGAGGTGGGATGAAAAGTTACGTGTTGCACTCGAGTGAAAAGATTTTTAACCTCGTGCTCTTTTGATTCTGACGCTCAGGATTCTAATTTTTGAATCACTCGCATCCTTCGCTTGCTCGGTCATCAAAATTGAGCACGCGGTTAAAAACAACTTTTCACTCTTGTATAACAAATAACTATTTTTAGTTGCTTAAAGCACATGGTGAAGTTGAGATCAGTGGCGCTAATCATTCTACCCCACTCACACAATACACCAGTGTCATGTGTATAAATGAGATCCAGCTATTTACACTCTATTCGGTTAGTTTCATTACTGGCAAGCGTTATAACTTCTTTTTTGTACTCTATCTGCGATCAGTTTTAACTATAAGCATAGATTTTTTTTAATGAAACTAGAAAAAAAAGATATTTCGTTTTAAAGTTTTGTTGGTTATGTGATGTCACTTTTAAAAATGTCAATACTCCGTTATAACATCACAGGATGATCGGAGATCTATGTTTACAGCTTTTTACTATTTATTCTGAGTGTAGTCTTTAGGAAAACCGCGATGTATATTGTACCAGATGATCGCGACTTTGTCGCCGTGTATTTAGCCACGTAACCACCGACTTCATTGATATGTGGTATGTGGTTCTATGGTTATCCATAGAACCACATACCCATACAACCTTAATTGGCATAAACACAGACCATCAGCATCAGTGCTGCCATAATATTCTTTCATTTATTACCATTCTGTTCAAGTTAATTAGATAAACATAAAATAAAAAATATAATGTTCTAAAATAACAGAAAATCCACTAAAAATGGGCTATCCCATTGTTCAGGCAAACATCAATCAGATAAAATAATTACAATTTTTAAAACGATACAAAATAATTTACCAATTTAGATTTATTCTAGCTACTAGGTAGATTATATATAAAATAATAACACTTATCTGAGAAACGGGAACTAAATAATTAAAAAGATTCCCTAAATATTTAATTTTTTTACCTAGCATCAATTAAATAAGGTGAAAACTTGATAAAATATAAAAATAAGCAAATTCCTCTCGTCTTTACCTTACTTGTGTACAATCAAGATGTGATCTGTACTAATTTCGCCATTGCCCTTTTAAATATACGCGCTATACCTAATTTTATCAACTTATTCAATTACTAGATGATGCCCGCGACTTCGTCCGCGTGTATTGTTTTTTGTATCCCGCAGGAACTCTTCAATTTTCCGGGATAAAAAGAAGCTCATGTCCTTCCCCGGGTTGGAACCTATCCCTGTACCAAATTTCATCAAAATCGGTTGGGCAGTTAGGCCGTAAAAGCGTAGCAGACAGACAGACACACTTTCGCATTTATAATATTAGTATTGATATGGATTATTATGAGAGACTAGCTTCTGACCGCGGTTTCGCTCACGTAAGCTCATACAAATTTTAAACCCAACCCTTACGGATAGAATTTTGAAGAATCCTTTCTTAGCGGATGCCCACGTCATAATAGCCTGATCCGTCCAGTGAGTCGGTCAGTCATTCACCATTTCTCTTTATACATTTATGTTATGTGGGGTATTAAAAGGAATAGTTTAATGTCTGCTGACAATTAGAAGTCAATACAATCTGGCTAAGAAGCAAGACCAAGACGAACCTAAACAAGTTTTCGATAGTAACCTTTAGGTACGCATCAAGTTAGCCGACACATCAAAAAAAATTTAAGAGATATTTCAACGCGGTTAATTGCCTCTTCTGGTGACAGAAGGGCTGGTTCATTTTTTGCGCGAAGGATCAGCCTGGCTGTCCAGCGTGGAACTGCAGCCAGCATTCTTGCCACCATTCCACGCGGGCATGATTTATATAGTAATTAGGTTAGGCTAGCTAGCATTAAGTTCTATGTTTATTCTATTTTATTTTACAATAATAAACACTATGGTAAGTAGTCTTTGAGACAGACAAAAAAAACAACTGGGTCTAAATAGTAAAAAAAACTATTAATTTATTTATTGGTTGTATTTTATTTGTTTATATTATTCAGGACATTACCGCGTCACTTACGATGATGAGACTTGGAATTTAATATCCGAGGCTCTACTTGATTCTCGAGAAGCTATCAATGAATTAAACCGAGCACAAGTAAGTAACTTTGCGAAACTTTACTCAGAATAATAGACCAAAACTGATCTCGACTCGAAGATTAGCAATTTACCTTCTCGTTGGATTTTTCATTCCACAGTTAGCCTTTGACTGCGATCTCACCTGACGATGCAGTCTAAGATGGTAGCGGGCTAAACTGATAAGGATATGGCTGTTATATTAAACCCATACCCTAGTCGGTTTCTACACGACATAGTACCGGAATGCTTAAATCTCTTGGCGGCAAGTACGTCTTTGGTGGTAGGGTGGTAACTTGCCACGGCCAAAGACTCCCATCAGACCAGACAAAGGAAAATTCAGAAATTATAAATTCTTAAATTGTTCCTGTCAGGAATTTAACCCCGGACCTCCCACATTAAGACAGCAGCGCTAAGCACTGCGCTGGGGAGGTCGTCAAAAGTAAATAGTATGTTTAGAATTATAAAAACATGAGTTTTTCAATATTTACAGATTGTCGACGATATATTCGCTTTGATGAGATCTGGAAAAATGACGTACAGTTTTGGTTTCAAAATACTTAGATTCCTTCGATACGAGACCAATTATTACATTTGGAGATCAGCCATCAGCGGTTATACTTTCCTCAGAAACAGATTCCGGCACCTTCCTGAAAGTCAAGCCATCTTTGATGTAAGCTTATCTATGTCTAAATTTACTTTTTCATCAAATCCAAATGTGGTTATTTCATTTAGGAAGTAGGTACAGGTGTTTTATAATGATACGTCTTGTTTGACTTAACGACTGTACGCCAATAAACTCTACCTAGCTGATTTTTTAATAAGCAAGGAATGAAATAAGGTATTAAACGACTACATTTATCTACATAGATGTATTTAAAATATTTTGAATTTTTAGTTATATTTTGTATACATTGAGCGGCCAATAATCAAAGATTATTCAGGAAACCAAGAGAAATAAGATAATCATAAATCAATTCGAAATTTCAGTCTATTATTTTAAGTACCATGGAGACGGTGATTAAAAAAGTGGGCTTCGAACCTGCTCCGCGGGAAACTGTCACGGATAGCTTGTTGCGCCAGGAAGTGCTACATTTCGCTTGCACTCTGGGTCATGTTAGATGTGTTAATGATTCTCAAGAAAGATTCGAACATATGATGCTTGATGCCCGCTATTGGTAATCCATTTTTTTTTGTAGCTTGAATGTTAGTTATTAGAGCAAACAGATCGTAACCTTAAGACCGGGTAATGTCATTTTATTTTTATTTTCACTATTAATAGGTATGTTTGTTTATTTTATTGAGATATTGATTTGATTTGTTTGTTTATTTTTTTCTTCTTAAGAAGAACTGAGCATAATGTCATGGTCAGGAACATAAACCCTTTATTTATTACGAGCTGTTAAACTAATATGCCCCGGCCTCGCTGATGTTTGTATTTTCTAAATATGAAGTTGTAGTTTCAATGAAGTTTCTAACTATCCTTTCTAAGCCTAAGTTGTGAGTAGAAACTATGCCGTGCAAAGTATCAGTAAGGTTGCCATTCAAACTGTACGTTGATAGTAATCAGCCAATTTCTCCTTTTATCTACATAGTAAGATTGGGCTTATTGATCTTTATCTTTATTTTATGCTTGTGTTGACAAATCGTTGTTTTAAAGGGTTGATCCTCGGATTCGACGCCATGTTTATGAAATGGGTGTCAAAAAAGGTGGAAGAGACGCATTCGAGTTTCTTTTGAATCGATTCAGGACATCAAATATGGCTAATGATCAATTAGAAATGTTGAGAGGGCTGGCTTCCACAGAAATCCCTGATTTATTGACAAGGTAAAAATAATTTCATTTTATTTCATTTATTGCATAAACTGTGTTACAGTAAAGGTCTTATCTAAAAGTTACAATAATATTAAGGCACCTACAATTTGCCAATTTTGGAGCGCAATATGTAAATTTACTTAGTATTACTCACGTAAACTCCATATTTTGTTCTAGCAAGGCCAATGTATAAAGCACCATTTCTTTAACATTGTTATTTAATTACAGATATCTGGAGATGACGCTGGACAAAATAGTTCGCCACCAAGATAAAGTCACAGCTTTCAATTACGCCCTTCTTGGCAACAAAGAAAATGCTAAAACTGTGTTTCAATTTGTCAGAAACAATATCGATGCAATCAGAATAGCGTGAGTTATTGAGTATCACATCATACTAATATTATAAACATGAACGTGTGTTTGTTTGTCCTTCAATCACGCCGCAACGGAGCAACGGATCGACGTGATTTTTGGCATGGGTATAGTTAAGGATCTGGAGAGTGACATACACTACTTTTTATCTCGGAAAATTAATGAGTTCCCGCGGGAATAAAAAAACTTAAACCACGCGGACGAAGTCGCGGGCATCAGCTAGTAGAAAATAATTTCATTTTTGTGCTTTTTGGTGTTGAAAGTTGAAATCTTGGGGTCGTGGGGTGAAGATGCTAGATCCTTTTTTAAGGATCTATCTTCTCGTCTCGCAGAGACCAGAGGGCTGGCAGTTACCCCGGCCAACAATTATAAGTTTGGTTATTCAGCCTGGTGGTTAAGGCGGATATGTAGGTCATCGAAAAAAATGTTGATATGTGGAGACTTTAATATAGATATTTTGCTTAACACCTTTCTTTCTGATAGATTACTTAACTTATTTAAAAGTTTCAATTTAGACAATATTTTTATTGAACCAACACGGATAACTGCAAGTTGCGCTACTTGTATTGTCAATATTTTCAGTGATTATAAAATTGTCAACAAATCCATCATTACTAATCTAAGATCCGACCATTGCGGGCAAATGATATCTGTTCCTAGCTCTAAACAAAATACAACTAAAGTAATAAAGTATAGGCCAGTTACCACTAAAAAAGTACAACAATTCAAACAAAATATTTTAAATACTTTACCTACACTTGACCTTACACAGGGTGGTCCGGATGATCACTACGATACCTTCTTTGATCTGTTAAATTCTCAGTTTAGTTCCATTTTTAAAATAGTAGAAAAAAAATTGTTTAAAAATCTCAAATTTAGCGACTGGGCTACTGTTGGCATTTATAAAAGTAGGAATAAGTTGTTTGATTTGTATGCTGAAAAGCAGTATAATTACACTCCTACATTTGTTCAATATGTAAGAAATTATTCAAAATATTTAGAAATGTTTGCATACAAGCAAAATCACTTTATATAAAACAAAAAAATATTAATTCAGATAACAAAATAAAAGCAGTTTGGGATATAATCACAGATAAAGTTGGGAAACATAAAGTGGAAAAGCCTAAATTGGAGCTAAAAATTAATGACCGTATTATTGACTGTGATACGGAAATTGCAAATACATTTGAGAATTTTTTCCAAAATATTCCTGTTACCACTACTAGTTCCCTTAATTCCTCGCCAACAGAAGCCCTTAAGCTTCTCAAGGGTAATGTCACCGAGTGCAGTGTGTTGTTTAAGTTTAAACATGTGACCTCATATGATATCATTAAAATATTCAAATCTTTGCAATGCAAAAAAACCGGGGATCTATGGGGGATATCAGTAAAAATAATCAGCAATGTTATTGATATAATTGCACCATATCTTGCTCTCATATTTAATGAGTCTGTAGATTCAGGATCCTTTCCAGACCTTATGAAATGCAGCAAATTGATTCCACTTTTTAAATCTGGTAGTAGAAGTGACCCTAATAACTACAGACCAATTTCTATTTTACCAGCACTCAGCAAGATATTTGAGAAAATTATGCTCAACCAACTGCTTCTGCACTTTAACTCAAATAAACTACTTCATTCAGAGCAGTATGGTTTTACTAAAGGCCGATCAACAACCGATGCGGGAGCTATGCTGCTAAAGCATATATTCGATGCGTGGGAGAAATCACAAAATGCTATTGGTATTTTCTGTGATTTGTCTAAGGCATTCGATTGTGTTGAGCATGAGACGCTTTTAGTTAAGTTGAACCATTATGGAATCAAAGACACTGCACTTGGCCTCATTGCAGATATGAATCTCAGTGATCGCATTCAAACGGTATGTGTCAACGATGTGAAGTCGTCCGGATCAACCTCACAAATGGGTTTTCCTCAAGGCTCTATTCTGGGTCCCTTCATGTTCTTGGTGTATATAAATGATTTACCATATAACGTCTAAAATACTTGCGATATTGTGCTGTTTGCTGATGACACGTCCTTGATTTTTAAAGTGGATAGAAACAAGGACAATTATGAAGACGTAAATAGTGCAATTTCTCAAGTCACTAACTGGTTTACAGTAAACAACTAACTTTTGAACGCAAAGAAAACCAAGTGCATTGAATTCGCATTGCCGAATACCAAGTCCACAGGAAACATAAATTTAACTGTAAATAATGATATTTTAAAAATAGAAGAGACCACTGTGTTCCTGGGGGTGACCTTAGATTCAAAGCTTCAATGGGGCACTCATATATCAACTCTGGCTGGTAAACTCAGCTCTGCTGCTTACGCTGTCAGAAAGATTCGACAGTTTACTGACGTTGAAACTGCAAAAATTGTGTATTTTGCTTACTTTCATAGTATTATGTCTTACGGAATCTTACTATGAGTAAAGCGGCAGATATTCAAAAAATTATTGTATTACAAAAAAGGGCAATACGTGCAATTTATAATTTAAAACCGCGCGAATCCCTTAGAGAGAAATTTAAGGAAATAGGTATTCTTACAGTAGCCTCGCAATATATTTATAGTAATCTAATCTTCGTAAAACAGCACATTCACAATTACAAAAAAATATGCGATCTGCATGATAGGCAAACTAGAGGCCGCCATAAGCTCGTGACTCCATCGCTCCGCCTCAAGAAGGTCCGAAGGTCGTTCGTGGGAATGAGCATTCTATTTTATAACAAAATTCCACAACCTATCTTAAACTTGCCTTTACACAAGTTTAAGAAGTCCATTAAAAGTATGCTCCTGAAAGAAGCTTATTATACTGTTGAAGATTACGTAAATGACAAAGGAGCATGGATTTGACTCGCTCCAGCAATGCTAAGGACAGCGGTTACATATTATGTATAAATTAATAAAATTGTAAAATTTTTTTTTTCAAAAGAGCAACCGCCGAGTTTCTTGCTGGTTCTTCTCGGTAGGAATGGCATTCCGAACCAGTGGTAGATTCACTCGACGATTCAAGCGTACTTGTAAAAGTCTATTTGAATAAAAATAATTTGAATTTTGAATTTTTGGTAACGCAGCCAGCGTTCTGGGCACATTGTCTCATTGCAACAGAATGGATGAAATTTTAATGTTAAGTTTTTAATTTAGATTTTAATAAGTTGTTATATTTTTATGCCATTGTTTTCAGTTACACTGAGAATAGCCCTCCTAACCCAGTGCACACTGCGTTGTCTAATCTTGCATCATACTTAGATGAAGCTGGGCTAAAAGAGGTTTGGGACATTTTATTATACATATTTTGTAATAATTTTGTCCATAGTCTGTGTCGTGGTCATTATTCGTAACCCGTTAACATAGGCGAACGACAGAAGCGACGCCACGCGACGCGACGCGATACAACACCATAGAATATGACCCAGACGTATCAGCTACTGTTTGATATTGTAGTATCGTGTCGCGTTACCGCGTTGGTCGCTCACCTAGGAAAACTGGTCATTCTCATCTCTTAGTATAGATAAATAATAATTGGCTATTTGACAACTAGTAACCTAAATTATTTTTAGTGATTATAAAATAGCCGATCTCCCAAAAGACGTAATATCCACCTCCCCTATTAGTTTTATGTTGAATAACCATTTTAATCTTTCGATTAAAGCAAAAGAGTGCGTGGTGTCGGCACTGGTAGGTAAGTGAACCGTGGCCTAGTGGTCAAAGGCGCTCAGGGCGCGATTCCCAGAGAGACGTAGGTTCAAATCCTGCCGGTTCCGGAATTTTTGATATGTATGTTTAAGTAAGTTTAGAAACTAACCTCGTATGTGAAGCACTGTAATAAAATTATAAAATTGAGTGCGTTGAAGTTTGATGATGTCACAATTCAGTATTTCATACAAAATCCCATACTAAGCGCACGTTTTGACGTTTGAAAATAAGTTTCTGATTTGACTAGTTATGAAATACCCAATTGTATTTATCCATTATTTCGTTGTATGAAATAACTCTATAAAAAAACGCAACTACATAATTAATTCTTTGAATTGATTCATACGTACCTAGTAGGTACATGTTGTTATTGCTTTTAGTAATTCCTAAATTCATATTATGTTTTTGCAGTATGAAGAATGGCTACAAGACACACAGAGTCACACAGCCCAGTTCAATAGTGCTAGGTCTGCTATAAACACAGCTAGAAACAATATGGCTTGGGGCAGAGACAATGCGGACATGATTCTAGAGGCTGCAAAAGCTGGAGCAACCACATTTATAGTATCGTCTGTTTTATTAATAGCAATGTCTTTATTAGCCATAGTTGCAGGATAAATGTTCTTACTAGTTTGTTCTTACTATAGATCCAGTATATTGCCAATAAATTAAATTTGAAAAACAAAAAATAAAATATTGAAATAAAAAAAATATATTTCCGTTGGAATTGTTTCATTGATACTTAGTATACTCGTATTATAGAATTTATAGACCAATACAGACCAAAGGATCAGGTTAATTAATTTTTTAACTGAACCTGCAGTTAAAACGTAAATTAGCCTATCTGGTCCAGCACTAAGCAAAAACTACTTAACAGATTTTAAAGTTGTTATTCATTGCCAATTTAATTATGGCCATCTTCTTTGCTAGGTTTTTGTTGGCTTGTCGACATTTTTTAAAGGCGTATAAAATGATGCTCAGACAACAAATGCATGTTTAAGAACTTGATCATTTTGATCTTAGTTCTTTAATTGGCCAATATTTTTGATAGGAAGTTGGCCATAACAATTTCAAAGGTCATGATAATTTTAAGGGAAATCCTTAGTTTTCCGGGATAAAAAGTAGCCTATGTGTTATTCCAGACTATAACACACCTACCTTTGTGCCAAATTTCATCCAGATCCGTTCAGCCGTTCTGGCGTGCTTGAGTAACAAACATCCATCCATACATCCATATACATCCATACATCAATCCATCCAAACTTTCGCATTTATAATATTTATTGTTTATTGATTGATTGATTGATTCCTGGTATTTAGAATAACGGTAAATCAGTATAATTTTAATGTAGCATTTCCGCATTTTTCAGTGGTAGAAAATAAACTGTATCAAAACGATATAAACCGATATGAAATTATGAAATTTTCATATCGGTAACATGTATAGATAGAAACCAATGTCACGATAAAAATCTAAAATTTTGAAATAGATTAAGTTCACGCGTCGGATATAATATCAAAACTTTATATATTTTATCTATATTTTATGATGATGTTATGACTATTATCATTCATAATAATTGCTTCATAATAAAAGTATCACACATTTACCATCTTTTAAGTCATTTAAATGTAGTATTAAAGCTAGTCCTGATATGATCTTATTTATGGAATAGTAAACGATAAAAAGATATGAATATTTTACTGACCGAGAACTTCATTTGGGACCGCTGGGTCCCTAGAGCAGGTAAATATCAAGTTTTTAGTTATAAAATTATTTTAGGTACTCATTCAAAATCTCATAATATTCGTTTTGCCAATGTTAAAAACATCGTGATGATGAACAATTATTATAGCATGCAAATTATTTTAAATTTTATTAATTTTTTGTAAATAATTGCGAATTTATTTTTTCAGAACGATGAACTTTTTTAGGAAGCTAGTAGTTCTGTCAACAGTATTGGTTTTAGTTAAAACTGATTTTCCCTTAGACTTTGAAGAACCTCTTGTTTTGAGTAGTACCGCAGATGAAAAATATCGCATCCCTGAAGATCTTGACCCTATACACTTTGATGTAGAAATAACTCCTTATTTTGAAGCTGACGATGGCCGAGAGGCTTTTACATTTGATGGAATTGTTACATTAACTGTTAGGGTAAGTAAAAAGACACAATAATAATTACATTAAATGAAAGGTTGTATTCTTTTTACTAACCTGTCATCCAGTAAGATAAAATGCGTAGGATAGAAAACCTTAATGTTTCAACAGTCATTTAATGCAATAGTAAACATTTTACATCATCAGGCAGTAAAGGATAACATCAGTACATTGGTACTTCAAGAAAACGTTAAAGACATAAATTCAGTCATTATTACTGATGAAGCTGGTCAAGAATTACCCCTGAATACAGATAATGGATCGAGCGGCTTTGAGAGAATTCGCGACTACCATTTCCTAGAAATTCATTTGAAGGATGGAACTTCGTTGGTCAAATCAAAAAACTATATAGTGAGGATAAAATATGTGGGAAATATAAATGAAACACCGCTGTCAAGAGGTGTATTCAGAGGAAGCTATAGAGATGCAAGCGGAAAACTTCAGTGAGTTTCTGTGAATAAGATATCATAATAATTACACCATCATAAATCGGATTAAATCATAGTATAATTAGTTCAAGCAGAAGCTTATGCAGCTTTTGATTATTATTATATTAGATGCGCGCGACTTCGTCCGCGAGAATTTCTGATTCCTGCAGGAACTCTTAAATTTTTCGGGATAAAATTAGACTATGTCCTTCCCCGGGATAGGGGGTAGATTCATTTGACTATTCATAAGCACTTGTTTTGATATTTTTGAATAAAAATCATTTGAATTTTGAATTTTGAATAGAAACCTATATTTCTATACCAACTTTTGTCCTAATTGGTTGAAAAGATGGGCCATTAAGGGCAGACAGACAGACACACTTTCGGATTTATAATATTAGTATGTAAACGTGAAAATATGATGAAAACGGTAAGGCATTGCAGTAATAAAACGTAGGTATGTGATTTTACCTATACGGCTACGTCTATTGGTTTAGCAAGGAGTTGTACCTGCAAAATTGCTTGCATATTAAATTACCGCAATCTTTTTTTTTTATCCACTACAAGTTAGCCCTTGACTGCGATCTCACCTGATGGTAAGTGATGATGCAGTCTTAGATGGTAGCGGGCTAACCTGTTAGGGGCATGTCAGTTATATTAAACCCATACCCCTATTCGGTTTCTACACGGCATCGTGCCGGAACGCTCAATCGCTTGGCGGCACGTCTTTGCCGGTGGGGTGGTAACTAGCCACGGCCGAAGCCTCCCACCAGGCCAGACCAGGGAAAATGAAGAAATTATAAATTCCCAAATTGACCCTACCGGGGATCGAATCCGGGACCTCCGCACGTTAAGACAACAGCGCTACACACTGCGCCACGGAGGTCGTCAATCTTTTTACTGCAATCTTTTTAACGCTTAGTTTTTTTTTTGATTTCAGTTGGTACGCAGGCTCTCACTTACAGCCCACGAACTCAAGGCAAGCATTCCCTTGCTTCGATGAACCTGGATTCAAATCTACATTTAACATTGTCATTAACCGACCAGCAAATTTTACTGAGACGTTCTCGAACATGAAAATAAAAAATGTAACGCAGTAAGTGGTCTTGAATTTAATAGTTTAGCATTTAATTGTGGCAGCGGCGGATTCTGAAATCCAGCAATACGGCTAAAAACTGTTTTGCGTTCTTCAATTCGGCTAGCCCTAATATTGTAATTGGGCAAATCATGAGCCGCCGTTTTGTAAAACAGCGTAAAATGAAAAGTTGCATTGTAAATACACCATATCCCAAACTTAAGAATCAGGAACAGAATCAAATTTGGGCACTCCGACACAGTCTTGTCTGCCCTACCACAGAATATTTAATAGTAAAGTACCACTAGAATTTTTTTGGGTAGCCACTTTCTTGACTGAAAATATAAGTTACAGCGTTTAATGTAAACCCGTTTTTGAGATATAAAATTGAGGTTCTATTTAAAGTCTATATTGCTCCTTCCTCAAAGAAAAGAGGCGTTTATCCAACAATTGGGTATTTGACAACTAGTCAAATCAGCTTTTTTTTCAAACGTCAAAACGCGTCCTAAGTAGGTATGGGACTTATATGAAATTCTGAAACGTGACGTCATTAAAGTTCGACGCACTTTTTTACTTTAATCGATTGTTTAAAATTGTTATTCAACATAAAACTATCACGGGACGTAGATATTACGACTTTTGGGAGATCCTCTATTTAATAATCACTAAAAAATAATTCATTTGAATAGTAGTCAAATACCCAATTGTAGTGTGAAATTGATACATTCGCATTTTTTAGAGTGGGTGATCGTATTAGAGAAGTCTTTCATACTACACCAAGAATGTCGGCATATTTGGTGACCTTCCACATAAGTGAGCAATTTAAAGTAATTGCCGAAAATAATGAACCCAACGCATCATACCGTATTATTGCGAGACCAAATGCAGAAGGTCAAGGGGCGTATGCCTTGGAAGTTGGCCCACCCTTAACTAAATGGCTCGGGAATTATTTTGGAATCGATTATTATACAATGGGTGATACAATTGCTGAAATAATGAAAAATGATCAGATTGCATCTCCAGATTGGGCATCTGGTGCTACTGAAAATTGGGGGCTTGTATCCTACAGGTTTGTTACTTTTTTATATGATACTTGAATTGACGACAAAGATGGGTTTTAAATTATGAATTGACAACAAATATCGCAAACCCCTGTCAGACACCCTGTTGTTTTATAATTTAAGAGTGTTGCAACCGTACTAAGTGTCTGACAATGGACAACATGGTTTCTCATTTATTATTCCAAAGAAAAATATAAATAAAACGTTTTCTACCTGATACCTTCCAAAGCAACCGCGATCAAAACTTCATAGTCGGAGATCGTTTATTACCTCTACTAGCTGATGCACGCGACTTCGTCCTCGTGGTTTAAGTTTTTTTGATACCCGCGGGAACTCCTTAATTTTCCTTGATAAAAAGTAGCCTATGTCACTCTCCAGGTTTTTAACTATAACCATGCCAAAAATCACGTCGATCCGTTGCTCCGTTGCGGCGTGATTGAAGGACAAACCAACAAACCAACAAACAAACTGACTTTCGCATTTATAATATTAGTATGATTAGAGACAATAACGAAAGTCTGACCGTCGCGGGATCTTGGACCATGAGCTGCACGAAACAAATTAAAATAAATAAGTGGTTAGACTGATCTAATCATAAGACCATACAATTCTTGAAATTTAGATTAGTTTAATCTCTATTTAAATTTTTGGATTTGTTTCGTGCAACTCAGTGTATCTCATAAAATTTCTGAAAAGGGAATTTCTGTTCACATTTAGGGAACTCCGTCTCCTCTACGAAGAAGGGGAAACTAACGCTCTGGATAAAATGAACATCGGAACTATCACTGCGCACGAGCTTGCTCACAAATGGTTCGGCAACCTCATCACGTGCAGGTGGTGGGACAACGTGTGGATCAATGAGGGATTTGCTAGTTACTTCGAGTACTTTGCTATGGATGGCGTAAGTGATTTTTTAAATTCATCAACTACATAGTTAATTTGCTCTGATATTTTCAGAAATTCTACCCTAGTAAAGAGCTTCTGAAATGCTTTACAAGATTAAACAAATAGTACAACTATATTGCTACTCAACAAATTTGCCTGGTGGGAGGCTACGGCCGTGGCAAGTTACCACCCTACCAGCAAAGACGTGCCGCCAAGCAATTTAGCGTTCCGGTACGATGCCGTGTGGAAACCGGATAGATGCATAGGTTTAATATAACTGCCATGCCCCTAACAGGTTAGCCCGCTACCATCTTGTGCTGCATCGTCACTTACCATCAGTTGAGATCGCAGTCAAGGCCATAACTTGTACTGAATAAAAAAAAAACATATTTTTTTGTCCAGTAAAAAGAACTTAGTTTTTGTCTCCTCCACAATCCTTTTGAAATCATTGAGGTATAATTTTAGTACATATTACAGATTACTTCAATGTTGGAAATTTAACTGTTGTGTGAAAGCTTTCTTTTTATACTATTATTATGCCGCGACTTTGTCCGCGTGGTTTAAGTTTTTGGTTATTCCCGCGGGAATTCCTCAATTCTCCGGGATAAAAAGTAGCCTATGTCACTCTTCAGGTCCTCAACTATACCCATGCCAAAAATCACGTCAATCGGTTGCTCCGTTGCAGCGTGATTGAAGGACAAACCAACAAACAAACACACTTTCGCATTTATAATATTAAGTATGATATCAAATCAAATTGTAATTTTGTACAAAACAATTGATTTCCATAACATCTTTCTTTATAGCATTTTTTTTTCTATTTTCAAAACAGATTGATCCATCCACGGAATTAAGTAGCCAATTCAACATCTTAGCATTACAAGGCGCTCTATCCACCGATTCCTCCGCATCTACAAGGGCTTTAGAACACACTGTCAACTCGCCAGCCCAGGTGACTGGACACTTCAGTGGAATCAGCTACACCAAGGGAGCTTCCTTCCTTCTCATGTTGAAGCATTTCGTTGGAGAAGAAACGTTCAAAAAAGCCTTGAATTATTTTTTGCTAGACAGGTAATTATCCAGGCCATACTGAATAAACAGGTCAAAATTCAATAATGTACCACATAATATGCTTAATGAGCAGCGCGTTTCTGTTGCTGAATCACAATATTTCACGAATTCTTTTATTTTCGACAGAATTAGAATTTATTTATTACATGATACACATAATATTAGGTACATATTAATTATTATCAAAGGTGGTACAATAGATAACGAGACAAGTATATTATTATTGTTATGGCGTGGAATACTTAAAAATAATCAATATAATAAATTACTAAACTACTACTACTAAATATCTAATGAGAAATGATAAATAGGCGAAAATGATGAAAATTCTTTAAATATCGCAAATCGTAAAGCGAAAACTGTATTTTTGAGTTGGTGTACTTAAAATTTAGCAAAATCTATTTATCTGTTTTAACGCTTTATATAATTTTTTATCGCTATACCTTGAAAACATCATTATTGATAAAATTAATACTCAATACTCAATGTATTCTAAACGCTCAATTTATTTTTAACATTTAGGACGGTGATTCTTATGTTTTGACTCTATCACCGATTCGGAAAAAAATTCTACTGAGAAGAGCCGGCAAGAAACTCAGCAGTTGCTCTTTTTAAAAACAAGATGTTACAATAAGTAGATATTCTTTTGATATAAATCACAATCCTCTAAGCGAATAGTATTCAATCATATTAATACAAATGGTTTCCTTTCCAGAGCTTACGAGCACGCTTATCCATCCCACTTATTCAGTTCCTTCGCCAAAGCAGTACAAGAAGACAATTCGATAAATAGTTTTATAAATATAGCCGAAATTATGAGGTACTGGGTCGAGCAACCGGGATACCCCGTGATCAACGTAAATGTTAATATGAACACTGGCATCATGTCTGTGACTCAGGTAATAAGTTTTGTTTGAAACTTCTAAGTGAGCAGGGAATATTTAGCGGGGAGGTTACTATCATCACTTAAAACAGTATTATTTCAAAACTAGGTGATGCCCGCGACTTCGTCCGCGTGGATTAAGCTATTTGTAGTTCCCGGAGAACTCATTCATTTTCCGGGATAAAAATAGCATATGTCACTCTCCAGATCCTCAACTATGCCCATGAAAAAAATCACGTCGATCCGTTGGTCCGTTGCAGCGTGATTGAAGGCCAAACCAATAAACAAACACACTTTCGCATTTATAATATTAGTGATGTTACTAACACAAAGATGAGAAATTTCGCACGTTGACCGTTTTGTTTCTTATAGAATTGGACTAGTTTTGTACGGAAAAAAAAAAAAAAAAAAAAAAAAAAAAAAAAAAAAAAAAAAAAAATTTGGCGGCCGGGTATAAATTCAACCATTCAAAAATAGGTTGGAAGAAAACTTTTATTTGAAAATTTTTATTTAAAAAATATTCTTATTTTTAGGAGAGATTCTTTATCAGCCCCTCAGCGAATAAAACTGAACAAGTGTGGCCCTTACCCCTTACATACACTACAGGCAGGAATCCCGATTGGAATAACTTGACTCCGAGCGTCGTGATGATCAACAAATCCATAGAAATACTTAAAGCTCCGGGACACGAATGGGTTATATTTAACGTACAGCAGAAAGGTAAAGTTAAAATTTTTTTATAAAGCATACTACAGGTCGCCCGCGTACAATTGATTTCCTATGAGATTAAGGGATTTTAACGGCTTAGATATAGCTTATGAAGGTTTTTATTATTTAAAGCTAATAACTTATTCGCCGATTTTCAAGTATCTATGGTCAACAACAAAGGGCTTTTATGTAAACTTCCGACCCCCTCTTCACCCCCTTTGGGGTAAATTTTCGTAAAATTACTTATACAGGTTTTCATTATTTATAACTTGTAACATAATTGCCAATTTTCATGTCTCTAACTTCAAAAACAAAGGATTTTCATGCAAACTTCCAAGCTCCATTTTAATCCCTTAGAGTTAAATTTTCTCAAAAACCGTTTCTTTGCTGACGTTTACACCATAGAAGAACCTACCTTCTAAATTTCAAGTCTGTATGCTTTAAATTTTCTGAGATATCTTGATTGGTCAGTCAGACAGTGAATGAGTGATTTCGCTTTAATACTCGTAAATACATATAAAGAAGATTATATTGGCTGGCACTGCCCAAACGCAATGGGCTACAAATTGGCTGGAACATTTAGAATTTTGATTTTTGTTTCGAATTTGTCACTAAAATTTTTTTTTTAGGATTCTACCGTGTGAACTACGACACTCATACTTGGGAAATGATCGCCAATGCACTTAAAAGTTCGACGAATACGACTACTATTCATAGATTAAACAGAGCACAGGTGAGCTAAGTACATAAATATTGTAACCTCTTTTTTTGAGAAAAGAGCAACCGCTGATTTTCTTGCCGGCTCTTCTCAGTAGAACAGCTTTTCGAACCGGTGGTAAAGTCTTGACGTATCATAAATGACACAAGTTGACCTGTGTGAAATAAATAAATCATTTATTTGTTTATTTATTACAATAATTATCCTAGTAGCCTAAGTCCTTCTCCGAGATGTAACTTTTCTCTTTATCAAATTCCTTGAAAATTCCTTTAAAAGGTAGGCCCTGATAGTATGGCAAACAGACTGACAGACACGTGTTCACATTCATAACATTAGCAAGTATGGATTTCAAAGATCTAATTGCTCAAGCCATTCCTAAGCCGTGTACTTATCAGGAGTATAGTACATGTACTAGATGATACCCGCGACTTCGCGTGGATTGAGGTTTTGCGATTCCCGCGGGAACTACTTAAATTTCCGGAATTAAAAGTATGTCCTTCCCGGGGATGCAACCTACTACTGTACCTACTAAATTTCTTATAAATCGGTTGAAAAGTTGGGCCGGGAAAGCGTAGCAGACAGACAGACACATTATCGCATTTATAATATTATAGTATGGATTAAGGGTCTTCATAAACTTTGTTTCAGATAGTCGACGACGTGTTCGCCTTGATGAGGTCTGAACGCATCAGCTTTGAACTTGGCTTTAAGATTCTGGACTTCTTGAAAGACGAGACCGACTATTATTCCTGGTATCCAGCTATAACTGGTTTCAGCTGGATTAGAAACCGGTTTCTGCATTTGCCAGAGACGTTGAATGAATTTGATGTAAGAAGTAATTTTGTCTACTAATCGGTATAGTCTTATATCAATGTTCTGAGTATACAGTTTGTTTTTTGATGAAGTTTAAAAAGGTTCGTCGAGTCTACCAGGGATTTAAAGAAATTGGCATCCTTACGGTTGCATCGCAGTACATATACGACAGTATAATGTTTGTGAAACAAAATATTCATCTCTATTAACAAAGAGGGGATACACAAAATCGACTTACTAAAAGTAATGCCGCGATGTCGTCTACGCAAGGAGCAGAAATCCTTTGTGGGGTCGAGTGTTACCTCTTATAATGCATAATATGGTTCCAAAGGAACTTTTGGATTTGCCATTGCACAAATTTAAAAAAACCGTAAAAGAACACTTGTTGCGTCGGGGCTATTATACAATTGACGAATTTCTTTATGACAAAGTTGTATGGAAGCAACAGACTTTGGGTCCAGCTCCCCACAGGATAGTATAATAACTTACTCTATTGTATTTTATTTTATTTATATACTTACTCACCTAAGTATTGTAATATTTATATTGTTAAAAAACAAAAGAGCAACTGCTGAGTTGCTTCCCGGCTCTTCTCGGCAGAATTTTCTTTCCGAACTGGTGGTAGAGTCAAAACATGACGTAGCATAAGATACACCTGTATGTCCTACATGTTTTAAATAAATTGAATTGATTCAGAGACCTACTTTTTCCAAAGAACAAGTTTGGCCATCCAAAAGGACAATGCTGCCAGCATCTTGGGCATTATGCCTCACTGCGGTGGCATCGACAACGATTCATTTTAAGATTTTAGTTTTTAATTTAGATTTTAGTTATTTTATACATAAATAATTACTGTTATTTAAGTAATTGTAAAATTTAAAATCTACTTGTAGAAAATCCTCTTCGGCTTCCTCAACGCTGTCATTGCCGACCTGGGTTACGACGTCAAACCCGAGGAACCCTTAACGAGAACCCTTAACAGGTTCTTCCTCCTCAACTTTGCCTGCAGCATCGGCCATGAGGGCTGCATTAGCGATTCTGTCACCAAGTACAGAGCTTTAATGACGAACGGGGCGAGGTAAAACTATAACAAAATATTATCTTAGCTTTTAAGCCGTGATCTTCTGATAGAGTTTGGTTATTTTTTTAAGGGTTGCATACCAAAATTATAAAAAAGTAACCCCCAATGGTGCGACTATGTTCGCACGACACGTCACAATTATAAAGACTTGAAATTTGGAATAGTTTTAAAGTAAATAATGTTTTCCAAACCTTATTGCAAATTGAAGAATTCAAAAAATATTAGTGGCATAGTATCATAATAATATGCAAGGGCTGCTGGAATAGTTTTAAAGTAAATAATGTTTTCTAAACCTTCTTGAAAATGAAAGAATTCAAAAAATATTAATGGCGTATTAAAATATAATATAATATGAAAAGGCTGCATTAACACAAATTAAAATATTTTTTATTTATTACTTAGTTTTTGACTTATGTTTACTGTAGCGTAAAAATACTGTGACGTCAGAGTAAAATTGATGTTTAATACTTTGTTTAAAAGTTATACTTTATCTATATAGCTTCATGCCAAATGAAACCCATACCAAATGAAAATCAATGGTAATGCTGAATGCATGACTTCAATTCAGCAGCATTGGCTGTTGTAGAACTAGTACATAGTATATAATCCATTTAATTTTCTTTACTTTCGTTGTTGCGTGACTACATACCATTTGCAAGGATAACACGTCAAAGTCAAATTCCAATAAAGTAATGAGGCAATTTCGTCGTGAGAGGAAATTGACCGAGCCTATGTCCTACTTATTTTATCTAGACTATATTATAACATTCTCTGATATTTTTGTTATACAATAAGTATTTAGCTGACGCCTGAGACTTCGTCCACTTGCATTGAGGTTTTTTGATTTCTTATTAACCCCGGGTTATGAAGTCCCGCGGGAATACTAACCTATATCCTCCTTCGATAAACAGCCTATGTCAATAACAAAGTTCATCAAAATCGGTTGAAGAGATGGGACGTTAAAGCGTAGCAGACAAACAAACTTTCGCATTTGTAATATGAGTATGGATTATTATGATTGTAATCCTTTCGATAAAACAACAGATGAGTAAGTGGCTCTCTGAAACAGTAAGGTACGAGTAAATACATAATTGTTAGATTTTCCTTATCTATGTTTTTTTTAACCAAAACGGTTTTTCCCTATCTGCGAGCTCAGGTTATCTACGTATATTATCTCAAGGGCCTCTCCATTCTTTGTGATTATTTTTCTTGCGGTATTTACCTTAAAATTACATGACTCATTATATTATTAATTGAACTGTCCGATAGATTAGAATAGATTTGAATGTCAGTATACTTACATTAGAAGGCTGGGTTATTGTACCTACCTTTCAAGATGTGAAAAAAATAGTTATCTTACGAGTAAATGATTTGAGTGAAATGAATGAAAATAACGCGGAATTGCCATCATTCCACGAGGGCATGACTTATTTATTAACTAGATGATGCCCACGACTACGTCCGCGTGGTTTAAGATTTTTGATTCCCGCGGATACTCTTTAATTTTCCGGAATGAAAAGTATCCCTGTGTTCTTCCCGTGGATACAAACATCCCTATGCCAAATTTCATTAAAATCGGTTGAAGTGATATATTTTTTTCGAAAAATTTAGGAGACCCTCTGGGTATTAGAAAAACTTACGCTTACGACGTCATTCGACGGCATCATTTAGTTCTCAATAATTAATAGAGATTACATAATTGATTCGTCTGTGTCTCATTAATTTTCAGGATCAACCCTAACCTCAGGAGGCACGTGTTCTGTCAGGGTGTCCTCAACGGCGGTTTCAGCGAGTGGCAGTTCCTCTACCAGCGGAGGCTGAGCTCCAACAACCAAGCTGACCAAGCCGCCATGCTCCGGTCTCTTGGTTGCACAATCAACGAACAGGCAGTACAGGCGTGAGTATCCATACTTCCATCCATACTGATATTATAAATGGGAAAGTGCGTCTGTCTGTCTGCTGCGCTTTCACGGAACATCCGTTCAACCGATTTTGATGAAATTTGGTACAGGGATAGGTTGTATCCCGGGGAAGGACATAGGCTACGCTTGATCCCGGAAAAGTATCATCCCCACTTGTATAAAGTATAAAGGTGCATCACCACTTGCTTGCAAGTCTGATTGCAGCCAAGCGCTAGCCTTTATATAAAAAAAAAATTAAGGAGTTCCCGCGGGAATTAAAAAAACTTAGTAAACGCGGATGAAGTCGCGGGCATCATCTAGTACTTAATATTATAAATGCGAAAGTGTGTCTGTCTGTCTATCTGCTTTAACGGCCAATCTTTTCAACTGATTTTGGTGAAATTTGGTACAGAGATAGGTTGTACCCAAGAGAAGGGCATAGGCTATCCGGAAACTTAAAGAGTTCCTCCGGGAATAAAAAAACCACTTAATCCACGCGGACGAAGTCGCGGGCATCGTCTACTTTACATCTAATCTCTGACTTTAGGCCTACATTGCGTTTTAGAATTGCGTTCTAGTATTTTACGTTTTATCAACATCTTGTAATGTGATGTTTTGTTATTGGTTAGAATTATACACATTCTTAATGAAATTTTGTACTATCAAATGTATAACAATTGTTCTGCTATTATAACATTATCTGTTACAACCTTGATATACTTACATTTGAGGAATAGGCACTTGTAATGCAATAACCATTGACACAATTGATATTTTCAGGTATCTCCAAATGATTCTAAGTGATGATTTCAAAGCTCAAGACAGCGTCAACGCGTTTACCTTCCTCTATATTGGCAGCAGGAGTAACACAAGACCTGCCTTGCAATTCATCAAAGATAGACTCGAAGAAGTCAGAAGAAAGTAAGTTATTCATATTGAGATCTATCATTATTAACGTTTTATACAATAAAACATACTAATATTATAAATGCGAAGGTGTGTTTGTCTGTCTGTATATCTGTCTGACTGCTACGCTTTCACGGCCCATCTGTTCAAGCGATTTTGATGAAATTTGGTATGGGGATAGTTTGTATCCCGGGGAAGGACGTAGGTTACTTTTTATCTCGGAAAATTAAAGAGTTCCCGCGGGAATCCAAAAATCAATAATACTACGATATAATAATATATATCAAAATTGATATAACCATATAACCAGTATTTTCCTCTAGATAATATTTTAACAGCCTTCCAAATATGGTATATTCCATCATGCCATATTTAACCCTCTTAGGGGCGCTTTACATTGGCAACATTAACGAAAAAAAATACATAGCATTTTGCATAGACCGTGGTCTGTTATGCAAAATTATACCAGGAAAAAAAAATTACATTTAGAATAGGAGAATATACATAGTCCAGTCATGACGGGACTAACATGGGATGCCTCTGCTGTCACTTCTATTTTCGATAAAATCTCGTGTATGGTATACGGACAAAGTATTGCCGTCTGAACGCAATCACACTAATATAATAAAGGCGAAAGTTTGTGTGTATGTTTGTTACTCCTTCACGCCGCAATTACTGAACCGATTTAGCTGAAATTTGGAACATAGATAGCATATAACCCGGATTAAAACATAAGCTACTTGTTATCCCGGAAAATTGAAGAGTTCCCGCGGGAATCAAGAGAATTTATCTGTTCAACCGATTTTGATGAAATTTGGTACAGAGATAGGTTACATCCCGGGGAAGGACATAGGCTACTTTTTATCCCGGAAAATTGAAGAGTTCCCGTGGGAATCAAAAGAATGTATCTGTTCAACCGATTTTGATGAAATTTGGTACAGGGATAGATTGTATCCCGGGGAAGGACATAGGCTATTTTTTATCCCGGAAAATTCAAGAGTTCCCGCGGTAATCGAAAATACTTGGTCCACGCGGACGAAGTCGCGGGAATCATCTAGTGAGAAAATATTAATATTAATTTATTATTAATAATAATTATTAATAATAGATGATGCCCGCGACTTAGTCCGCGTGGATTTAAACTATCCCTATGCCAAATTCCATCAAAATCGGTTGAACAGATGGGCCGTGAAAGCGTAGCAGACAAACAGACAGACAGACGGACAGACAGACACACTTTCACATTTATAATATTAGGTAGTATGGATAATATAAACTATGAAATAACATGACCAATAAGATTGAATAAGGGGGAATCCAGATGTATTTGTATAAACTAATACTGCACTATTTTTAGAGTGGTGTTGCCAGCGTGGTACGAAAGTATTTTGAGTAACTTGGCAAGCTATGCTCCTGAAGAGGTTCTTAAAGACGTAAGTACTTTACATCATTTAGCGCAATCCGTGAGTATCGTAAAACTATGTTGCAGTGTGCAATATACAACCGATATCAATTATTATTTATCATTAGATAGATGCATCATGCTATACCTAATATACTATATTATTGTAGAGATGCGAAAGTATGAACTGATGCCCGCGGCTTTGTCCGCGTGGATTGAGGTTTTTTGGTTTCCGCAGGAACTCTTTAATTTTCCGGGATAAAAGTAGCCTATGTGTCATTCCAGACTTTATCTGTGCCAAATTTCATCCAGATTGAGTAACAAACATCCATGCATCTAAACTTTCGCATTCATAATATTATTAGTGTATATAAAATTCTCGTGTCACAGTTTTAGTGTTTATACTCCTCCGTAACGGCTTGACCGATTTTTATGAAATTTAATATGCATATTCATTAGGTCTGAGAATCGGCTACTATTTATTTTTCATACCTCCACGCGGATGGAGTCGCGGGCATCAGCTAGTATTAGTATAGACTAGTGGGCCCGGCAGACGTTGTCATCGCAAAAAGTAGCATTACCTACCTATCATATAGAATAAAATTGCGCTAATTTAGATACAGACCCTACACTACATTGTTCCGTTTTCACTACGATACAATATAAATAATTAATCAGTCATCTTTTTAAAAATAAAAATGATTTTCCTACTTGTCATCAGACATTAATCCATAAGCTTTGAAAACACTTTGAATTTTATCAAAACTTTTTCTTAATATATTAATTAATCCACGATATTGTTGTCTTCAGATGGAGCAATGGCTACAATCCAATGAGTCTTTACCGGGCAGGCAAGTCGGTTTGAGCGCTATAGCCAGCGCCAGGACCAACATGCGATGGGGAACTGATCGAGCTAACACCATTCTGAAGGCTGCAAGAGGCTCGGCTATTGTAACTACCCGAGTATCTTTAATGTTGTTAATTGTTACCTCTGTTGCTTTATTATTAAAATAATATTATTTAAGGTCCAAAATATTATTTGACTGGAGTTGTTTGAAGGCTTTAACTGTTACATTGTTTTGTTATTATGATTGCTGTCTACTAAACTAGTAACTAAAAGATCCATCTAGTTATATGTACGCTTTTGTAAATATACTTTGATAAAATTATTTTTTTATAATAAATGAATATATTATAGGTATACCTGTAGAAAGCTTTTATTTCTTTCTTTACTTTCCACAAGGATATTACACGTAAAGGTATAGGGATTTTTGGAAACAACTATTCTTTCTACAATACCTATTTCCATTTCTTTGTCATTTTTTTTATTCGATGACAAGTGAGACCAGCACGTGTAAGATTGTACCAATATTGTGAATGCGAAAGAGTGTTTGGTTGCTGGTTTGTCCCGCCGCAACAGAGCAACGGATCAATGGATCAGCGGATTTTGGCATGGGTATAGTTGATGACCTGGAGATAGGCTACTTTTTTAACCGACTTCCAAAAAAGGAGGAGGTTACCCGCCCGACTTCAACATAGTAGGTAGAAATCAAAACTATTTTGTACATTACAGTGGCGTTGGAAGTCGGTTTTTGGAAATAATTTGTATGTCCTTGAAAATTAAGGAGCTCCCATGGGAATTAAAAAGTTATTTCTCGCGACGCGGCCCCGGTCTAATAAGTCCACCTTGCCTTATAACACAAACGGAAGTGGTATTATTTAGATCAGAATCTAGAACATCCCGTGTCTCATCTGAGCACTAAACTTTTGACAATGTAAAACATATGAAAAAGTAGTCGAAATACGTGAAAGTTGGGAAATGGTAAACCAATCGCATAATTATCCAAAAAAGGTATTTCATAATATCAGGAATCTCTCCGTCATAGTTGAAGGTCTTTAACCTTCAACTATGACGGAGAGAGACAGTCGATCTATCTAAAGTAAATATATTTGAGTATGAACGAATAGTGACGATAAGGTAAATCTCGAGATGATTGTTATCTGTTTGAAGACTGAAGTGCTGAAGCAAATACAGTTCGCACAATAAATTGCCGTGGATAAGACATCAGGTATGTAATTAAAAACAATTGTACTGCCCTATACACTATTATAAGTGTTATTTAACATAGACTTTTAAAAAAAAAATAAAGGTAAAAAAATATATTACCTAATAAAATCCTTACTAATATTATATAAATGGGAAAGTGAGTTTGTTTGTATGTTTGTTCCGCTTTCACGCCGTAACTACTGAACCGATTGCTTTGAAATTTTGCAGACGTAAAGTTAGAAGTCCGGATTAAATAATAGGGTACTTTTTATCCCGGAAAATTAAAGAGTTCTCGCGGGAACTAAAACTCCTCAATCCACGCGGACGAAGTAGCTAGTATTGATATAAATGAAAATATATAATAAAAATAATATAAATTAACTTATAATATATATATTGAAATATATGTATTTTGTAGAGATAGAAACTGGTGCATTTATAGCGTGCGTATGTCACAAAAAACTGAGAAATAATTATTTCTGTTCTGTGTTATTTTTAGAAAAAAATATTTTAAAGGTAAACTGAGGGGTACGTTCAAAACTATAAGAGATTTTTCAAAATCGGGTTTTGAGATTCGTCAATGGCTGCTTGAAGGTCTGGAAAACAGCATATTATTTATCAAGCATACATAATATTATGTATCGATTGATATATACTTTCCAAAACTCAGTTTTGTCGATTTTACGCTATTACAGATCCTAAATCCAGGCGGACGCAATCCACAATCATGCTCAATATTATGCATCATCTTACTTAATATTTCCAATAATTATAAATAACTTATTAATATTTTTACCTTGCTGTAGATTTCAATACTATCAGACAAATAGAAATTATATTAATCATAACATTAATATAACCTTCTACAGGGAAAATATTTAAATAAAATACACAGCCTGTTGCCGTATCGGCAACAGGAAAGAAAAATAAAATCATCATAAGAAAAAAGATTTTAAGGACATACAATAAATAAAACCTACTTTTCAGAGATCCTTAATTAATCAGAGAATAATTTATATTCGAATATAAATTATTCTCTGATTAATTACAACTTACACATTCATGTGTTTAATACTTAATCAAATCAAAATAGTACATTCTGGTCATCCTACACCGACCGGCAAAAGCCTTGGCTTGCAACAAATGCTCACTAATGACTGCTACTTTTTCATGCATCATCTGTTCAACTGATTTTGACGAAATGTGGTGTAGAGATAGGTTCCATTAGCTTCCCAGGGGAAGGACATATTCTACTCTTTGTCCCGGATAATCAAATAATTTCCATTGGATTACGAAGAAAATAAATCAAAATCTAGTTTTGTTATAGATATTGACGGTTAATGGATGATTTGAACAAAACCATCAACTTTTTATTATTTATCATGACAAAATATTAATAAGTAATTAAATGTTCTATTCTTAATATGGTCATAAGACTATTTCATCTAAAATGTTTAAAAATTGACTTCAAAATAATGTTTTCAGATATGTTGCGTCAATTATCGCAGCTGGTGCTGCTCTGCGTTGTTATACAGTCAGTTAACGCTGAAACAGATACAAAATATAGACTGAATACAACAATCACACCTTTATCTTATTCAGTACTTATAACACCATACTTTGACACGGGTGACGATAGAGCATTCACATTCGATGGAGAAGTTCAAATAACGTTTACAACATCCACAAACATAAACACAATAAAAATACATTCTGAGAACTTAACATATACAGCTTCTAATATAACTTTAACAAACGGAGTGAACACTATTGGTTTATTGGAATCTAATCCTCTAGAATTTGAAGAGAAATATTCATTCGCTCATATAAATTTGGCGAATGAACTCGCATCTGGTATAGACTACATATTGAGAATCGTTTTTAGAGGACCGATAAGAGATGATTTAGCTGGATTCTATAAAAACTACTACATGGAAAATGGCGTTAAAAAGTAAGTAGACCACTTATTTATAAAACTTTCTTTAACTATCCCGATGAAACCCAATTCTTGTAAATCCAGGATGTAAGCTATAAGTGTGCCAAGTTGCATGCAAATCCATACAGTAGTTTCAGTAAGGTGCCGTAACAGATAGACAAATAGCCAGGACAGACAAAAAATTTCAGATATTTTTTTTGGGCTTGTCTGTATCGATTATAACACGTATCCTACATTTGAAATTAAATATTATGTCACTAAGTATCACATCGGTATGCTGCCATCTCAGCTATTATCTTGATCTTGCAATAAAATTGGAGTACTCCGTCAAGAGATCAAGTTGATTACCACATCTACTGACATTGTTTATCACTAGTATCATCTTATCTAGACTGATATTATGGGCTATTGTGATGAGTAGAATATCTAGAGAGGATTTTATTGGTATATGTAATAATATTATCGTGTTACATAACAATTTTTACCCAACTGCGGCAGAGCCAAAAGGAGGGGTTATGATTTTAGCAGTCTGTGTATTTGTTCTACTGGCACCTTAACTTGAATCAATTTTGATGAATGAGGCTTCAATTTATTCGTTTACATTTTACTCGAACAATAAAGATATGACAGATGTTACATCCAAAAAAGTAGGTTTTCTTTGAAAAAATTTTCCGCTGTCAGGCTTACAGTTTTTCATACATACTGCTTGATACAAGAAAGTAATGTAGTCGTTGCAAATGTATATCATATCTATTAATATAAGCCTTATTATATAAATGATGTATCTTTTACTCAAGTGACTAGAAAAGTCATTATCGTGAAAGCGAAACTAAAACTCCTGTCAATATTATTACAGCAAATATTTTAATAATGTTAGTGGGCGATTAGATTGTAGTTATACAAACAAGTATCTTTTTAGATGGCTGGGTGCAACGCAGTTCGAGTCGACAAACGCTAGAAAAGTTTTTCCATGTTTCGATGAACCGGAATATAAGGCTGTGTTTACGTTAACAATCGATAGACCCGCGGACTATAAACCTACATTGACTAACACGAAGCTTCAGAGTAACGTATCGCTGTGAGTAATTGTTTCTTTTTCTCACTTTTAGCATCCATAACATCCATTATGATTTTATTTTGTTGTAGAGTTGACTTTTAGAACTCTATTTTTTATAATAATAAATCTTTCACTTAGATTACTTAATTATGAATTAATCTGTAAAATGAAACATATGCATAATCATAAAAAACTACAAAACTATACCTATGTTAGTTATGTTAGTAAAAATTAATTATGACTATATTAGTGGTGTAAATTAACATGATATCTACAGTTCGTGAAACACCGGGAGTGTATGTGCATGCCTACCCAGTGCCTCAACAAAAGGATTTTTATTTTTTTATTTTTATTGCGTGATAGGCTTGCGCTTGACGACAATCATGCTTAGTGCAAAGCAATGATGAGGTCTAGGTTCGAACGCGCATGCCTAGAAGATGCCTATTCACTCTTGCCTTGAAGGTACTTAAATTAAGAAATTTTTAATAATAATTATGAGTAATTTCAGATCAAATGGCTACGTCAGAGAAACATTTTACCCGACCCCAAGAATGTCAACTTACTTAGTTGCATTCCTGGTATCAGAATTTGAAGCTGAGCATTACTATAGAAATGGAACAAAGGAACTTGCAGTTTATACCAGACCAGAAGCCAAAAACCAAACGGATTATACATTTGATTATGCTGTACGTGTTGTGCAAGCGCTAGGCGACTATTTCGGAATTGACTATTACTCTACAAATAGCAATCTGAAACTTGATCACATTGCGTTGATAGATTTCAAAGCCGGCGCTATGGAGAATTGGGGACTTGTGACGTACAGGTGGGTTGATCTTTAAAATTCCTCAAAAGCCACATGGACTGTACATAAACTGCATTAATGTTCACGGCTTGCTCATTCGCTTACTATCAGTAATTAACTGTATAACATTTTGGATTTATTCAAGTAATTTACTGATTTAATTGAACTGCCTCGTTGGTTTAGTGTAGCATGTTGGACTGCGACCGACGAGGTTCCGGATTCGAGTCCCGGGTCGGGCCTTAATTAAGTATTGGGTTTATGTAACTAGAAATTCTCAATACTATGCCGGAGTGAGGAATTTGGCGGCATTTCACCCCCGTGTCACGGAGAGCACGTTAAGAAGTCGATCCCGGTTATAGTTAATCACTAACATGATAATAGTCGTTAAAGCCAGCCAACCCACATTGGAGCAGTGTGGTGGGTCTAAGCTCTAATTCCCACCCTCTCCTATCAGAGTGGAGGCCTTTGCCCAAAAGTTGGGAAGTAATTTATATACAAAAAAAAAACTGAATTCAAATTAATAGTTTCAAAAGTAAAAAATATAAAATTATCGGGAGGATTGGATTGGATTACCTATAACATAATAAATATAAACTTTTTTTTTTCCTCAAACAGAGAATCGCTATTGTTATACGTGCCGGAAGAGTCGACGCCATATTACAAATACAGAGTGGCACAGATCATAGCACATGAAACTACCCACATGTGGTTCGGTAACCTGGTGACCTGTCACTGGTGGAGCAACACCTGGTTGAATGAGGGATTTGCTAATTACTTCCAGGATTATATCACGGCTATGGTTAGTATGTATTTTTTCAAGCTAAGCTTAGAACATGGGTTCTGTAAAAGCCTTTTTTTTTTTAAATTGGTTCACTAAGAGATTTCAGAAAAAAATAATTGTGTGTGTGCAATTCACGGTAGAAGTGAAACTTCAGAAAAGTAGCCGAGAATGAAAAGTTACAGAAAATGAGATAAATATAACTTGTATTCGATCTCGTTATCTCGCAGGCTAAATTCTATATATGTTTGTCTCTATTTGGTGTCGCTTTTTCGTTTCGTTGAATTTTCAAATCACAACGATACTAAAGAAGTTTTACTTTAAAAATCGTGCATAAATTAAATATAATGATACATAATCAAAAGAAGTCCACGAATTGGATACCATACATGCACCATAATCATTAATCAAAATAATCCAAGTAGGATTGTTTTTAGTATGAGGACTATAGAAATACACTTTGGAGGAGGCGGGAGCAAAGATAATGGTTACCAGATATAATAAAAATTCTTTTCAAAAAACCGACTTCCAAAGCCACTGTAAAGTAAAAAATAATTTTGATTTCTACACACTATGTTGAAGTCGGGCGAGCCTGACGCGTCAATTTTGCCTATCTTTGTTATACTCGCCCGACTTCAACATAGTGTGTAGAAATCAAAATTATTTTTTACTTTACAGTGGCTTTGGAAGTCGGTTTTTTTAAAAGAATTTTTCTTTTTACCTTTTTAGTGTACCTACTCTTAATCCAGTACCCTGCAGCATCAGAGTTGAGGAGTTCGGTTTAGAGACATTTATTTCTCATAAAGAACACAAACAGTTCACTTACAATGAGAAAATACATAGTTTTTGTAAATACATAATTTGTAAATACGTCATGTTATAACATTTTATGAGTTTGTGTCACAATTAATTAATAAAGTATGTAGGTAGAGTTGGGTCTTGGGTTTAAGTATAAAGTCGTTGCTTGACACCTACAATATGAATTCACCATAAAAAAATCCTAAATCGCTATTTTTAAGGAGTTCTGTACCCTGCAGCATTAGGGTTGAGGATTTGGGACTCAGAGTTGTATCGTATACACGTGACTTGATACCTACTATATGAATTCACCATCAAAATTTCCTAACTCACTAGTTTTGATGATTTCATGTAGTACGGTACACCTACAGCATCAGGATTGAGGATTTGGAGTCAGAATTATTTATGGGACCACTTTGTGAGCTTCCTCTAACCAATGAAAACAAAAATTGTTCAAATCGGTTTGGAAAATACGGAGATATGCACCGACATACTTTAAAAAAAAAAAAAAAAAAGATACGCGCCGAATTGAGAACCTCCTCCTTTTTTGGAAGTCGGTTAAAAATGGAAGCTGTTATAGTCCGTCAAACTTATCTGATTCTAACAGCTAATCACCTCTGATTGGTTGACACTCTTCCACTATTGGACGAAATCCATTGACGCAGCAAGAATACGATAAATTCAGCCAATCGGAGGTGATTGCGATGCATCAATGATTGATGCAAAAGACACGCGGTCACCCTGCCGGTGTCAGCGCCGCTAATATAATCATCATCATCATCATCACTACAGCCTATTAACGTCCCACTGCTGGGCACAGGCCTCCACTCTCATAGGAGAGCGGCAATTAGAGCTTAGACCCACCACGCTGCTCCAATGCGGGTTGGCGGGCTTTAACGATTATTATCATGTTAGTGATAATAACCGGGACGCCGCCAACTTCCAACTCCGGGCTGGCACTGAGAATTTCTTAATTGAAAAACCCAATACCTAACTTTTATGCCGGACTGGGAATCGAACCCAGGACCTCGTGATCCGCAGTCGACTATGCTAACCACTAGACTAACGAGGCAGTCAATATAATATAATATGAAAAATAAAACAAAAACTAAACAGGCATAAAAATTAGTTCCAATTTCGGCCACCGGGTCAGATATTTGTAATGTAATTTTAATCTTAGTAATTCCATTCACAGATCGAACCCGACGTTGCAGCAGACGATCAGCTTATCATTGGCTCCGTATACACAGCTCTGGACGCTGACGACGTACCCGATTCACCTCCAATTACCAATGATAATGTAAACTCGCCTGACGAAATCAGCGGCCATTTTGGGTCTATCTCATATCAAAAAGCTGGATCTGTTATAAGAATGATGCACCATTTGATTGGTGATAATGCTTTCAAATCTGGCCTTAACGCATATTTGATTGCAAAGTAAGACATTTATAACCGTTTAAATTATCTTTAACTAGCTGATGCCCGCGATTTCGTACGCGTAGATTGAGGGTTTCTGGTTCCCGCGGGAACGCTAGCCTATGTGCTATTCCAGACTATAATATATCTCTGTGCCAAATTTCATCCAGATCCGTTCAGCCGTTCGGACATGATTGAGTAACAAACATACATACATCCATCCATCCATCTATCCATCCAAACTTTCGCATTTATAATATAAAAAAAAGACGTGTGGCACTCGGAGACTGCCACGGTAAAGCTATTGCATAGCATTTTTTATCAACTTGCTATGACTACTTGTTTTTTATTTTATTTTTTTATTTTTATCCACTACAAGTGAGCCCTTGACTGCGATCTCACCTGATGGTAAGTGATGATCCAGTCTAAGATGGTAGCGGGCTAACCTGTTAGGGCATGGCAGTTATATTCAACCCATACCCCTATATGTGTTGTTGACTTTAAGTTGTTGAAAATATAAAGGCGAAATATTTTTATGAAAAGATGATTTTGGTTGCTACGACTACTTGGGTTGTTGACTTCAAGTTGTTGAAAATATAAAGGCGAAATAATTTTAAAGAATTATGTTTTCAATAGTCCGGGTGCCCAAGGGGAATGAAAAAACCTTTTATTGCTTTTTCTGTTTGAATATTTGAATTGAATCAGCTGTATGTTTATTTAACCGTTTTTAGCTCCTTCAAACCTGGTTACCCGGAGCAACTCTACACGGCTTTAAGCCAAGGCGTCAATGTGTACAACTCCTTGGCTAGTTACCCCGGGTCTGATATAGCTGACGTCATGAGCTCGTGGATCAGTCGCGCCGGATATCCTGTAGTATATGTGGAAGTCAATCACGACGACTCTTCCATTGTTTTGACTCAGGTAATGAATTTTGTCCTTTAGATACACGTGGAACATATCAACTTTACTTTGGAATTAGAAGGATTTATGATAAACTCGCTGATGCCCGCGACTTCGTCCACGTTGATTGAGGTGTTATTCCAGACTATAATCTATATTATTTCTGTGCCAAATTTCATTAAGATCCGTACAGCCGTTCTGACGTGATTGAGTAACAAACATCCAAAGTCAAACTTTCGCATTTATAATATTAAGTATCGTAGACAAAAATTGCTATTTAAAGTGTATATGTATACTATAAATAAGATAGAAATACACAGGAAAAGGCCTTACTAAAGGTAATCATGAAGTATTTAAAGAATTATATTATTAAAATTTGGCTTGGACCACTTGTTTTATATTTTCAAGCAATTTCTTAACTCACTCAGTGCTTTATTATACGACTGCCTGAAAAAAGGAGTATATTGTTTTCAGGGTTCATGTATGTATGTATGTATGTATGTATGTATGTATGTGAGTTAGTATATTCCACCATAACTTCTATACGCCTGAACCGATTTTGATAAATGAGGTATCGTTAGAATCCCTAATATATTCCGGGTGACATAGGCTAGTAAAATTTGAAAAAAATTGATGGGGTGACCATGGCTCCGCATTAAAGACTAAAGTTGAAAAAAAATATTCGAAAATAAGATTAACTATATAATCATCATCTAGAAAATGATGAGTAGATTCCAAAAATATATAACACTATAGTTCAATATCCAGTGATTCACAAAAAATATCATTTAATAAAAATGTGAATAAGATTTCAAAGGTAATTAATGACTGTGGTATCGTTACGTAGTAGCAGTGGTAGCCGTACTTCCATTCGAGGGGAATTTTTTATTACACGACTGCCCAAAAAAAGAGAGTTATGTTTTCAGGGTTCGTGTATGTATGTGTGTCTACGGCAGAGCAGTCGTATTTTTTAATAATTTTGATTATTTCACAGAAACGTTTCTACAAATATTCAACTGATAAATCTGATGAAATATACAAAATACCAATTACATTCACTTTGGAGACTGCTTTCGACTTTACGAATACTAAGCCTGCTTTTATCATGACCAATAAAACATACGTACTACCTGTCAGGGAAATCAAAGAGAACCATAGCTGGCCTATACTGAACGTTCAAGAAACAGGTATCATAAATTTTCCTACAAAGTCATTATTTTTTTCTTACTTCCGCGGTATTTAATCAGGTGTAAGAAGTTCATTGAGGTGTGAACAAAACTATGAATCGAAATAAATAAAAGAAAAAGGTGACAGACTGACATGATCTATCATATTCTATTAACGAACAGCTCAAACCACTGGATCGGGCTATACAGATAGCTATTATAACAAAGGTATCCGCTAAGAAAGGATTTTTGAAAATTCAACCCTTAAGAGGGTAGAATAGGGCTTTGAAAAATGGAGGGAAATCTAACCTTAAGTGAGCGATGCCACGGGCAAAAGCTCGTTTAGAATATATTTCGAAATTCATATATCCTTTACTATTAGCGTCCATTAATAGCGACTGGCTGGCTGCCTAATGTTTTTTTCTTGGTTATATTATACTTACTAATAATATTGTGCTTTGTTCAGGTCTTTACAGAGTTAATTATGACAGTCATACCTGGCACCATATAACAGATCATCTAAAAGGCAATCGTCGAGAAGAAATTCATTACATAAATAGAGCTAAGGTAGTTATGAATTATGTTATTTTTAAATGATGAAATATTTGTTAATTTTTAAGTTTTAGATTGCTGTGGAAGTTTATTGTTACATCATGAATAATTAACGTATTGAAGGAACTATAACTTTAATTCGCGATAATCCGTGACAATAGGTAAATCTATGAGGTACAGCGTGTATCCCGCACTTATAGCCCGCGATATTCACAAATATCACCTTTACATCAAGTGTCAACATCTCGTGAAGATGCTCCGGTATCGGAGTGAAACGTATGTTGAGAATAGTTTGGAAGATTACTGTGGTGTGGTGAATATCGCGGGCTATAAATACGGGATACACACTGTACCACATTTACCTATTGTCGCGGATTATAACGAAATAAACTTCTAGTTCCTTCATTAGCATGGACTTCCGCAAAGTAACGCCTGCTTCTATCCAATTGTTAACCTATTTGCCACTAAAATTCTGCATCAATGGTATTTGCAGATCGTGAACGATTTGTTTGCATTCCTTTTCGCGGACGAAGTAAAGTTCGAGCTTTTGCATGACGTACTGCGCTTTTTGGAGGACGAAACAGAAAACGCCGTTTGGTTCGCAGCTGTACGTGGATTCAAAAAACTTAGAAGTTATTATCTTGGCTCCGATAGTTTGAATCTTATCGATGTAAGTGATAAAAATATATTCATAAAAATATAGTTTGTTCATCCTAGGTATAATACCAAGAATAGGGATGATGCCTATGTCAAAAATTAATTATTTCTTACTGATTATTAAATAGAGGGTCTTCCAAAATACCTAAAATTGACACCTTCGGTTAGTGTTTGATAACCATTTTAAACTATAGATTAAAGAAAAAAAGTATGTTGAAATTTGATGATGTCACATCTATAACTTTCATACAACTTCCATACTAGAAATGCGTTTTGAAGTTTGATAAAGAGTATGTGATTTGACTGAGTTGTCATCATCCCTATTCCATTTTAACCATGAAAAAAAAGCATATTTAAGTATAAATAATCTGCCAACATGCTTTGTGTAGGTACAACATAAAACTTAAGCTAATAGTTTTCTTAAAAAGAATATTATACCATTCTGAGTGAAACATATTAATATTATAATTAAATTAAAAAATACTGCACGAAATTTGATTTCTAGGAATTCATTCTACATCTAATGGACAGCAATATAGGCCGATTGGGTCTTGATGTTAAATCTACTGATGATTATAAGACGCGTAGAAATCGTATGCAAATATTAGATCTCGCATGCAAACTGGGACATGAGAGATGTATTAATGAAGCTTTGGCATTATACAGAGAATTTAAGGATACTGGAAAATGGTAAAAATATAAATTTTGATCGCGTATTTAGATATAAATTACCTAAAACTAATTTAGATATAACAGTATTTTCTATACATTGTGGCAAATTCTATATAACAAAATCTTTAAACAAAACTAAAATGACAGCTTTAAATCTAGTTCTGTCCCTTTCCGAAGGGAGTATTATGAAAAGGTTAGCAATATTTTTAATGCTGTCTGTATTTTAGTTTAGTTTAAAGATGGTGCACTACAAAATCATCCCCATTGTATAACTTGCATACTAAAGATAATAATTTGTTTTCATGATTAGCCTATCTACTTACACGATTTTTATCCTCCAGGATTGACCCAAGCGTAAGAGAAATTGTCTATTGCACTGGTCTTCGATATGGTAACGCTGACGACTACGATTTCCTGTGGAACCGAATGTCCACTACAAATGTAGCGAACGAAGCACGGCTTATTGGTGATATCTTGGGTTGTACATCGGATGAAAACAAATTGAACAGGTGCGTTAAATATAAAAGTTAAATATCATAATATTATCATACTTCATACTAATATTATAAATGCGAAAGTGTGTTTGTTTGTTGGTTTGTCCTTCAATCACGCCGCAAAGGAGCAACAGATCGATGTAATTTTGGCATGAGTATAGTTGTGAACCTGGAGAGTGACATTGCTTACTTTTTATACCGGAAAATTAAGGAGTTCCCGCGGAAATAAAAAAAAACTTAAACCACACGGACGAATTCGCGACATTAGCTATTACAGTATTAAAATATCATCTTCTCATCTCCCCCACTGCCAAGGGTCACTGGTAGACATCTCTTGTAGAGATAAGTGCTTCCTAGTTTACTGTTTCTGTTACCCTCGTAGCTTTAGTTTTAAGATACCGTAACCGATTATCACCATCATGTTTTTTAAGTAAGTAATTTTTAACGTCATTATGTGTACCTACAGTGTGTCTATATTGAATAAATGATATTGACTATTGACTGTTGTTGTTCTACGTATTTTATAACTTTATGGTACTTACAAAAAACAATTTAAAAAAATTATTTGTTTGGTTATTTGAATATTATATTGATCTCTATTTTGTGAAAAAGTTAAGCCTTCGAACGAAACACATATCGTAACGCGTATTTATTTGAGTAAGCAACTGCAAGACCTAGTGCCGCTTCAATTCTGTCATATACGGTTTTTTTGTACATTTGTTTTTTTTCAGTTTCCTGGTATCTATGCTTATTGAAAACGGCCCTATCAAAACACAGGATCTCACTGTGCCCCTATCTGGTGTCCTTTCTAACTACAGCAATGTTCATGTTGTTCTTGAAGGATTGCAGAAAAACATTAGTCTCTGGAAGTCCATGTAAGTTGGTTGGTTTTCTATTTAGAAGTTCATTGGGGCCAATTCTGTATAAAAAAATCTCTAAACAAAAATGACAGCTTTCAATCTAGTGCTGCCCCTTTCCGCAGGGAGTGTTATGAAAGGGATAGCAATATAAATAAAGCTGTCATTTTAGTTTTGTTTAGATATGGTGTACAACAGAATTGGCAACATTTGTTTTATTATTTATATTTGACACTTTTTAAAAATCGCTTTATATTTTACAATTTGCGTGCGATTGTTTATTATTCCATATTTTTTACCTGACTCTATTGTTTTTTTTTTATTTTTTCATTTAGATACACATCATTAGACTCTGTACTCTCCACAGTTGCTTCGACTCTACGTACAGATGATGAATTTAATAAAGTGAGTTCTTTTTAGTTATCACCAGTTTATTTTAGTTTTTATGTGAACACATGATTTTTACTCAATTACTTGGAAACTAATCCCTGCTTCACATATGACAGTCAGCCAGGAAGTTAGGATGTGTGAACCGATTTGGCTGAAATTTGGAATGCAGGTAGCTTATAAATGAATAAACACATTTTTCTCCCGGAAAATTAAAAAGATCCCGCGGGGAGCGTGAACCTGTCGGGGATCGAACCCGGGACCTCCCACATTTTAGACTACAGCGCTCATCACTGCGCCAAGGAGGCGAACCTATAGAACAGGAATCCATCTAAATTGGGACGACTAATGTTTTTTTCATCCCACCATCTCGGAAATAGTATTTTTACTATTCGATATCTGAATGCAAAAGCCGTTATTATCTATCCTCTTGAGGATAAAGTAAATTGAATTTAGAACATCGCGTGCACGTTAGTAAATATCACTCGTCTATGAAGTTTGTGAATTCAAAACATCATTAAAACCTATTTACTTCTACCTCTATGGTGCCGAATTTCCATACAACCGTTTTTAATTTGTTAAAAACTCACACTCGTAACCTTCTTGGTGTACTTTTTTAAGTTGCTTTGCGCGCACCATTTTCTTTCACGTCATGTCATTTCCTCGCTGAGGTGGGATGAAAAGTTACGTGTTGCACTCGAGTGAAAAGATTTTTCACCTCGTGCTCTTTTGATTCCCTCGCTGACGCTCAGGATTCTAATTTTAGAATCCTTCGCTTGCTCGGTCATCAAAATTGAGCACGCGGTTAAAAAACAACTTTTCACTCTTGTATAACAAATAACTATTTCTCTCCGCTGACCGGGTGACAGCATCGCTGTTTGCTACTCGTAATAAATACTGAAAATAAAATAACAACAAAAACTAAACAGTGATAAAAATTCAGCGTGGTTATTATATAACATTTAAAGTTGCCAATAAATATTTAACATAATATAAAAACTAAAACTAAACAGGCAGAAAAATTTGTTCCAATTTTGGCCACCGGGTCAGATAGGGTTCTTTTAACCTGTTTACTATGTCGCGTGTCATTAAGAGCGCTCTTTATTATGATGTTCCATTATTAACCTTCTCGCTAATTGCCTGTGACCCAAATGTCCCTCTGTCAAACACTCCACGCTGAGCACACACTCATTTAGCGTCGTTTGGCGAACCAATAGTGTCGAGTAGGGTACGCTAGCGGAATGAGCTTGAAAGAGCCGGCTTTTTGATATGAACCAAAAGTAGCCCCGTTTTGTATGACTTGAGCAAAGTCATAAAAAATTCATGTTTTAAGGCAAGTTTATACACATTACTCACATGCTTACTAGCTCCATTGATTTATCAAACAATATATCTTCGGTTCGCTTACAGCAATGCCAAAACGCATTCCGAGTCAGGAATTAATAATAATAAATTTATTTTTTATTAAATAATAAATTTATTTATTGAAACAAGAGAATTTGCACCGTACAACAACTCCTTATATCTAGTAAGTAAACAGAAAGAATGAACAGTAAATCTAGAAGCCGGAAGGAGTGCTTTGATATCCGCACTAGGAAAACCTGTGTCACGGGCACCGCAGCTCTCCCTCGGATCCATACAATTAATTAGACCATACATATTTGGGTATTAGGTGTATACTATTAGAATATTAAGTATATATATATGTGTGTATGTGTGTGCGTGTGTGTATGTGAATGGGTGAATTTGAGTATTTGCGTGTGTGGTATAGGTGTGTGTAGGAACAATGCATGTTTAGGTTGAACAGAAGACAACAAAAAGTTATTTACCATCCAGTCATAATTACTATGATTTTACTTCAGCGATCAAGTCCTCAATTTCATAATAGCTAAGACTCTTTAACCAAGCGTCAACAGTTTTCTTTAAGTTATGTTTGTTGAGCTCAGATATGTCGAGCGTGTCATTAATCTTATTATAAAGTTTAGAGCTAAGGAAGTAGAATTGGCGTCCGGCAAGTGCGGTTCTCTTTGGCAGTATTCCGAATATCTTATGTTTGCGTCTTTTTAAAGTGACAACATTTATTTCGGATTGAGCTTTTGTTTCCGAGTGTTTACGTGAAATAACCTGGGAGATAAAGAGCTGCCGAACATTCAAAACGTCCCAATCTAGATAGAGTGCCGATGTAGGATACCTGCGAGATCTGCTACCCAGAACCTTGAGAACCCCTCTTTGAGCGCGCTCCAGTCGTAGCATGTCAGTTTTATTTGAGCCACCCCAAACTGTGATACAGTACGATAATAGGGACTGAACTAGCGTAAAGTACACGGTTCTCAATAGTTTTTGGTCGCAGACCGTTCTCAGCTTCCTCAAGATATACATGAGCTTTCGGGTACGATTTACCAAAACGTTTATATGTTTTTTCCAGCTGAGAGTACTCTCCATTATTAAACCCAAATATTTGATATCGGCAGTTCTTTGAATTAAGAGACAAGAGCAGTCCTCATTGGGCGATTTACAAGAATGAGCTTTAATGGAGAAGGATTTAGGTTGTGTGTATATGGTGGTATCAAAGGTAATGAATTTGGTTTTGGAGATATTTAATGTCAGTAGGTTTATGTGAAGCCAGCTCATGACCTGCTTTAATGCATATTCAGCACAGCTACGAACCTGATCCCAACTATCATCAGCGTATGATATGATTTTAGTATACGGAATGTTCATCTGACATAGGTTGTTAATATATATCAGGAACAAAGTTGGGCCAAGCACGCTGCCTTGAGGTACGCCATATTCGATATTTTCTTCCTTGCTGATGTGGGGGCCTATTTTAACATATTGACTGCGATTGGTTAAGTAATCCTTAAATAAGTTAAGAACATTACCCCTTACTCCGATGGCTTCTAACCGATCCATAAGAATGGGGACGGACACGGTGTCAAATGCTTTTGACAAATCAAGGAAAATGCCTACCGTTTTTTGTTTTGATTCTATATTTCTTATAATATGACTGGTGAGCTCAATAACAGCATCCTCAGTTGATTTTCCTTGTCTAAAGCCGAATAGTTGTTCTGAGATGATATTTAATTTATTCAAGTACAGGGTCAAGCGAAAGTTCAAGATCTTCTCAAAAATCTTAGAGATTGAAGTTAAGACCGAAATAGGCCGGTAATTTGTTACTTGGTCTCTGTCTCCATTCTTATAGACCGGGTGGACCACAGCTTTCTTAAGTACAGAAGGAAAAGATCCTTGTGTGATACATAAATTAAAAACGTATTTAAAAATTGGAGCAAGAATGTCGCGTGTCTGTTTTAACGTTTTAACAGATATTCCATCCCAACCTTTTGCGCAGTTGTTTCGAAGACCCGTAATAATATTGTTAATTTCAACCTCGTCTGTCTCCCTGAGGACCATTGAGTTACAGGGTAGGGGTACAATATTTTGGTTGTGTATCTCTGAGAGAGATTGATTACTTAAGAGAGGGGCAGCAAGATTTTTACCAATATTAACAAAGAAACTGTTAACACTATCCACCGAACATTGTGGACTACCAGGACTGACAAGCTCATGTGGAGGAGAAACTTGGCGCTGAAGGTTAGTTATTTTCTTAATAGTATCCCAGGTAGCTTTTTTATTATTCTTTGTCTTTTGGATCGCTCAAATGCTCGTTTTAGGTTTTTAAGCAGGTTGTTGCAGAAGTTGCGATAACGTAGGTATGTAGTTTTCAAGATCATATTATCAGGATTTCTTTTAGCTTTTTGATGTAATTTATCTCTGTTTCTAATGCATTTTATGAGCCCTTTAGTAATCCATGGTTTAAGGTTTTGATATTTGCGCGGCGCTTTGACTATCTTAGTATTTGATGAGATACACGATGAAATAGTTTGTATAAGACTAGTTGTGGCGGAATTCGCATTGGAATCTCTTGAATCTCAAAAATTACAAAACTGACAATAGTATATTGTGTGTATATGGGTGAAACAAGACGATCACCCGAAGTCTGAATCGTATTTAATCCCGCGTCCACACTATATTTTTCATATAACTCAGAGATTGAACTCATATTATTATATCTTAATTAAAACTCAAAATTTAATTGTTGAACCTTCAAAAAGTGTATTTCAATTTGAAGGTAATTTTTTTTTAAATTATCGAAAAATGTCTATTATAAATTTAAACTAAAATTTTCAAGTTTTAAAAAAATTGATAAACTAACGGATTAAAAAAATCTTTTTGCCTAGTCTAGTCTACAAGAATATAAAAATTTGCATGACCTATATTAGGTACCTATCATTATTAAAGTGGAAACAAACACTCATATTTTATCACTTGGCATGTATTCAAATTTTTTGCAACTCTTCTTTTATAATCGTTGAGTGATTTAATACTTAAAATTACAATCATGTATACTCAATATAAGACGTTTAAATATACCTATATATTTTAAAAATTGAACTAAATCAAATGTTATATTTATACATTTGAATTGATTTATGATTTAAAAAGGAATAATATCGTTCCTACGTTTTTAAATAATAATGAAAATGGGTTTTCAATTTTCAGGTCCAGGATGACTCCCATAAAACTCAGCTTAGTTTTCCATTCCATTTATTTCGATTCAAGTAGGCATTTTAATATTTTTGCACCTACGCAAATTCTAAAACAATTTAAATTCACTACTTCACAAGCGACAGAGGTGAAACTGAATGCAAGGACTATTTTACAGCGAAAACTGTAAAATAGTTATTTGTTATACAAAAAAAAAAAAAGTTCTAAAATTAGAATTCTGAGCGTCAGCGAGGGAATCAAAAGAGCACGAGGTGAAAAATCTTTTCACTCGAGTGCAACACGTAACTTTTCATCCCACCTCAGCGAGGAAATGAAATACTTCTCGCGTGATTGTTGAGGGAGAAAGCTCATTTCCGCATTTTTAACAGTTTCAGTCAATTCTGTTGGCGTCAAATTAACTTCTTCGTCACTAGAATCACTCTTTTTAGGTTTTTCACTTATTTTCAATTTTCTTGTTTTTAATCGAAGGTTTTAATTTTAAACAATATGACGTGAAAGAAAATGGTGCGCGCAAAGCAAATTAAAAAAGTACACCAAGAAGGTTACGAGTGTGAGTTTTTAACAAATTAAAAACGGTTGTATGGAAATTCGGCACCATAGAGGTAGAAGTTAATAGGTTTTAATGATGTTTTGAATTCACAAACTTCATAGACGAGTGATATTTACTAACGTGCACACGATGTTCTAAATTCAATTTACTTTATCCTCAAGAGGATACTAACGGCTTTTGCATTCAGATATCGAAGCGTAAAAATACTCTTTCCGAGATGGTGGGATGAAAATAATATTATTGTTGCGTATGCCAAAACAAACAGATATTTTCCCCTTTACTTTCGTCAAACTGCAGGCCGAGTGGGAGTTTTTTTACGTATTCGATTGTGATAACGTTAACTACTATTTATATGGAATTGATCGAGCGCCAGCTGTAAAGCGCTTGACGATTCCATACAAAACGTAATTAACTGTAGTTAACGTTGTCGCGTTTGAATGGGAATAAAATCTCCCACTTGGTACTCTGTACACGTTTATGACGTGTCCAGTAGGCATAATCAATCATTACTAAAGAACGGAGTACTGTCTGTCACACGTCAAAAAGTCCACTGTAATATTTTCTGTATCGTATCAGGGGTAACGTTTCATTAATCACACAGTAAGAAGGGTTTTTCCTGTGATGTTAATGCAGTACAGGTTTGCAGCTCCTCACATATACTTATAAGTCAAATAAACAGCACGGGATTTTGGTTTTCAAATATGATTATACTAGCGAATGCTCGCGACTTCGTCTGCGTGGTTTAAGGTTTTTTGGTTCCCGCGGGAACTCCTTAATTTTCCGGGAAAAAAAGTAGCCTATGTGCTATTCCAGACTATAATCTATCTCTGTGCCAAAATTCAGCCAGATCCGTTCAGCCGTTGGGGCGTGATTGAGTAACAAACATCCATCCATACATCCATCCATACTCCATCCAAACTTTCGCATTTATAATATTTATTTGATTGATATATTTTGATGATTTCCAAATGTCAACACCAGAATATTATCAGTCTCGTATCCCTTTCTTTTAATTCTAACTTTATTTTCTGTTATCATAAAATCTCTTTATCTCTGTCTTTACATTAGAAACCTTTTCAGCATTTTTTGTCTACATTAATGACCATCGTGACCAATGATCGTTGTAACCATTGCGTTTTGTAAGTAACGGCTGTTTGTTGTCCCCTCCTCTTTTAATATGCCTTAAAATCAAGAGTGAATAGGCATCTTCTAGGCAAGCGCGCTCCACCTTAGGCTGCATCACCACTTGCAAGCGGGTCTGATACTCGTAGCAGCCAAGCACTAGCCTATATATAAAAAACTAGCTAATGCCCGCGACTTCGTCTGCGTGGCTTGAGGTTTTTTGGTTCCCGCGGGAACTCTTTAATTTTCCGGGATAAAATAGCCTATGTGCTATTCCAGACTATTATCTATCTCTGTGCCAGATTTCAGCCAGATCCGTTCAGCCGTTGGGGCGTGATTAAGTAATAAACATCCATACATCCATCCATCCATACATCCATCCAAACTTTCGCATTTATAATATTTACTTGATGATATTTGATGTGCTTTTTTCGCAGTTCGAATCTTGGCTGAACTCGTGCACCGATTGCGGTGAAACAGCAGTGACCAGTGCTAAGTCAGCCATGGCCAAGGCCAAGAAACTGACCCAGTGGGCCAAGGAGCACCGCAGCGACATCTGGAGCAGCCTCCGAGGCGGTGCGGGATCGGCATCAGTGTCGTTCTTGCTACTACTCGCGGGATACGCTTTGACTTTCGGATTTTAGAATACAAAATCTATTGGCCCATACTGCCAACGCTTGAAGTAATACTCAAGCAATATTACTTACGGTTTGATGTCACGTACCTTGACGTTCCTAAAATAAGGACTATAATTCTAAAACACGAAAGTCAACAATAATGAAACAATATGGCTTTAAGCGTAGGCAGTATGGCCTTTTGTAATAAAGATAAAATAAATCAGTTCATCAAGAAAATATTCTGCACAAACATGTTCATAAGTCTTTGTAAGTTCAGGTAATTTATGATAATAATACCGCAATAATGTAAAATAAGTTTTTCCGGATACAATGCTTTGTTTTGCATAATATCTTAAAGTGGGTATTTGACTAGTCAAATAAATTTATTTTTAATGATAATTAAATAGAGGACCTGCCAAAAGAAGTTATATCCTCCTATCCTGATAATTTTATGATTGACAACCAATATAATCTTTTATATATTTGATAACCGTTTAAAATTATCGTACGTTGACGTGTTAATGACGTCACAATTCAATATAATTTCATACAAAACCCTGTACCGAACGCGCGTCTTGAAGTTTGAAAAAAAATTGCTGATTTGACTACTTTGACAAATACCCAATTGTTAAAGACCAGATGAAAACGTCAAAAATAATAACGTATGCTATTCTTCTACTTTAATACTATGGAAAACATTTACCGTTAAAGCCTAGGAGACCTTATTTTATAGCATTTATAATATTAATATTGATGTATGGATGGTACTTTTAAGAAAAAAATTGGACAGAGATCCTACTCCACTTTATCAATGGAACTTGTAAATAATAAATAATTATTATGATAAAAATAATGTTATTGTTACTTAATAAAGAGTTTAGTTTTTAGTTATGTTTTAATTATTTTTAATCGTCTTTTTTCATATTTTTATGATATTTTAAGGATTCCTTTCAAAATAGATAGCTGCGGTTCCCCTAGATCAAAAATGAGAAAATTTGGCAACAATTGTTGTTCTTTTTTTTTAAATTGGACCGATTTCTTTTAAAATCGATACGACGATCCTTCTGGCGCAGTGGTGAGCGCTGTAGTCTTATTACGGGAGGTACCGGGTTCTATTTTGGGAAATTATTATTTCTCTATCTTCCCTGGTATTATCTGGTGTGAGGCTTCGGCCGGGGCTAATTACCATACTACCAGGGAAGACGTACCGCTAAGTTATCTAGCATTCCGGTACGATGCCACATCAAAACTAAATAGGGGTATTATAACTATATTACAGTTATAATATAGTTATAACTGCATATTATAACTGTAAATAGGTTTAATATAACTGCTGTACCCCTGACAGGCTAGCCCGCTACCACCTGAGACTGCATCATCACTTACCATTAGGTGAGATGGCAGACAAGGGCTAACTTGTAGTGTAGTGGAATAAAAAAAATCCAGTGATCACAAATATCGATTCCGTATAATTTAATAATTAATAAATATTTATCCCGGTATAGGAGAAGTCCAGTTCCCCCGGGACTTTGAAAAAAAACCACGTGGACGAATTCGCAGGCATCGGCTAGTAAATAATATAAGCAATAAGCCTGAAAGCATTCAAACAAACGTATCCCAAATAATACAGTGCCGGTATCCAGTTTACAATGAACCGTGACATTACATCGAAGCGAATATAATTCTCCTTTGTTATAAAATAAAGGTAGAGAGGTTACGGTTCAAGTTAAAATGGTAGCGTCCGGCGCCAATTTTCCGTCGCGTGTCTATGAAAACGCATTCGAAGTTCGAACGCGCGTCCGCTTCGACGGCCGTAAAGCGTCCTTCACTTTCGCGGGAAGAAAAATTGAATTTCGAACGCGGTTTACAAAAACAAAAATAAATAGTACCTATTATATTTTACTACATTTGAATTTTGTACTTTTAATCTGTGTCTTTGAGAGAGTGAAACTTCTTTTAGTTTTTTTTTATAAATTTTGTTTTTAAGCTTCCAAAAAAAGCTTTCGTATTAAAAATAAATGTTACAAGTGTACCGTCATAATGAATACGAAGTGATTCGAAATGTAGTTTTTAAAATAAAAAATGTGCAATGAGTAGCAATCTTTTATGAAATTTAGTGAAATTAAAATTCAGGAAGCGTACTGAATTGATCTTAATAACTTTTTGTGTTGTTAAATGATTAATGAAGTGAGAAAAGCAGCAGATATTAAAAAAAATAAACATGGGCGGATTTAAAAAGTTGCTCTTTGCCATACTCGTATTATTTTCATCGACCGCGACAACCGCGTACGTTTTGGAAGAAGAATGCCTGAACTACACAGTGTACCCTGTGCAATACGAATTGACTCTTATTCCTCATGTATATAAGGACGGAAATTCATATTACGACTGTGAGATAGTGATTACCGTAATTGCAAATGGACCAAATGTGAATATTATTGAACTGGACGCAAAAGATTTGGAAATAAAACGCGATTCCGTACAAGTCTTGGATGGTGACGTTAATTTAGTGAATGTATATAGGCCGTATGAGTTTGATAATGTTAGAGGAAAAATGTATATTTACTTGAGAGAACCTCTGAAACAGTACAGCGTCTCGAGAAAGCAGTACTATATAAGAATTTCTTTTTTAAAGAGAGTTAGTTCAGAGAGTGACGGGATTTTCGTTACTGAATACGACGAATACGGACAACCTCAGTAAGTATTTACATAGCCTAGAGACAAGACTGCCTCGTTGGTCTAGTGGTTAGCATAGTCGACTGCGGATCACGAGGTCCTGGGTTCGATTCCCGGTCGGGCATAAAAGTTAGGTATTGGGTTATTCAATTAAGAAATTCTCAGTGCCAGCCCGGAGTTGGCGGTGTTTCACCCCCGTGCCTCGGAGAGCACGTTAAGCCGTCGGTCCCGGTTATTATCACTAACATGATAATAATCGTTAAAGCCCGCCAACCCGCATTGGAGCAGCGTGGTGGGTCTAAGCTCTAATTCCCGCTCTCCTATGAGAGTGGAGGCCTGTGCCCAGCAGTGGGACGTTAATAGGCTGTAGTGATGATGATGATGAAGAGACAAGAACTGTGGTAGGTACCTATTTCTTATGTTTAACCGTCTTGTAATCGATTTTGACGAAATTCAGTGTAGTCCTACAAAATTATCTGACCAGATGACTCACTAGTATCTATGAAAAAAAAAACTAAACAGGCCTAAAAATTAGTTCCAATTTGGGCCCCCGTGCCAAAATTTGTGGGACTATATATAGGTAAGATAGTCATGTATCATATAATATACAATATAATGGTATGTACCTATAGTCTGACCACGCTGTCTGAAGAAGTTAAAAAAACCGGCCAAGTGCGAGTCGGACTCGCGCACCGAGGGTTCCGTACAAAGCTGTAGTAAGTTTTAAATTATTAAAAATATTTTTATTTTAAATATTTGAGTTGATTGAATGAAAGGTAAATTGCGGATAACGATTTATGACGTATTAAAAAAAAATACTTACTAGATCTCGTTCAAACCAATTTTCGGTGGAAGTTTGCATGGTAATGTATATCATATATTTTTTTTAGTTTTATCATTCTCTTATTTTAGAAGTTACAGGGGGGGGGGGGGGGGGGCACACATTTTACCACTTTGGAAGTGTCTCTCGCGCAAACTATTCAGTTTAGAAAAAAATGATATTACAAACCTCAATATCATTTTTGAAGACCTATCCATAGATGCCCCACACCTATGGGTTAGATGAAAAAAAAATTTTTGAGTTTCAGTTCTAAGTATGGGGAACCCCCAAAATTTATTGTTTTTTTTTTCTATTTTTGTGACAAAATCTTAATGCGGTTCACAGAATACATCTACTTACCAAGTTTCAACAGTATAGTTCTTATAGTTTCGGAAAAAAGTGGCTGTGACATACGGACGGACAGACAGACAGACAGACAGACAGACAGACATAGACAGACAGACAGACAGACAGACAGACATGACGAATCTATAAGGGTTCCGTTTTTGCCAAATTTGGCTACGGAACCCTAAAAATGGTAGAATTTGAAAATCTGTATAGGAGAATACAGTCTGTATTGCGAAAAATGCATTTGATTCTTTTTATTTAATAGGTTTTGTTCCTAATCGGTTTTCCCAAGACAGTGTGGTTATTGGTAATTTAAAAGCACAGCTGTTGCCTGTTGAAAGAGTAATTTATAGGGCACAGGCATCTCTTTGCTGAATTCCATCAAGATTGGTTCAGCGGTTCATAGCATGAATCCAGGGTCGGATTACACGATCTGATTTATTGCATAGTATAATAAATCAATCCCATACCCAGGCGAAATAGCAATCGAGCAATAGCTTGTAATACAATAATAAAAATCCATACTAATATTATGAATGCGAAAGTATGTCTATCTGTCTGTTTGCTACGCTTTCACGGCCCATCTGTTCAACCGATTTTGATGAAATTTAGTACAGGAGTACATTTTATCTAGGGGAGGGAAGGACATTATTATCCCGGAAAATTAAAGAGTTCCCACGGGAATCGAAAAATCGGACGAAGTCGCGGGCAACATCTAGTAATAATATAACAGCCTTTATTTTTCCTTACAAAATTACATATCACTACAATTTTTTACACTTTTATGTAATTGGATTACATTTGGATTACAAAAAATGTAAACAAATGTATAATCCAATAGCAAAATGTAAATATCAATAATTATTAGAAGCGCTCAATGTCAAACGTATTCAGAGTGATCCGCCTTCGCCTACTCATGGGCCCTGAGACTTCTCAGAATGGTAATAGAGCATTAAATATACACATTATGGCTTCGATTACATCTGTTACTTAGTTTCTGTTAAGGACGACAATAGGCATGATGACTGATTTTGAAAAATGGTCAGATTATGTTCGGAAGTTTCTACTATTTCGAAAAAATATCTTATTTCAGCAGAAAAATAAAGTTTAGTAGATAAAATTAGCATTTGAAATTTAAATTTTAAAATTCACGCCAAAACGTTCGGCGGTGTCATGGCGTCGTTGTGACGTCACTATTGTTATTACCAATGTACCTACTCTGTGCAGTGTGCAGTAAGCAATAGTGTGATTTTCAAAGCTCGAAAACAAACAATTGTGACATCATTCGCTTCTTTGTGTTTTATGCAATATAGCGGATTGCTGTATTTTAGAGTTTTATTTTATCAAAATACATAGCAATCTCACTCGATATTGAAAAATAAATACGTTTTTTATAATCCATGAATCCTATTTCATTAGATAAATTCATAATTGCATTGATTCTTGGTTACTGTCATCATGCCTATTGTCTTAGGTGAGCGACAGAAGCGACGCGACGCGACTTCATACGCGTGGATTGGGGTGTTTTGGTTCCCGCGGGAACTCTATAATAATCCGAGATAAAATGTAGCCTATAATCCATTATTCCAGACTATAATCTATCTCTGCGCCAAATTTCATCCAGACCCGTACAGCAGTTCTGGCGTGATTGAGTAACAAACATCCATACATCCATCAAAATTTTCGCATTTATATGTAACTAGCTGATACCCGCGACTTCGTCCGCGTGGATTGAGGAGTTTTAGTTCCCGCGGGAACTCTTTAATTTTCCGGGATAAAAAGTACCCTATTATTTAATCCGGACTTCTAACTTTACGTCTGCAAAATTTCAAAGCAATCGGTTCAGTAGTTACGGCGTGAAAGCGGAACAAACATACAAACAAACTCACTTTCCCATTTATAATATTAGTAAGGATATTAAGTACTAGCTAATGCCCGCGACTCCTTTCGCGAGGATCGAGGTTTTTTGGTTCCCGCGGGAAGTCCATAGTTTTCCGAGAAAAAATGTAGCCTATGTGTTCCAGACTATAATCTATCTCTGTGCCAAATTTCATCCAGATCCGTTCAGCCGTTCTGGCGTGATTGAGTAACAAACATCCATCCATCGAAACTTTCGCATTTATGATATTAGAATAGGCAACAAATATAGCAGTGCATGTCTCTAGATTTTCCCGGTTTGATACAAGTCTAGCACAAACACTGCCCAGCAACTTACCGACTGATTAGTATTATTGTCTATTCTGTGTCTATGCTAATGAGTCTAGGCACACAAAACCAGGCACATGTTAATTAGGACAGATGAATGCGGTAGAATTGCTTCCTAATTATAATTTGCGTAGCTTCACTTACTGGCTGCAAACTGCCTCTTTGGTCTAATGTTTCGCGTGTTCGACTGCCCGGCTGACGAGGTTCCGGGTTCGAATGCCCAGTTTCAGAAAATCGGTTTTTCTGACAAAAGAAACCATAACAAAGAGGGACTACGAACCGACAAAGACTAGTAGGTATTTAGTGAAACACCTATGACGGCCATGCATTTAAAGAATTGTTCCGCTAAGTGCGTAATGTCTTTGAGTGCAGTTTTAAGACTTTTACTTTAAAGTCTTAAGACTGCACTCAAAAATGCCTCGTGAAAAACGCATATTATTCGACCATAGAACTACTAATAAGTACTAATTAAATCAAACACTATTAATATACCTTTTTTATGTGAGTTGCTATCAACGCTCATATAATAGTTTATCTGTATCAGTCGGTTAGGACAAATCTTCTTTATAAGGATAGCAAGTCAAGGCTCATAAATACTGAATCGCGAAAGTAAATTGTATTGGATCGGGTTCAAATGGACCTATGATGGATCATCTATAAATAGTCATGCGTCTCTGTCACGGTCGAGCGTCTGGCCTTGGAGGATGTTGAACTAGTTTATCTGTCTATGTAACTGACTTGCGTATATCCTTTCGCGGTTTGACTATAATATGCATGATGACAGTAACCAAGAATCAATCAAAATATTATGAATGTATCTAATGAAATAAGATTCATGGATTATAAAAAACGTATTTATTTTTCTTTGATTGAATAAAACTATAAAATACAGCAATCCGCCATATTGGATAAAACACCAAGAAGTGAATGACGTCACAATTGTTTGTTTTCGAGCTTTGAAAATCACACTATTGCTTACTGCACACTGCACAGAGTACATTGGTAATAACAATAGTGACGTCACAACGACGCCATGACACCGCCGAACGTTTTAGCGTGAATTTTAAAATTTAAATTTCAAATGCTAATTTTATCTACCAAACTTTATTTTTCTGCTGAAATAAGATATTTTTTCGAAATAGTAGATACTTCCGAACATAATCTGACCATTTTTCAAAATCAGTCATCATGCCTATTGTGGTTAATACCAATATCACATTGAAAAAAGAAATTGTATGTGTCAGCTCCGACGCACGATTGGAGGTTTATAAAATTTATATTATATAAGTAAAAAATTAGGGTATTTACCCTAAAAATTTCGTTCTGAAAGCATGTTTCATACATTTATTTATATAAATTATATAAGTTTAGACGCTGCGGTGGAACATACATATTATGTACAAAAATACATATATACATGCTTACATACATACTTAAACTGTTAAAATCATTACCCTTCCTTTTGTCTTTGCCGTAGTCGGTAACAGACTAGCCCTTGCTTAATTACAGAATGCAGTAAGTAATATCTCGTTTTCTTTTTCCAGGTATCTCTTCACAACACGTTTGTCACCGAACAAGGCTAAATACTTCTTCCCATGCTTCGAAAACCCTCAATTCGAGGCGGTGTTCAAGTTCAAAGTTTATGTGACGTCACCACACCCCAGTCTGCAGTATTGTAACACGAGTCTTGTGATCTCCGAGGAACAGAAACGACAAAGGTAAACGAAGAGCCAAAGTTGGTAGAGCCTAAGTTATACTAAGTCAATTTTGCCTGGTGGGAGGCTTCGGCCGTGGCTAGTTACTACCCTACCGGCAAAGACGTACCGCCAAGCGATTTATCGTTCCGGTACGATGCCGAAATCCTGACATTTAATCTGTTTCATTTTAACTGTTAGTAGAGTCTGTAAAAAATTACAGTAGGTACGCTCTATCAGTAGCTCTATTAGTAATGTATCGCAGGCTAAATATATCCTACACAAATCCTAAATTATAATATTAATAATTATTATATAAAGACATATTATAACTTTAGCTTTTGTAATGTAACTTTTAACTTTTAATTTGAAGGGCACAAGCTTTTTTTTAGTGAATGATGAGGCACCTTTGATAAATTGTTCATTTCACAAGTGTCCTAAATGTGTCTGATTGTTAAGGTTTTTTTAATGTAACAAATTTTGGTTTTTCATATAAATAAATATATAATGTATAGTTGGATGGAACAAAATTCAAAAGGTAAAGGTAAGTAGAAAGAACTTTAACGCTCGATTTATCATCTAATAAGGTAAGATTTGTACACCACTATGTTCAGTCAGAGATGTTATTGATCAAGTATGAGTAACCACCATAATTGACACCGTTTCCACAACTACTTTTAAAGCATTGGTTACTTTATATGGAGAAGAGAATAAGGGTTCGGCTGAGTAGCAGCGTGTAGCAAAGTCTATTTTAGTAAGTATTTATACTTACAATAGACGTAATCTTAAGTATTTATACTTGCTTTAAAATACATCATTTCCTATAGATAGGTACGGTAAAAGGTTTAAAAAATTCGTCACGTGAAACGTCACGTAAAAGATTTTTGATAAATAAAAATATTAAAACTTACAGAATATAAAAACCAACAAAAACTCTCCTGCTTTCTCGGTTTGTTTCCCTTAAAACATACCAACAGAAATTTCCTAACGTACCTATAATTACGTCCCGAAAATCCTTAAATCTTTCTTCAAAAATAATGAGTTTTTTGTGAGAACCTTAATTTTATGGGAAAAATTCTAAGTGTGAATAAAACAAAAGATTCTAGAATAATGTGTGCAAAGAAGCATATTTCATGATACTCGTAGTTGTTTAAAGGAAAAGTAAGTAATTTCTTGAAGAGATGAGACCACGTCGTCTTGTATGTCCAAGTATGTCAGTTAGGAACGTGATAATCCCGAATAGAGTTGAGGAATTTGAAATCAGTTTAGTCAGTAATGAATCATCGGCAAATTTAAAAATGTTTAAAAATTTGCAGTATTGGTCATAAGGGTAACATACTTAATAGGTAACATAATTTAGTAGAGAAGTTCTTAATTCGGTCAATAATGACAGCTGTCCTTGCATTACGATCAAAAAGTTATTTTTAAAACGACTAAAATATGAAATATTAATGCTGACGAGTCTGTCAGTGATTTAATGGAAAAAGCTAACTAATCCGCTTACACTACAACCATATCCTATATATAAAGTACATGAGATCATTTATATCAGAGAGTAAGTATTTTCTATTTCCGAGTACTTTAGCCATTTAAGTTTAAATAAAGAGAAAGTTACTCTAAGCACTCAAGCTATTCAATAAAAACTTGTTAAAGACTTAATATAATAGTGTTTAAGTTCCACCGTGCAGAAACTGATTTATTTCTATAAAAACTTTGTCAGGTTCTAAGCCTGTGTCCACAGAGAGTTACGTTTTAACGTAAGTTACATTTTGTAGAGGTATTGTTCTGATGCTGAATTTGGATTAAGGTTTTCTTAAAACTTTATAGTAAAAAAAGACGTGTGGCACTCGAAGACTGCCGCGGTAAAGCTATTGCATAGCATTTTTTATCAACTTGCTATGACTACTTGTGTTGTTGACTTCAAGTTGTTGAAAATATAAAGGCGAAATATTTTTATGAAAAGATGATTTTGGTGGCTATGACTACTTGTATTGTTGGTTTCAAGTTGTTGAAAATATAAAGGCGAAATAATTTTAAAGAATTATGTTTTCAATAGTCCGGGTGTCCAAGGGGAATCAAAAAACCTCTTCATTGAGGTTTTTTGATTCCCTAGTCATAGCAACCAAAATCATCTTTTCATAAAAATAGTCTTTTTATTTTCAACAACTTGAAGTCAACAACACAAGTAGTCATAGCAACCAAAGTGTTAGGTTTTTTTCGTTACGTAATTTCTGGATTCGGTCTCCACGCTCAAGGCCCGCGAATAAATAAAATTTACTTTATACTTCTTCTCAAAGTATTATCGTCTACATATGGGTACTTCATCCTACATAAAATACAATTTTTACTGGACGATTCCTACACACTTAATATTTTTTGAAAAACTTAATTGGGGGAATATTAATTTCATAAACATCTGTTGAATAGTTCCGAATTGGCGTGATTTATGCTAATAAAGATGACTGTAAATTATTATAAAAGAAATGAAAATATATATACAGCACACCCTTAGTGTGCATATTTAGTTCTTGTACAAGAGCAATTATGTACTATTCATACCCATTTGAAGAATGCTTGAAGCGGTGTGGTCTAAACGATCACGCGGAGCCTTTTACGGAAGAGTCACGTTAATATTTCCTTTCCCAAGCTTATTAAATTAATTAGATAAAAATGGATTTGGAGAGAAACTACTTGATCACCTACTTGGATATAAAAGAAATAGATACTTACATGGTGACTAAGTATAGTAGGAAATTGGGTGTACTAATTTTCATTTGCCTTGTGCACCTCTCCTTTTGAAGAATATACTTATCTTCTGCAGGCTTCTGCAATCCTGTCGAATCTTTTTTATGTCGAATAGGTGGCTATTATACGGTCATAGACCTGTATTAATCCATAGCTGGCGTTTTAATACAAGCAAGTATCCCCAACCACCACCTACAGCCCATTAACGTCCCACTGCTGGGCACAGGCATCCACTCTCATAGGACCAAGGGAATAAGAGCTTAGACCCACCATGCTGCTCCAATGCGAGTTGGCGGGCTTTAACGACTATTATCATGTTAGTGATAATAACCGGGACCGACGGGTTAACGTGCTCTCGGAGGCACGGGGGTGAAACACCACCAAACATTCTAACTCCGGGCTAGTACTGAGAATTTCTAGTCAGAAAAACCCAATGCTTAATTATGATCCGACACCAGACTCGAATCAGGGTCCTCGGTGGTCGCAGTCGAACATGCTAACCACTAGACCAACGAGGCAGTTACATTACATTAACAAGCAAGTATATTGTGAACCAAATTCTTCTAAAGCCGCATGTTTCCGAGATATATGCTAATAAAGATTTAAAGCTATAGTTTACTCGGTGATGGCACAGTTGTTAGCTTTTGTCTCGGAAACCCATATAGAAGATTTTCTATCATGTATTACAAAATCTTCTAAAGTGTTAGGTTACCAAGATATCGGCCGGTTTCTGAATTGAGAATTTCATGTTGAGTCTGTCTCAAAGACTACTTAAGGACTAATTAAGCAAATTTTTGTTTCTGAATTGATATTGTGTAAGGTTTGAGAGTTGGAACTTGCTGTTTTTGTTTGAATGCTTAATTCAGAAACCAGCCCAATATCAATTCAGAAACAAAAAATTGCTTAATTAGTCCTTAAACAGTCTCTGAGACAGACTCAACATGAAATTCTCAATTCAGAAACCGGCCAATAAACTATCAAAGTTACAGTTTACTCGATATTAACGCCAGCAGTACAGCTTGATAGCTTGTATCTCAGAAATCTGCCCTTTTAGAAGATTTTGCCACATACTTGCTTGTATTGATGACAGCAATTGATTATTACAGGTTTTATGAGTGCAACATAGCCTACGTTTTTCAAAATAAAATTAAAATATCGAAGCTGTAGGTAGGCTCCATACAAAAACATTAAAACCCTTTTATATTCTTCTTTCCAGTTCATCGAACAGCTATACGATCATCGAATACATGCCATCTCCCCAAGTAGCACTCCACCAAGTCGGCTTCCATCACTCCAGATTCGGCAGTCGACAAAACACAGCGAAGAAAACCAACGATACCCTAATAATCTGGGCACCAGGGCCATCTTTGAAGCATTATGACTTCATATTGACTTACGGAGAAACTATAATTAATTTGATACATGAATATGCTGGAGTCAATCGGCCTATTGTGAACGGTCCGATCAATGTAGTGGCTGTACCGAAAATAATACACGGATATGAAATTGGTAGCTGGAATCTATTGACTAACAGGTAAGTGTCTGGGAGGCTTCGGCCGTGGCTATACGAGTACTGCCAAGCGATTTAACGTTCCAGTACGATGCCGCGTAGAAACCGATTAGGGGTATGGGTTTAATACAACAACCGAAACCCTTACACGTTAGCCCGCTACTATCTGAGCTGCATCATCACTTACCATCAGGTAAGATCGCAGTCAAGGGCTAACTTGTAGTAGAATGAAAAAAAGGTTTGAATTACTTACTATTAGCGTTAATTATTTCATTTTAGAAGAGCTTACTTTTATTCAAAGAGAATATAATCACTACGTATTACTTTAATTTAGTAAAGAAGGTTTTAATGGGTTGTAATGTATTGGTTCCTACATCCGCCATTAAACCAGTCTGTGATAGTCCGTGTTTCGATCTATACATCACATGGGTAAAGCGATTTTTTGTGCTGGTATTACAATTCCAAATAAACGTATTTATTCGGATAAAATATTCTCATAGTTCACAAGATTTTCAAATTTATTTTGCATGAAATGTATTTCTAAAATTAAACAAGGTCGAATGGAAACAGCTGTTGTCTTTCAGAACAGTCACGTTATGTTTATCGGTTTTGAAGGTGAACCTCTAATTTATTCAGCCTATATATACAATGCAAAATAATATTAATTGCAAATTATTGAAATAAATAAATGACGTTGCTTCAAGTATAAATAATAATATGTGGATTCGCATACTAGTCTGGAAGATTATGTCTAGATTGTAGATTATGAAGAATTCTCGGGCATGCGGGTTCCCTCACGATGTTTCCATCATTGTTGGAGCAAGTGGTATTTAATTGCTTAAAATGCCAAATACTCCGAGAAGTGTGAACTGCGCGCCCGAGGATCGAATCACAGACCAACTGAATAGGAAGCTGACGTCTACACCACTAGTCCATCACAATAACAACAACAATACAAGTCAAAAAGACAAAACTCTATTTGAATAAAGAAATTCTGAAGTTTGAAGTATTATAATAATATACGCCTCTTGCAGGTGATAGACTAGTAGTTAAGACGTCAGCTTCCTATGAGCATTACGAACCAGTGGTAGATTCACACAACGATTCCGTCGAGAATCCGTCGAGAGAGAATCTACCACTGGTTCGTAATGCCATTCCCACCGAGAAGAACCAGCAAAAAACTCTGTGGTTGGTCTTTCCAATCAAAAATTACCAATATATTATAATAATGAATAGTAATGAATAGTAACTGCAGTCCCAAGTATAGCTGGAGCTTGTCAAATCCATGTTTTTTTTTTAAGCTATTGCATAGCTTCTATCGCGGGCCTTGAGCGTGGAGACCGAATCCAGAAATTCCGTAACGAAAAAAAACCTAACACTTTGGTTGCTATGACTACTTGTGTTGTTGACTTCAAGTTGTTGAAAATAAAAAGACTATTTTTATGAAAAGATGATTTTGGTTGCTATGACTACTCGTGTTGTTGACTTCAAGTTGTTGAAAATATAAAGGCGAAATAATTTTAAAGAATTATCAAAAAACCTCAACATTGAGGTTTTTTGATTCCCCTTGGAAGCCCGGACTATTGAAAACATAATTCTTTAAAATTATTTCGCCTTTATATTTTCAACAACTTGAAGTCAACAACACAAGTAGTCATAGCAAGTTGATAAAAAATGCTATGCAATAGCTTTACCGCGGCAGTCTCCGAGTGCCACACGTTTTTTTTTATCGTTTACATAATCTTCAACAGTATAAGCTTTTTAAAGTAACATTTTATATTGGACTTTTAAACTTGTGTGAAATGGATTGTGGAATTTTACTATAGATACTGAAATTTTTTTCACTTCTAGTGATACAAGGTTATCCTACATCAATGAGTTCACAAGCGTAAAGCAGTTAGAGCAGATGCAGTTTGAGCTAGCTCAGCAGTTAAGTCGGATTTGGCTGGGTAACCCAGGGGAGGTACAGCGCACCCGGTGGAAGGAAGAATGGTTTAAAGAAGGCGTTGCTGCCTACTTAGCATACTACTTACTAACCCAGGTATGAAATCTTTCTGTATGGAAGGCAATTCCGATTGACTACTCTGACTGATAGATTGATTGATTTATCAATGATATCTTTACCTCACCAGTACGCTTAGTTTAAGTTTTAATTCGATTGATTGGTTAAGCATTAGATAACACTATCGTCAAAGTAAAATGAACCTCAAAACAATTTAGAGCTGAATTTTGTGTATGCATTCATAGCGAGCGCTCGAAACGATACAATACGAGATATTTTCCGACTGCGACTTGCGAATTTGCGACTTTAAATCAGGGGATTTTAGGCCCACTTTCTGCCATTTGTGTGGGCGGTGACCCTCTGTATGAATACTTATTTACTTTTTTGCAAAAAAAGCTATAACTATTGGAAGATTTAGAATTAGCAGAAAATATATTTCAGAATTGATACTAACCACCTAATTAGCACCTAAACTGTTAAAAAATGTCTGAATATCACTGTGGAGTTGATGTACGTCGTTGCTGTAGTCCTGAAAATTTACTTTCCTGAAGAAAAACAAATTTTGGGTATTGATTCCCAAAGTACTTATGGAACCTGACAAATGCCCACATATATTTTATTACACAGATATCGTTGGTTTTCACTTATAAATAACTAATTCCTATTATCTCACTTCCCAAAATTACAACTCTAGTACAATAACGGAATGGTATCATACAATCGAAGACTACCAATAGACATGTATGGATTGGAGATGAAGCACAAAGCTATGGCGGTAGACTGGGCACACACCACACCAGCTCAGGCTTCCTTCAACAGGACATTGGCTATAGAGATACCAACCAGATATAGGGAGCTGGTGACTATGAAGACAGCTTCTTTACTATGGATGGTTGAGAACTGGCTCGGATCGGAGAAGTTTCATCAGGCTTTGGTGAACTATATCAATAGCAGGTAATGTTGTTTTTTTAATTTTATAAAATTTACTCCAGTTATTTTTCTCACTTTTACTATAATTCAAAGTCAAAGTATATGTTCAAAATTGGTACCTAAACAGTACACTTTTTGAACGTCTATAATTCAACAAAGCATATTTTAAGACGACTCCACAAATTTAAAGTCGCTCAGCGGGCTATGCAGCGGGCTATGTTGGGTGTTTCTCTGAGGGATAGAATTCGTAACGAGGAAATTCGCCGGAGAACCAAGGTAGCCGACATAGCCCAACGAATTAGTAAGCTGAAGTGGCAGTGGGCAGGTCATGTCTGTCGCAGAACCGATGGCCGTTGGGGCAGACGCGTTCTGGAGTGGAGACCACGTACCCGTAAACGCAGTGTGGGACGACCTCCAGCCCGCTGGACCGTCGACCTTAAAAAGGTAGCGGGAAGTGGGTGGATGAGGAAGGCGGAGGACCGTGTGTGGTGGCGCGTTCTCCAAAAGGCCTATGTCCAGCAGTGGATGAATACAGGCTGATGGATGGATGGATAAGACGACAAATTAACGACGATATCTTAAAACTAATGTTACAAGGGTTCCAAACGCGCCCCGGTCTGAAAAGAGCTCACAACAAATTCAGCCGATTTTTTTTTTAATTTTTATTATCACAATCTCTCAAAACATCTTAATTAATTAGTAATTTATATCAATTACATAAATTAGGCGCTGAAGCATTTAATGATTTAATCATAATTTGTACTATGATTTCATTCCCGTTCCCAAATGGGAATGAATAATTGTAATATTTTAGTACTTAAGACAAAATTATTCCATGTTTATATAATAACTGATCTAGATTAATGGAGCGCAAATATCATATCATTATAAATGCAGCTTCCGTTTTCCCCTCCTCTTTTAATATAGGTACCTTCAAATCAAGAGTGAATAGGCATCTTCTAGGCAAGCGCGCTCCACCTCAGGCTGCATCACCACTTGCAAGCAACTCTGATTGCAGCCAAGCCAAAAAAATAAAATAAGTTTTACCAAGTCAGATCTAAAATTGTATTTTTTAGGCGAGGAAAATACATATCACTGATAGACTTTATGGCAAGTCTCGACAAGGATACAGTGGAATGCTTCCATCAGTTCTTTAATGGGTCTACGTCATCAAGGGTCTTGAACTCCTGGTTCCATCAGTCTGGATACCCTGTGGTTAATGTCTTGGTCCTGAGAGATAGGACACCCAATGTAGTGCAATTGAAACAGGTATTAATTTTATTTACTAATATTATAAAGAGGTAAATTTTGTGAGTTTGTGACGTTGTTGGGGGTAATCTCTGGATCTACTGAACCGATTTTGAAAATTCTGGTACCAATAGAAAGCCACATTATTTGTGAGTGTCACAGGGTATATATTAACCCGAAAAATTAGGGAGTTCCCGTGGGAATTTAAATTAAAACTTATTTGACGCGAGCATCTGCTAGTTGGTATATAAAACTGAAAATGTACAAAAAAAGTAATTCTAGGCTCTACTTATTTAATCCACTAAAAGTTAGCTCTTGGCTGCGATCTCACCTGGTGGTGAAGTCTCGATCCAAACGTTCCAGACCAGAGAAAATTCAATTTAATTATTTAGAAAATTGGAAATGCCCAAACTGACCGGGGATCGAACCAGGAACCTCCCGCTCATTAAAAACAACACCAATCATGATTGCGCCAGTGAGGGCGTTAGTTTGTTGATATGTTTTTTTTTTAAAACACAAAACAGATAAAATATATTGAAACAGTGGCAAATTGAATGGACTTTTAAATCTTTATTCATAGATTTTAATCAAATACTTGGAGTAAATAATGAAATAATTAACATTGCACTAACATAAGTATCATCGCTTGAATAATTTTAAAATTCAATAAGTAATACTTGTTTTTTTAAACTAACATTTTAAATAGGTATAGTTAGGTGACCTTGTTACACTTCATATTGAAAAATAGAACATAATTGGAATGACTTCATGGAATGATTAAAATAGCATTTATAACAATTACTGCAGAAGATCTAAACGAATCCAATTATTTGACGAGCCAAAGTATGAGGAGGTGGAAATTACTCAATTTGGCACGGTTTTAACGAAAAATTTCATCAATCGATATGATTTTGATTTTTCCACGAACATCTAAATTTTTAAAAGCTCATGCAGCAATGTATGGATGTTTGTTACTCAATCACGGCAGAACGGCTGAACAGATCTGGATGAAATTTGGCTCAGAGATAGACTATAGTCTGGAATAAAGGCAACTTTTTATCCCGAAAAATTAAACAGTTCCCGCGGGAACCAAAAACCTCAAACCACGCGGACGTAGTCGCGGGCATCAGCTAGTTGAGTAATAATAAATGTATTTATTGTATTATTATTTATATCCATTTTCAGGTGAAATTTAGCTTCATAGAGAAAGACAGACACGACTCCAACTACCTCATCCCGATCTCTTACATCGTCCAGCACAATCAGAACTGTTTCAACTGCTTCCAACCGAGATTCACTATAGGAGGCCAGACTTACACCTTCCGAGAAAACCTCAATGGCGGGTGGATTATATTAAACAGGAATGCTTCAGGTATACTTATTGATGCACCTCTAGGTCTATTTTTTTGCGACCAGAGACTATTTTTTACTAAAAATATCAAATTAAAACTATGAAACACATTAAAAACTAAATTAAAAAAGTGTGTGTGTATAAATAGCACGGTAGAAGTGAAACTTCAGAAAAATAGCCTATGAGAGAATGAGATAAATATAACTTGTATTCTATCTCATTCTCTCACAGGTTAATTCCTATTATGAATATGTTTGTCTCTTTTTGGTGTCGCCTTTTCGTTTCATCGAATTTTCAAATCACAACGATTCTAAAGAAATTTCACTTAAAAATTATCATCCAAACCGGTGAAATGAGGCAATGTGCCCAGAAAACTGACTGCTTTACTCCGCTGAATAGCCAAACTTATGTTGGCCGAGGTAACTGCCAGACCTCTGGTCACCTGTGGACTCTTCGAGACGAAAAGATAGATACTTAAAAAAGGATCTAGTATCTTCGCCTCACGACGCTACACCAAAAGGCTCAAAAATGAATTTGCCCCCGCCGTGCATCTGCTTGCCGCATTTAAGTGGGCCAATCCCCATACAAACTCATATAAAGAATATTTTCCGCTACGTGCCCAGGTCGCTCCTTGCATCTGTAGTGGGGCTAGACCTTTATGTCGTGAAAAAATTACACAGAGACAAATAAACAGACCATCTCTCGCATTTATAATATATTATAACAGTTGTATGGATTTATAGTTAATTTATCTGTTAGAAAAAATATAAAAACCTCCACAACTGCTTTACTAAGCTGAACCCATACAAAAATAATTATTACCATTTCCTCGTTATACGTAAGTAGTACCAATACTAGGAAACGTGAACTTGAATAGTCTGCTATTGGCACAGTGGCACGAATCCGAAGTATCCTTGGCCGAGGTTAGTGTTAGCAATAAACATACTATTTCGGTCCGACTGCTATTCTCAGCCCACGCGGCCAATGCTAGCGGCTACCCACATAAGAATAATTGTTTTGTAAATACCGGCATTATACATTTTTACAAAAACAAAAACTTCTTGAGCGTGCATTTTTGTTTACAAAATAAGTAAGAAGTTTTTTACAAAGTAACTAATGAAGGAGTTCCTGTGGGAATCAAAAAAACATTATTCCACGGGATCGATTTTTAGGGTTCCGTACCCAAAGGGTAAAAACGGGACCCTATTACTAAGACTCCGCTGTCTGTCTGTCTGTCTGTCTGTCTGTCTGTCTCCAGGCTGTATCTCATAGACCGTGATAGCTAGAAAGCTGAAATTTTCACAAACGATGTATTCCCGTTGCCGCTATAACAACAAATACTAAAAATTAAAAAAAATATATATATTAAGGGGGGTCCCCATACAATAAACGTGTTTTTTTTTGTATTTTTTTGCTCAATATTAAAAACGGTAACAGGTAGACGGTTCAAATTTTCACAGAATATTAACTTGTATATTACCTTTCAAAATAAATAATTAAATATCAATAAAGTAAATATTAAAGGGGGGCTCCCATACAACAAACGTAATTTTTTGATATTAACAGTAAACCTCTACAAACAAAGTTAGTTTTGCGGTTCATTAACAAAGGTAATTATACCTACTTCTTGAGTACGGAACCCTCGGTGCGCGAGTCCGACTCGCACTTGACCGATTTTTTAACTAAATGAAATCATTTAATCAGTAAGTTTGTAGTTAGACTGCTTTTCAAGTAATGATAGATTTAATTTTAACTTACGAAAATCACTTTCCGAAAATAAAGTTTGTATTGATAATCGAATAGCATCATTACTCCTCGGTAGGCGACGAAAAAATACCTTAAATAGCTGGCGGGATTAAGTGGGTGGATGAGGAAGGCGAAGGACCATGTGTGGTGGCTGGCTCTAAAAAAAACTATGGATTATAAGGATATATATGGATGTACAAAATCATTAAGCAAACAAACCTTACCAATATTTTGATGGATTATATTTTTAAATGCGTGGGTCTAAGCTCTAATTCCCTCTCTCCTATGAGGTCTGTGCCCAACAGTGGGACGTTAATGGTCTGTAGTGGTGGTGGTGAATTATATTTTTAACATGCTTTTACCCGCGGTTTCGCTCACGTTAGCTTAGATTTTAAACATATTTTAAAGCCCATTTTACCTCCTCAGGGGTTGGATTTTCAAAAATTATTTCTTACCGGATGGCTAAGTCATAAAAGTTATCTGTATTTCAAATTTCAGCCTGATACGTACAGTGGTTTAGGCTGTGCGTTGGTATAGGTATCAGTCAGTCCATACCACCATCGCATAAATCAGTATTGTTTTGATATTGTTGACGTTAGTGTTTAAGAATGTTATAAGCCTTATCGTCGGAACGTCAAGGTACGTGACATAAAACTGTAATTGTGAAGTAATACTGCTTTAAGCGACGATAGTAAGCCCTTGGACTTTGAATTTATATAAACAGATTGAATAGAGAAATTGCAAAGAATAAACACGATTAGAAAAAGGAAGGTCGCTTGTTTGGGATGCCACATGCGTGGATACGCTAGCGTTATCCCACTTGCAGGCGTCCTCCATGTCAGCGGGGGCGGCGGCCACTAATGCAGAAAGAGGCAAGAGGCGCAAGTATGAAATTATTGAAAATAATTTCATTTTTTTGCCTTTTGGTGTTGAAACCCTGGGGTCGTGGGGCGAAGATGCTAGATCCTTTTTTAAGGATCTATCTTCTCGTCTCACAGAGTCCACAGGTGACCGGAGGGCTGGCAGTTACCTCGGCGTAACGCAGTCAGCGTTCTGGGCACACTGCCTCATTGCAGCGGGATAGATGATATTTTTAATGTTTAGTTTTCAGTTTTTAATTTAGGTTTAATTTAGAATTTAATGATTTGTATTTTTTAACAAATAATTAGAAAAATAATAGAATTTTTGTTTGAATTCTCCGGTTTATTTATTTCAGGATACTATCGAGTTAATTACGATGACGGAACATGGCGACTGATTGCGAAGGCGTTACAGGAAGACCATACGGGAATGGATGAATTAAATAGGGCGCAAGTAAGTTTTCAATGGCTCTTCCCTGATAGAGTTAGGATTTTATTCTATTCCACTACAAGTTAGCCATTGACCTTCAGCACGTGTCTGTACTTACAATATAATTTCTATCCTATGCATCTAATAATTACATTTAAAACTAGATGATCCCCGCGACTTCGACCGCGTGGATTAAATTTTTTTGATTCCCGCGGGAACTCTTTAATGTCCCGTCTACTTTAATGAGAAAAATAAGCCTATGTCCTTCTCCGAGATACAATCTCATGCACCAAATTTCATCAAAATCGGTTGAACAGATGGGCCGTGAAAGCGTAGCAGGCAGACAGACACACTTTCGCATTTATAATATTAGTATGGATCTTATCTCTTGTATCGTAATAGGCATGATGACTGATTTTGAAAAATGGTCAGGTTATGTTTGAAAGTATCTACTATTTCGAAAAAATATCTTATTTCAGCAGAAAAATAAGGTTTGGTAGATAAAATTAGCATTTGAAATTAAAATTTTAAAATTCACGCCAAAACGCTCGGCGGTGTCATGGCGTCGTTTGTGACGTCACTATTGTTTTTACCAATGTACTCTGTGCAGTGTGCAGTAAACAATAGTGTGATTGTCAAAGCTCGAAAACAAACAATTGTGACGTCATTCGCTTCTTGGTGTTTCATCAAATATGGCGGATTGCTGTATTTTATAGTTTTATTTTATCAAAATAAATAGCAATCTCACTCGAAAAAGAAAAATAAATAGGTTTTGTATAATCCATGAATCCTAATTCATTAGATAAATTCATAATTTCATTGATTCTTGATTACTGTCATCATGCCTATTATATTTAAAACTAGATGATCCCCGCGACTTCGACCGCGTGGATTAAATTTTTTTGATTCCCGCGGGAACTCTTTAATGAGAAAAAGTAGCCTATGTCCTTCTCCGAGATACAATCTCATGCACCAAATTTCATCAAAATCGGTTGAACAGATGGGCCGTGAAAGCGTAGCAGGCAGACAGACACACTTTCGCATTTATAATATTAGTATGGATCTTATCTCTTGTATCGTAATAGGCATGATGACTGATTTTGAAAAATGGTCAGGTTATGTTTGAAAGTATCTACTATTTCGAAAAAATATCTTATTTCAGCAGAAAAATAAAGTTTGGTAGATAAAATTAGCATTTGAAATTTAAATTTTAAAATTCACGCCAAAACGTTCGGCGGTGTCATGGCGTCGTTGTGACGTCACTATTGTTTTTACCAATGTACTCTGTGCAGTGTGCAGTAAGCAATAGTGTGATTTTCAAAGCTCGAAAACAAACAATTGTGACGTCATTCGCTTATTTGTGTTTTATGCAATATGGCGGATTGCTGTATTTTATAGTTTTATTTTATCAAAATAAATAGCAATCTCTCTCGAAATAGAAAAATAAATACGTTTTTTATAATCCATGAATCCTATTTCATTAGATAAATTCATAATTTCATTGATTCTTGGTTACTGTCATCATGCCTATTCTATGTATAAATAATTATTGTTATTGGCCTGTCCCATTCTAGTTATAATAAATAAATAAATATAATTTACAAGTGTAATTGCGACCTTAGGTTTGCTGGTGGCCTGGCCTGCTAGACTCTCTTAACAAAAAGTCAATTCGTATCTTTGGGATAAAATGTAGCCTGTGTATTATTCCAGACTATAATCTATCTCTGTGCCAAATTTCATTCAAATCCGTTCGACCATTCTAGCGTGATTGAGTAACAAACATTCATCCATCCATACGTCCATCCATCTAAATTTTCGCATCCATAATACCAGCTGACTAGCTGATGCCCGCGACTACGTCCGCGTGGATTGAGGTTTTTAGGTTCCCGCGGGAACTCTTTAATTTTCCGGGATAAAAAGTAGCCTATGTATTATTCCAGATTATAATCTATCTCTGGACAAATTTCATCCAGACCCGTTAAGCCGTTCGGGTGTGATTGAGTAACAAACATCCATCCATACATCCATACATCCATTCATCCATCCACCCAAACTTTCGCATTTATAATATTAGTATAGATTAGTATACAGACCACATTTATAACATTAATAATTAATATCTTATTTCTATGTATCTTTTAAGATTGTAAACGACGTATTCGCGCTGTACGCGGCTGGTATCTTGAGTGAACAAATCACCCAGGAAGTTCTGGACTACCTTAACAAAGAAGTCAGTCACATGGTGTGGGACTCCGTGATATCCGGCTTTCATTTGCTGCAGACGGAAGGCGTCAAGATGACCCGAGCCTTATATGAAGAATGGAAGGTAAACTGAGTTACAAACTTATCCCACTCGGTGGCTTAAAATTGGAACAAATTTCTGTTTTGTCCAACCATTTATTTTACTTTTGGCAGGTCGATTTAATGATGTTCCAATACGTTACTGATTCGATTTTTGATAGCAATCGAATTTATTTATGAAGAAGTTTTGATCGATTTGATACATTGATATTTTATTTTTGCTCAACATTTTTTTTCGTTTTAGAAACGTACCCAAATTGTATGAATTAAAAAAAACATTTATGTAAAGCAGTACAGTCAATGTACATTTTATGATTTGGCTTCACCAATCAGGCAGGTCATAGAAACTATCTATCGTCAAAGATGTATGGCACTATAAGGACAATAAAGAGAGCTAGTGTTGCAGCTCGTCACTATTTAAAAAAATTAAAGCCGTACTGGTAGTTACTAGATGATTTAAGAAATATCGGATAAAACAGATCGTCGCTTCACTATTGTAAATAACAATATGCATCTATGAAGTAATGCATTTTTTTGTGGATGTTTGCCTGTCTATAATTAGGAAACTCCATAGGCTTGCTTATGTCAAAAGTAAAATAAATGGTTGGTCTGTCCAACTTGGGTGTCGAATTTGGGTGTCGGTGTGCGCGCGCATCGTTAAAATTCTCTGATAATGTTCCCCTAACGCGCCAAAAGAAGTATAACTTCAAAAAATCTTCATTTAATTTAATTAATTTTCAGCTATTCATGCAAAACAAGGTGTCAACAATATACAAGAGGCTCACAATGAGCCTGGAACAGCGCAGCAACATCAGGCTGTTCAGAAGTTCCATCATACAATTTGCGTGCTCTATAGGCTACCAGCCTTGTCTGCAAGAGATGACCCAACACTATCGAGAACATAGGCATTCTAAGAAGAGGTACCTAAAATATAATAATTTATAATGTCAAGTAGAATATTAATTCGCTTTAATCTGCCACAGTAGACAAATCTATGTGGTACCAACGTATTTACCTACTAGCTGATGCCTGCGACTTCGTTGATTCCTGCGGGAACTCCAAAATTTTCCGGGATAATAATGTAATATAAAAATACTTTTTAAACAACCGACTTCAAACTCCCGCGCCAACTTTTATTGTTGACATTTTAAAAACCGCTCAACCGATTTCGATAAAATTTATATGGGACCACATGGGCAGTATGTTCTTTCAAAGAAAAAAAGAATCATCCAAATCGGTCCACCCAGTCAAAAGTTCTGAGGTAACAAACATAAAAAAAAAAAAAAAACAGTCGAATTGAGAACCTCCTCATTTTTTTGAAGTCGGTTAAAAAGCATCTTGCATATGTTACTCTCCAGGTCCTCAACAATGTAGACTCTCAGAAATTCTTTTGATGTAGACTTTTAAGCACCTTACTTCTGACAAATTTCAGGCTAAATCCTGACTATCGTGAAACCTGCTACTTCGTGGCGCTAAGCAGCGGCAAAACTGATATAAGTGGCAATTTGAACAGATTCGAACTTGAAGACAAAACTACCGCCGAACACAGAGTGTAAGCATTTAAAAGTTTAATAAACTTTTTTTTTTACTCAAAGTAACTTTTTTTTGAATCGATGAGTGAATCTACCATTGGTTCGCAATGCCGTTACTACTGAGAAGAACCAGCAAGAAACTCGGATAGTGAAACATAGTCACTCAGCCATAGTCTTTACTGACAAAGTCAAAAAGTATGTTAATTCAAAATTGGACACTTTTTAAACGTTAAGTATACAAATTATAGGACGTGATTGTGGTAATTAACGACGGTATTTTAAAAATTAAGCTACGAGGGTTCCAAACGCACCCTATTTTGGAGAGAGACGTTATCTAATGTAGGCTAAAACTTACACAGACTAAATCTGATATCCGCATGTAAAGTTTTTGCCATGTTGGCCATATTGAATTCATCACACGATATATATCGACGATAATATCGCATAATTCATTCTATCAATACGCGAATCATAATATACTTACTATATTTTTTATACTGTATACCTTTATACTATATTTTTATACTTATATTTTTATATGCCTTTATACAATATTTTTTTCCTTCCAGGCGATTAGAGAACAAATTTTTATACAGAATTCCAAAAGGAGAACCGAGGCCTCTGCCATACATGAAATCCACAACTACTACATCTACGACCGAGGTAATTCTTTAGTTTTTCATGATATTACCACAGAATATCTACATCCATACTTAATATTATAAATGCGAAAGTGCGTCTGTCTGTCTGTCTGTCTGCTACGCTTTCACGGCGCATCTGTTCAACCGATTTTGATGAAATTTGGTACTGGGATAGGTTGTATCCCGCGGAAGGTCTTAGGCTACTTTTTATCCCGGAAAATTTTAAGGTTCCCGCGGGAATCAAAAAATGTATCTGTTCAACCGATTTTAATGATATTTGGTACAGGGATAGGTTGTATTCCGCGGAAGGTCTTAGGCTACTTTTTATCCCGGAAAATGCAAGAGCTCCCGCGGGAATCGAAAAAACTTTGTCAACGCGGGCGAAGTCGCGGGAATCATCTAGTTTAATATAAATGTTACCTTATGTTAATTAATATCTTAAAGTGATATTTCCGTCCGCATGCATAGCGTGAAATCTATCAACAATGATGCCAATTCGGTTAAGTATATACCGTTTCTTACCTAAACTAAAATGACAGCTCTAAATCTAATGCTGCCCCTTTCCGCTGGAAGTATTCTGAAGAGGATAGCAATAAAAATACAGCAGTCATTTTAGTTTTTAATTTAGAGATGGTATACAACAGAATTGGCCTCATAGTGGCAAATTCTGTGTAACACAATCTCTAAACTGAACTAAAATGACAGCTATCTAGTTCTGTCCCCTGCCGCAGGGAGTATAATGAAAGGGTTAGCAATATTTTCAATGCTGTCATTTATGTTTAGTTTAGAGATTGTGCTCTACAGAATCAGCCCCAGTGTCGACTCTTTCGATTGCTTAGTGCGTTCTCGTCTTTCGTACTAGTTATAGTAGAGCAAGTATGAGATTTTATATCTCGCTGATGTTGATGGAATTGGAGCGTAAAAATTGAAGGTGCATGCCCGGAGATCGAACCCTAGGCATTATAATATGATAGGAGTATACCGTATACCTACTAAGTACCTAAAATAGGCTCTTACTTTCCAGATGGCAGTCATATCAACGGCTCAAGTTGCAGGCAAAGGAACTACTAATTTAGTTTCGTTATTAACAATATTAATTGCATTGGGTACGCTTAAAATATTCACATAAATTAGGCATGGACAGTGATATTTAAAAAATAGGATTTTAGAATTATTTTTTTGTATTATTAATAATGAATGTAAACACTGCCTATTATATTTTTAGAAAGTGTATTTAGAACAAGTTCTACCTTAAGCTAAAGAAATCTTTTTTTATTTTAACTTTGCTAGCATTCCTACTCCGAAATAGTATTTTGAAAACTATAATGAGCCTTAACAGTGCCTTAAAAGTATACGTTAATCAATTTGTATTTTAATATAACTTCTAGTCATAGTAATAAATTTTCAGACTCGTTTGGTAATTTGGTAAGTGAAAAAACACGAATAATATGCTTAATACTATAATTATTATTTTAATTGTTAAAAAAATGTACATATTTACTAATATTTAATCAATCTTACATAATTAAACTTTTAGAAATAAATTACGTATTAAGTTTATTTTACAAAATAAATGTTATATAACACACAATATTCATAACGTCTATTCATTTTATCCAAATTTGAAACAAGAGGACGCGTTTGCTTCAGATCTGGCAAAATATAACAAATAATAATTAGGTACTTAGCCTTATAAAATGAGTGATAATGCAGTAAACTTTAATTATCTTAATAAACACGTAACAATAAAATATATTTATTATAATAAGTAAAATCTTCACTTTGTGCAAATCAGACGCGCACCAAAACTGGATTAAATGCGATCAAATATACCTTACCAACTAACGTTTAAAATTTTAATTATTTAGTTATTAATTTAAAATATAAACTACTTGAAATAAAATTTATATAAATTAAATTAATAACGTACTTAAGTAAATGAAAAAAGCACACTTTATAATACGACTTAAAAATTTAATTCACTTTGTGCAAAACTGACGCGCTATCTTATCATCTACTTAGCAAACGATTATAAAACTTATATTTAATAAAATAAAACACGAAATGCATCACACAATCAAGTTACATAAATTGTAACAAGCTGTGATTAAATAAGATTTCTCATCTTCGCTCTAGCACCTCAAAACTCTTTTTAACTACAACCAACCTCCCTAGTCTCTTACTCAGTGCAGGCTATCAAAAATTTAAAGCCACTGACAAAATTATATTTTTTATCCATTGAAGGTTTGCTATGAAATATAGTTTCATTAATTCAGAACAAACCTTCAATAAAAACAAAATATATTATGTCAGTGGTTTTCATATCAGATAGCCACTGAGTTAGAGAATAGGGTTGCAAATCGCTAACATCACTCCCCATATAATTTATCTATTAAAGTCAAATCCGATGAAATTTTACATAATACTTCTTAATAATAAAATTATGTCTGCCGCAAAATAAATAGAACTCTCCCGCGTACTAGAGCGTAGACAATATTAGGTACTACAAATACTATCGATTATGAGATAGCAAAGAGTATCCAACACCTTATAATTATTTATTTGTAAATAAAAAAATAGAATATCTTACCCTTAACCTTACCCTTTCAATAAACGATTTTATATAGGTATTATAATTAAAAATAACTAACTCACTTCATGAATATGAATATTATAAATTCGACACAGTAATCTAATATTACTTTTTTATATTACGAAGACGCAATTATTGAACATTATAATATTTTTGTTTTTTGAATTAGTATCATTATATTTATGACTTAATTACCCTAGTACCTATAAAATATTTAAAATATCAATATCATTAAATTCTAGCTACAATATTAAAAATAATTAAAATTATTAATAAAAAAATATTAGTAAGTATTACGTTTTATAAAGTCCTGCGACTACCCCGATAATTTCTAAACCAAAAGCATTATAAATAAGCATATAAAGATTAAAATATAATTATTGGAATTTTACTTAGAGCTAATGCTGGTTAAACAATGCTATACATAAAGATAAACAAAGCAATAGAGTTGATGCGAATATGCTCGATGCATCATTCTCGTGGATCCACTCATAAATTTCTTCCAAATGGTCATCCATCCAGGAGAGGTTCTCATTTATACGGTGTCGAGCCCTCCTTGCAGCCTCTATGGAGTCGTCAAGTCTGCTTATCTCATTTTGACTGTTGACCCAATTGCTGAACTACAACGAAAGATAATATTATGTACTAGCTAATGCCCGCGACTTCGTCTGCGTGGTTTGAGGTTTTTTGGTTCCCGCTGGAACTCTCTAAGTGCTGTTCCAGACTATTATCTATCTCTGTGCCAAATTTCAGCCAGATCTTAGCCTGTGGTTAGGTTTTGCATGTTCATACTGCCTCGTTGGTCGAGTGCATAGCATGTACGACTGCAGCCGACGAGATCCCCTGTTCGAGTCCCGAGTCTGGTCATAATTTAGTATTGGGTTCTTCTGACTACAAACTAAGTACTAGCGCGGAGTTTATGAAGTTGGCGGTGTTTCACCCCCGTGCCTCGGAGAGCACGTTAAGCCGTCGGTCCCGGTTATTATCACTAACATGATAATAGTCGTTAAAGCCCGCCAACCCGCATTGGAGCAGCGTGGTGGGTCTAAGCTCTAATTCCCGCTCTCCTATGAGAGTGGAGGCCTGTGCCCAGCAGTGGGACGTTAATGGGCTGTAGTGGTGGTGGGGTGGTGGAAGTGTATAGAGTAGAAGAAGAAAGCTATGTCTTAGGCGCATCCGGAAAAGAAACGGGGTCATATAGTACCCGAGTAACCGATAACGTTTCCCTTAGGCGAACGACAAGGCGAGATGATTGCCGAGCTCCAAAAGTGGAGGCTGGGGATGAAGGAGTTAACTATTTTCATAAAACAGGGATAAGAGAAAAATAAGAAATTAAGTTGTCATCTTAATATTACACACTAGATGATGCCCGCGACTTCGTCTGCGTGGATTAAGTTTTATTATTCCCGCGGGAACTTCTTAATTTTCCGGGATAAAAAGTAGCCTATGTCCTTCCCCGGCATACCAACTGCTTCTACACCAAATTTCATCAAAATCGGTTGAAAAGATGGACCATGAAAGCGTAGAAGACAGACAGACAGGCACACTTTCGCATTTATAATATTACTTATGGATTAATTAATTTCTGGAAATTCACTCATTTGTATTTTAAATGACTTTAAAAAAAATTACTTACTTGGTTGGCTTGAAAGCCATTCACAATATTTTCCGCCATTATGAAAATCGCTTCTTCAAGCTTATCAGGACCACCATACCTGAAACACATAATTTGCCATTAGGTATGTTGCTTTTCAAATTTATTTAATGTTAAGGTAAGAACACGCCGAAGATGCCTCGCGCGTTGTCCTAGGTGAGCGACAAACGCAGCAACGCGATGCATGCGACGCGACAATATCAAACAGCTGTAGCTGACCCTTCATGTGCCCTACCTTGTCGCGTCCATACGCCTTTCATTTTCTATGGCGTATCGCGTTGCGTCACTTCTGTCGCTCACCTAGGACAATGGGTCACTGCGAGATCGCAACTTCACGACTTCGCGACTCACGACCTCGATGTCACATCCATTTAAAACATGCAAATATGACGTATGCATGTACTCGTAGATGCCGAATGACATCTCACCTCACTGCGATAAAGTGGTTAAGTTTTATATTTCCCGGGGAATTATTTTCTTTGCAGGAAACCAATGTCCTTCTTCAGGATGTTACCTACTCGTACCTCTATACCCAACAAAATCGGTTCAAAAGATGGACCATTAAAGCGTAGCAGAAAAACTTTCGCATCCACCCATGCTAATATTATAAATGCAAAAGTGTTTCTGTCTGTCTGTCCATCTGTCTGTCTGCTACGCTTTCACGGCCCATCTGTTCAACCGATTTGGTACAGGGATAGGTTGTATCCCGGGAAAGGACATAGGCTAGAATTCCCGCGGGACTTTAAGAAAATATGAAACCAAAAAACCTCAAACCAAGCATCAGCTAGTGCTAAATACATATTATCTGGTGGTTATGGTGGTGGTGGTAGCTGGTTATAATCTGGTGTGCACTATAAACAGATAATTTTTTCGGTTCCCGCGGGAACTCTCGAATTTTCCGGGATAGAAGGTATGTCCTTCCTCGGGATACAACCTATCCTTGTGCCAAATTTCATTAAAATCGGTTGAACAGATGGGCCGTGAAAGCGTAGCAGACAGACAGACACACTTTCCCATTTATAATATTAGTATGGATTAAGTATGGATATGCGACGTAGGCCGTTTAGACATTTCCTGAGTAACGTATGTTTACGTGCAGTATAACTCCTGCTTCTTTCGTGAAATTTATCACTCACGGATCTAAAACTGTAATATGCAACTTATCTAGACATTATGGCTAGTTATTTGTCTCTGTAAACCAGGTCTTGATCTTATGCTATCCTTTTCTGCAAGAAACTGTATGAATGGGATTTCAATAAATTTTAAATCCGCAATTCCATAGCGATAGTACCCACACTATAATTAGCCACATCCCTACATTAAAAAAATACATGCTTATTTGGAAGGTAGCTTAAAGAAAACTTACATTTCCCTTATAGGCTGAGTACGTTCAATGAGAAAGGTTAGCGCAATCGCTGAATTCTGGGAGCTGGAGGAGGCCACAGCGGCGAAGATCTTCGACCTTTCTTCCAATACAAGGTTGTACTCGGAGCTATCAGAAACCGTTGCTTCAAGTAATCTAAGGATAAAAATGTTAAATATTATGTATTATTCAAGAAGCGATCTCCTGTTAATCGATGATATAATTATTATTATTTGGGAATTTATACTTTCTAAATTTCCATGGTCTGGATGGGATGGGAGGCTTCGGCTGTGGCTTGTTACCACCGTGATGCCGTGTAGAAACCGATTAAGGGTATGGGTTTAATATAACTGCCATGTCCCTATTAAGTTAGGCCGCTACCATCTTAGACTGCATCGTCAAGTGAGATTGCAGTCAAGGGCTAACTTATCCAAAGTGTCTTTGAATGAGACCAAAATCTTACGATTGAATAAATCCTCCATTTGGCGAACAGGCCAAGGACTCCAATATAACAAGCCGCTCATATCGAGACTGTACTTCAGGCAAATGATTCACCAGCGCTTCTCTGACTTCATCTCCTTCATCTTCCTGTATCATGGTGCAATATACTGCAGGTCTTATCTCTGGGGGAATGTTGGGATTTCTGAAAAAGTTATTTAAATTTAACTAGTTGTTAGCCTAGTGGTTAAGACGCCAGACAGCCTGTACGGGGTTGCGGGTTTGATCCCCGGGCTCGCACTTCTTTCTTTTCGTAACTTAGGTATGTGCATTTTAAGAAATTAAATACATAATATTATCACTTGCTTTAAACGGTGAAGGAAAACATCGTGAGGAATACTGCATGCCTTAGAGTTTTTCATAGTGTTCTCTGGAGGGTGTGTACTATGTAATCTACCAATCCGCACTTGGCCAGCGTGTTGGATTATGGCCAAATACTTCTCTTTCCGAGAGGAGACTCGTGCTCAGTAATGAGCCGGCAATGGGTTGATGAGAGAGAGAGAGTTGATTTAATAATCAATGGAAACTTATTACAGAAGACATAATAATATTATAACAGTGCACAATAGTGTCAAAGCAAAAAATAGCAACAGAAAAATCAGCAATAGTTACATTCTCTGATTCCTCACAAAAAATACCCATTGAGCTATAACCAAATGGGTATTTTTTTTCGGACTGTGAAATACCGAATAGGCCACAATGTCGAAGTAATCCATACAAATATTATAAATGCGAAAGTGTGTCTGTCTGTCTGTCTGCTACGCTACGGCTCATCCGTTCATCCAATTTTGGTGAAATTTGTAGAGGGGCAGGTTGTATCCCAGGGAAGGACATAGGCTACATTTTATCCCGGAAAAGTAAAGAGTTTTCGCGGGAATGAAAAAATCTCAATCCATGCGGATGAAGTCGCGGGCATCATCTACTTGGTTATAATACATTACTGCCCAGGCCAGAAATAGAGCAATACACGGCTGATTTATTACTCAGCCGTCAGTTGGAAGGATGAGAAAAAGCCGAGGACTTCCGAAGTGATTTTAAAAGTCAACAAGACTGTGAATTACTATTTCAGCCAAAACAACGTTTATTCGTGGACGAAGCTCTCCTGATAGTGAAATGAAATTGTAATACGTTGTACGGATACCTTGAATAGAAAATAAAAAAAAACTGCCTCGTTGGTCTAGTGGTTAGCATGTTCGAGTGCGGCCGACGAGGTCCCGGGTTCGAATCCCTTAGAGAGAAATTTAAGGAAATAGGTATTCTTACAGTAGCCTCGCAATATATTTATAGTAATCTAATCTTCGTAAAACAGCACATTCACAATTACAAAAAAATATGCGATCTGCATGATAGACAAACTAGAGGCCGCCATAAGCTCGTGACTCCATCGCTCCGCCTCAAGAAGGTCCGAAGGTCGTTCGTGGGAATGAGCATTCTATTTTATAACAAAATTCCACAACCTATCTTAGACTTGCCTTTACACAAGTTTAAGAAGTCCATTAAAAATATGCTCCTGAAGAAAGCTTATTATACTGTTGAAGATTACGTAAATGACAAAGGAGCATGGATTTGATTCGCTCCAGCAATGCTAAGGACAGCGGTTACATATGTATAAATTAATAAAATTGTAAATTATTTTTTTTTCAAAAGAGCAACCACCGAGTTTCTTGCTGGTTCTTCTCGGTAGGAATGGCATTCCGAACCAGTGGTAGATTCACTCGACGATTCAAAAGTACTTGTAAAAGTCTATTTGAATAAAAATAATTTGAATTTTGAATTTTGATTCCCGGGTCGGGCCACAGCAAGTATTTTGTTTTTCTGACAAGAAATTCTCAGTACTACCCCGGAGTAAGGAAGTTGGCGGTGTTTCACCCCCGTGCCTCGGAGAGCACGTAAAGCCGACGGTCCTGCGCCTGATCTCTCTCCGGTCGTGTCGGATTTTCCGTCCCATCGGGCTATGAGAGTAAAGGAACAGAGAGTGCACCTGTGTATGCGCACACACTTGTGCACTATATTAATATCTCCCGCGCAGATGGCTAATCTCTCTGGAGATAGGCCGCCGTGGCTGAAATACGGTCGGGAGGACATTATTATATTATTATTTACCTTGAATAAAGTACATTAAACCAAAGAAATGATTTGCAGACATTTTAGTTTAAAACTCACATCTCTCCTTCATTGTTTGGGTCATAAAATATATCAACCGCAGCAGCAACACAAGGCTCGTAGCCGACTTTGCACGCGTGCTCCATCACTAGCCCTCTCGTTAGTGATACCATAGCAGGTTCTGCGGCTTCCGGTTCAAAACCGATTTCATCTTCCACAGCCACGATCGTTCTTCTGACCATTCTCTGTAAGTGAATTATAATTAAAATTCAGAATTCAGCATTTAACAAGTGAATATAGCTAGGTAATTAAAATTATTAAAAAATACGACTGCTCTGCCGTAGGCACACATACATACACGAACCCTGAAAACATAACACTCCTTTTTTGGGCAGTCGTTTAATAAAAAATCCCCCTCGAATGGAAGTACGGCCACCACTGCTACTACGTAACGATACCACAGTCATTAATTACCTTTCGAATCTTATTCACATTTTTTTAAATGATATTTTTTTGTGAATCACTGGATATTGAACTATAGTGTTATATATTTTTGGAATCTACTCATCATTTTCTAGATGATGATTATATAGTAAATATTATTTTCGAATCTTTTTTTTCAACTTTAGTCTTTAATGTGGAACCATGGTCACCCCATCAATTTTATTTTTATTTTTACAAGCCTATGTCACCCGGAATAAGCTAGGGATTCTAACGATACCTCATTTATCAAAATCGGTTCAGGCGTATAGAAGTTATGGTGGAATATACAAACTCACATACATACATACATACATACATACATACATACATACATACATACATACATACATACATACATACATACATACATACATACATACATACATACATACATACATACATACATACATACATACATACATACATACATACATACATATATACATACATACATACATACATACATGAACCCTGAAAACAATATACTCCTTTTTTCAGGCAGTCGTATAAAAAAAGAACTTTTTTCCCGAATAGACAAAATGAAAAATCGTCTAGTAGTTTTCCTTTATTAGACGTTTGTTTTGCTGTCTGTAATGTTTGTTTTCCTGTGGCTTCTTTGATGGTGTATGTGTTTTGTATGCTTTTTTAATTTTAAGTATTTTGTAAACTGTTTGGGCCTCAATAGTTAAATAAAACAAAATAATAAAAAAATTTCACACAACAATGTAAAACTTATACTGAGAAAATTTTGGTCATGCTGACCAAGACAGCTAGATTCATTTCGCGATTCAAAAGCACTTGAAAAAGTTTATCAAATAAATATTATAAATGCGAAAGTTTGGATGGATGTCTGGATGGATGTTTGTTACTCAATCACGCTCCAACGGCTGAACGGATCTGGCTGAAATTTGGCACAGAGATAGATTATAGTCTGGACTAACATATAGGCTACTTTTTATCCCGGAAAATTCAAGAGTTCCCGCGGGAACCAAAAAACCTCCTTAATTTTCCGGGATAAAAAGTAGCCTATGTTTTAATCCAGGTTATAAGCTATCTATGTTCCAAATTTCAGCCAAATCGGTTCAGTAGTTACGGCGTGAAAGTGGAACAAACATACAAACAAACTCACTTTCCTATTTATAATATTATATAAAAGGATATAAGGAATAAGGATAAGGATAAGGATAAGGATGACCGAGTCATACGTTTTCAAGCTTTCATTCAAGATGTTGCAAGCAAGTTCCCGCTTTTCAGACTAGATGGCGTTGGTGGCGTTGCTAAAAATACGCCCACATTCTTTGTTTGACAGGGCCCGTCTATGTAAATTGAGGTCGTTGGTTTTAATACTCTCAGGTTTATGTAACGGACTCGTCGTTTCTCGAGTCGTATGCGGAAGGACGTGGAAACCCATTATAACTAAATATAATAATGAAATATTACAGTTTAATTATTAAATACTAGATGATGCCCGCGACTTCGTCCGCGTGGATTGATGTTTTTTGATTCCCGCGGGAACTCTTCAATTTTCCGGGATAAAAATGCCTAATATACGTATAAGTAGCCCCTGTACCAAATTTCATCAAAATCGGTTGAGTAGTTGGGCCGTAAAAGCGTAGCAGACAGACAAAGAGACAGACAGACGGACAGACAGACACACTTTCGCATTTATAATATTAGTATGGATTTACCAAGTATATGTCATCACCGCGTTCATCGTCATGCTCCACAAACGGAAGAAGGCGTTTTTTAATGAAATCCATGTTCCTCACGTAGGCTTTCCATACAGCATATTCCGTTTCAAGCTCCATCTTTAAAGCGATTTCTAAAGCTATGGCGTACTGTAGTTTTTTAGCTCGAGCCAAGTTTAGCGCATCATCAAGAAGCTGAAAGTTATTAAGAACATAATATAAATTTTCTGCGAGAATAAAAAAGGTCTTTAAAAAAGAAAGCGCTCCCTGAGGATCTCGCTGCTGTAGTGGTGAACGCTGTTGTCTTATTGTGGAAGGTCCCAGGTTGGATTCTCTGGTCTAGGCTGGTAGGTTCTGGCCAACGCTACTACTCACCAGCAATGAAGTACCGCCTTGTTATTTAGCGCTCCGGTACGATGCCGTGTAGAAACCAATTAGGGGTATGGGTTTAATGTAACTGTCCTAACAGGATAGCCCGCTTGTAACTTACCATCAGGTGAGATCACAGTCAAGGACTAACTTGTAACGGAATTAAAAAAAGAAACGAGTAGGAAGGTTTTTGGAACACCGCTAGAAAATATCCGCCACTAATAGTAGCTAAATGATGCTAAATTTGGATTTACTCGAGCGTCGTGGAGACCTAATGGATTTTGAAGATTAGACCACAGAAAAAAGGTTATTTGATATAATTATATCCTTTCGCCGGTGGGGAGAGCGTCTACAGGTTTTACTTTTCAAATTATCAGATTAAGAAAGTTCCTTGAGATAATCGTCAGATTGTGGGTCAGCACGTTTGGTACATGAAACTGAACAGTCTGAATGATAGTCTGACGCGCTTGAGTATTTCATACCTACCACTCATACTAATATAATTTACTACCATTAATGGCAATTTTATTTTGCATTTTCAAAAAACTGCAGCGACTTTGCGTTACGTCAGAATCGTCAATATTTTGCATAAAAGCTTCCTTTGGGTCCACTTAACATCTCCACTGAATATCTGACGCGTACGAATATTATTCGATTTATTTATATTTATTTTTTACATTTTTTTTTACTTCCGTACATCCAACCCTACCATGCAAACCCGCAAATATACATACCCTATAAGCCGTCTGTGGATTGTGGAACTCACTCCAGCTGGGTGATTCTCTAAGGCAAAATAAAATTTACAACCGTTCCAGCCAAGGTCGATCTCTTCGATGTTACATCGCAGACCGCATCGATGCTAGCAATGATTAAATGTTTACACTGCATTGCACTGCTGCAGTGTGATTCTCTAAGAAACATTTAAGCAAGCATCGATGCGGTCTGCGATGTAACATCGAAGAGATCGACCTTGGCTGGAACGGTTGTAAATTTTATTTTACCCAAGAGAATCACATAGCAGAATACCTTCCCACTATAAAACCAGCGGCACAGTCCGCACCGAGAATGAGGCTTTTCAGGGTCCCTAATTGTGAGGCTCCAGTTTTTTATTTAAATTTTGTTACATTAAAAACACTTACAGTAGCGCGATTAAGTGGATGAATCTCTCCTCTTGCATCCGGGTCTGACAAGGCTCCCACGAGTCTGTCCCAGGTATCTTCGTAATTTACGCGATAATAACCTTAAAAACAATAGTAACAATAATTATTATCGTTTAATATTTATACTAACACTAGTGGGCCCGGCAGACTTTGTCCTGCCTTGAACGTCGAAACAGATTGCAGCGCCCCCTACAGGGTCCAATCATACTAATATTATAAATGCGAAAGTGTGTTTGTTTGTTGGTTTGTCCTTCAATCACGCCGCAACGGAGCAACGGATTGACGTGATTTTTGGCATGGATTTAGGTGAGGACCTGGAGAGTGACATAGGCTACTATTTATTACGGAAAATTAAGGAGTTCCCGCGGGAATAACAAAAACTTAAACCACGCGGACGAAGTCGCGGGCATCAGCTAGTTGTGGATATAAACCATCCCGGGGTCCAAAGAAACAACAAAAAGTAGCGAAATTGGTCCAGCCGTTAACGCGTGATGCCGTGACCAAGGGAAATAGGTACCTATTCATTTTTATATAATATATATAAATAAATATATTATACTCGTAAGATTATAAATGCGAAAGTTTGGATGGATCGACGGATGTTATTCAATCACACTAGAACGGAACGGTTTTAGATGAAATTGGCCACAGAGATTGATAAAAGTCCGGAATAACAAATGGGCAACTTTTTATCCCGGAAAAGAGTTCCCGTCGGACCGAAAACCCTCAATCCACGCAGACGAAGTTGCGGGCATCAGCTACTAATTAATAATTATGGATTAAGCTTTCAGTTCTCATTCTGAGGGGAGACTCGTCAGTCTACATTTTAATTTGAATTCTACATTCAGAGCTAATTTCGTTACCTTTTGAATTATAAATGTCACCGTAAGATTGTAATCTAACGCTTTTTTTACCCTCGACGAAGCGGAGACGGTATATGTGTTTGCCCTAAGAGGTTGTGTGTTTGTTTGTTTGTTTGTTTGTTTGTTTGTTTGTTTGTATGTTTGTTTGTTTGTTTGTGCACTTTTTTGTCACCAATTTTCTCAAAAAGTACTGGGCCGATTGAGATGCGGTTTTTTGCATTAGATACGTATAGCTTGTGAGAAGGTTTTTAGATATATTTTAGAACCATAGACAACCAAGCTGAGCTGTAGTCTATGATTTTAATATTTCAACATGTTACCATTTTTCACAAAAACTACTGGGCCGATTGAGATGCGGTTTTTTGCATTAAATGTGTATAGCTTGTGAGAAGGTTGTTAGATATATTTTAGGACCATAGACAACAAAGCTGAGCTGTAGTCTATGATCTTAATTTTTCTATGTGTTAAAAATTTTCACAAAAAGTACTGGGCTGATTGAGATGCGGTTTTTTGCATTAGATATGTTTAGCTTGTGAGAAGGTTCTTAGATATATTTTAGGACCATAGACAACAAAGCTGAGCTGTAGTCTATGATTTTATTTTTTCAATATGTTACCATTTTTCACAAAAAGTACTGGGCCGATTGAGATGCGGTTTTTTGCATTAGATGTGTATAGCTTGTGAGAAGGTTCTTAAATATATTTTAGGACCATAGACAACAAAGCTGAGCAGTAGTCTATGATCTTAATTTTTCAACCACTGTTACCATTTTTCACAAAAAGTACTGGGCTGATTGAGATGCGGTTTATTGCATTTAGGACTTCGTGCGATTACAAAACAGGAAACTGGTACCAAAATTTTAAAAAAGCAGCGCCATTTTGAAATTCTTTGTTAATTGACCGATTTCGTTCAAAATCTAAATTTAGGGCTCCCTGGGGTCACAAAACAGGAAACTGGTACCAAAATTTAAAAAAATCAGCGCCATTTTGAAATTCTTTGTTAATTGATCGATTTCGTTCAAAATCGATATTTAGGACTCCCTGGCGTTACAAAACAGGAAACTGTTACCAAACTTTAAAAAAACAGCGCCATTTTGAAATTCTTTGTTAATTAACCGATTTTGTTCAAAATCGATATTTAGGGCTTCGTGGGATTACAAAACAGGAAACTGGTACCAAAATTTTAAAAAAATCAGCGCCATTTTGAAATTTTTTGTTAATTGACCGATTTCGTTCAAAATCGATATTTAGGGCTCCCTGGGGTCACAAAACAGGAAACTGGTACCAAAATTTTAAAAAATCAGCGCCATTTTGAAATTCTGTGTTAATTGACCGATTTCGTTCAAAATCGATATTTAGGGCTCCCTGGGGTCACAAAACAGGAAACTGTTACCAAAATTTTAGAAAATCAGCGCCATTTTGAAATTCTTTGTTAATTGACCAATTTCGTTCAAAATCGATATTTAGGACTCCCTGGGGTTACGAAACAGGAAACTGTTACCAAAGTTTTAAAAAATCAGCGCCATTTTTATTTATTTTGTTATCACCATAATAAATGAATTCAGTTTAGTACAGTAAAATCTGTACTACTTGTAAGTCTTACCACAACCCGTGAGATGCTTTAGCAGCTCGCGCACAGGGCGAAATACTAGTTAGATATATATAGCTTGAGAGAAGGTTCTTAGATATATTTTAGGACCATAGACAACCAAGCTGAGCTGTCTCTATGATTTTAATATTTCGATATGTTACTATTTTTTACAAAAAGTACTGGGCCGATTGAAATGCGGTTTTTTTCATTAGATGTGTATAGCTTGTGAGAAGGTTCTTAGATATATTTTAGGACCATAGACAACAATGCTGAGCTGTAGTCTATGATTTTATTTTTTCAATATGTTACCATTTTTCTCAAAAACTAGTGCGCTGATTTAGATGCGGGCTTTTTGTTTTAGATATATTTAGCTTGTACCTAGATGCTGCCCAGGGTATCATGATGGAGTCAGGAGGCGATCATGGGAACTCCTTAAATTCTCATCGTATACCCGTCGCGTTTGGACTCTTTTGATTTGTCCATTTGAAAAGGGTTTGGCCATAGTCCACCACACTGGTCAAAAAAACTACTGAGCTGTCAATAATGCAGTTTTGTGTTTTAGATATTATGTAATATATACGTTTGCTACGTTCTAATTGTTGTTTCAAAGTTATAAAGGTCAAAGGTATAATGGAGCTCTGCAGTTCGTCGTGGGTTTTTTTAAAAATTTTAATTTTATTACTTGTTTCGATAGATTATAACAGTCGAAAGATTGTGAACCGTTCAATGTTTTAAGTGTCAATTTTTGAAATATTCATTGTATTTACGTTTTCTTGTCTCTTTCTTGTAGGTTAGGTTAGGGTTCGACATAAATAATCAAGTAGTGCCCGGCCTCTATCGGGTTAATGAACCTAACAGATTACAATCTACCGAAAAATAATCCGTTATTTTGTAATCATTCGACAGTTTACAATTTCGCGAGTTAGATTATAATCTAACGGTTTTTACAATCTTACGGTGACATAAACACTGAACCGACCATGTTATTTATGATAACAATTATTAACCCATCTAAAAAATTGAAATAATATTAAGGAGATATAATATGTAAAAATACTGTAGCAAATTATTAACACTGACCACCACAGCTAAATTTTTTGCATAATAATATATTTGAACCAGCTTTTGCCCGTGACTTCGCTCAAGCTAGGTTCGATTTCATACAAATTTCAAAGTCCTATTATACCTGAATTAATGAATTTCAAATATCATTTCTTAGCGGATACCTACATTCTAATAGCTACCTGAATGTCTTTCAGCCCGATCCGACTATGGAATAGTCCATAGGTAACTTAACGGATCGAACCGCTTGAGTTATATGTATATCAAAATATAGGTAACTTTATAACAACCGCGATGGTATAGCATTGGCTACAATAAACTTGACAAAAAAAAATTAAAATTAAATAATTTATAATTTAATATAAAATAAATCTTTTTTAAACAACCGACTTCAAACTCCCGCGCCAACTTTACAATAACAAGCACACGCTATACAAAGTACTTATTTTATTGTTGATATTTAAAAAACCACTCGACCGATTTCGATAAAATTTATATGGGACCACCTTTGAAGTATACCCTTTCAAACAAAAAAAGAATTTTTGAAATCGGTCCAGGCGTCTTTGAGTAATCGGGGAACATACATAAAAAAAAAAAAAGATTCCGACGAATTGAGAACCTCCTCCTTTTTTGAAGTCGGTTAAAAATAGCCTGGACCGGATTTTGATAGGCAACCTATTTAAGGTGTATTTATCTATTACTAAATAAAAATAAAAAGTAGGTTTCATCCATTAAACAGCTCGGTGAAGGTCGTGGACTCGTGGTTATATACGGATCTTAGACTATCAGTGGTTTGAGCTGTGCGTGGATAGATCAGTCTGTCAGTCAGACAGTCAACCTTTTCCTTTTACAAATAGATTAAGCTTACATAAAATAAAACCGTTTTACCCATCATATTGAAGTGAAACTTCCTTAGAATCGAAGTGATTTGAAAATTTAACGAAACGAAAACATGAAACGAAAAAGCGACACCAAAAAGAGACAAACGTATACAGGATTTGGCCTGCGAGAGAATGAGATAGAATACAAGTTATAGTTATCTCATTCTCTCGTAGGCTACTTTTCTGAAGTTTCACCTGTGAAACTATATAAGAGAATTGATATATAAGGGGAAGTTTGAAAGTTGCGCCAGTGATAGAAAAGATGAGGAGTAGCATGGTATGGGCATGTAATGCGGAGGGAAGAAAGGCATATTACGAGAAGAATGATAGATATGCATGTGGAAGGAAAAAAGAGTAGACACCAAAGAATAGATGGATGGATTGTGTTAAAGAGGATATGCGTATAAAAGGGGTGAATGATAGGTTGACGGATAACAAAAGTGAGTGGAAGAAGAGAACATGTTGTGCCGACCCCACATAGCATGGGATAAGGGCAGGAAGAAGAAGAAGACACTTTTTTTTAATTTAAAACAATAGTCTAGTAAGCGTCAGTATTTCTTCGACGTACTTACCTTGTCCCTGGAGATTGAATATGATCCAATCCTCTTCTTCCAAATGCACATCTATGTTATGTATAGTCGACGCCATCATTTGCATTGGAAATATGTTATCGAAGTTGGGGTTACTACGCGTCGTGAATGTTAACGGCATTGTATATTCCATGTGTTGTCTTGGTGAGAAACCGAATCGTTCCTGAAGATAATAATTTTCTATCAACCATACTATAATAATATAAATGCGAAAGTGTGTCTGTCTGTCTGCTACGCTTTCACGGCCCATCTGTTGAACCGATTTTAATGAAATTTGGTACAGGAGTAGGTTGTATCCCAGGGAAGGGCATAGGCTACTTTTTATCCCGGAAAATTCGAATCGAAAAAAATTGGTCCACGCGGACGAAGTCGCGGGAATCATCTAGTCAGAAATAAAATATTGGCCACATTAAAAACAAGTTTTGGGTGGATCTACGATCCGACCTGCTTTTCATGTCTAAAATTTGATACTTCTGTCGCCTAGGACAACGACTGAATGCGACAAACAAACGCGATGTTGCGACGCGACGCGACAAGAAAAAACTGTAGCTGATCCTCCACGTAGCCTACGTTGTCGCGTAGATAAGTTTGTAATTTTCTATTGAGTCGTATCGCGTCACGTCGCGTCGCTTTCATCGCTGACCAACACGTTAGGACAACAAGTTATTTTGACATTCCGCACTTACAGCATAACCTCTCTACCTGAACGAGCTGAACTCCGTTACGTCGCAGGCTGACGCTGATTACAGGATAACCTTCGTTCTCCACCCATGGACGGAGGAAATCATCCACTGAGTTGACCAAACCACTGCCCGCATCACTACCATACCCATTGGTCAGGCCGTCGTACAAGCTCCTAGTGGTCACCCATTGTGAAGATCTGCGAGGAATGCAGAGCATTTTAATAAGAATTTCCGAACCCGTGGTAGAGTCAAAACATGAAGTAACATAAGAGACACCTGTATGTCCTACATGTTTTCCATCCATCCATCCACTACAGCCCATTAACGTCCCACTGCTGGGCACACTAGGCCTCCACTCTCATGAGAGAGAGGGAATTAGAACTTAGACCCACCACGCTGCTCCAATGCGGGTTGGCGGGCTTTAACGACTATTATCATGTTATTTATAATAACCGGGACCGACGGCTTAACGTGCTCTCCGAGGCACGGGGGTGAAACGCCGTAAACTTCCTAACTCCGGGCTAGTACTGAGAATTTATAGTCAGAAAAACCCAATACTTAATTATGGCCCGACCCGGGACTCGAACCCAGGACCTCGTCGGCCGCAGTCGGACATGCTAACCACTAGACCAACGAGGCAGTTACCTACATGTTTTAGATAAATTGAATTGAATTGAAAAGAGCATGGATTTGACTTGTTCCAGCATAGCTGAGAACAGCGGTTACTTAACTACACACTGATGTAATTATGCATTGTGCGCGTGTGTAGCGCATTGTAGTACGTCTAAATTAAATTTATTTCATTTTATTCAAATAAACTTTTAATCTACCACTGGTTCGGATTGTCATTCTTACCGAGAAGAACCAGCAAGAAACTCGGTGTCTTGCAGTTTATGTATACAGGGTTATGGATGGATTAAATAATTATTAAATGACTAGCTAATACCCGCGACTTCGTCTCCATGGATTGAGGTTTTTCGGTTTCCGCGGGAACTCTTTCATTTTTCGTGATAAAAAGTAGCTTATGTGTTATTCCAGACTATAATCAATCCTGTGCCAAATTTCATCCAGATCCGCTCAGCCGTTCGGGCATAATTGACTAAACATCTATCCATCCGAACTTTCGCATAAAATACAAGTATAGAGTATAGATTGATTAACCTGCGAGCTAAAAGTCCTTGTGCAGCTGTTTGCACCAAATCTCTTTCTTGACTTAAAACCAGTCTTGTCATCCGTAGCAACGCGGGCGCTTTGGTTTTTAACAACCCTTGTGTGTGTTGTCTTATTTGGTTTTCTTCGAAAATTGGATCTTTCAACCTAAATTAATAGATTACAAAAATAATTATGAGATCATCATATACCTACAAGTAAATAAATGTAACGTTTACTAGGGTTATATTGCCAACTTTATAATGCCAGCCATATTGTTTCATTATTATTGACTTTCGTGTTTTAGAATTATAATCCTTATTGTAGGAACGTCAAGGTACGTGACATCAAACTGTAATTTTCAGCAATATTGCTTGATTATTGCTTTAAACGTTGGCAGTATGGTCCCTGGTCTACCAGGGTGCGAGTCTCAAGGTCTTATCTCCGCCGGTATTTTTGTCAAATCCGTGGGCAGATTTCTGATAGGAAGTATAAGTAAAATCTACGTAAAACAGGTTGCTTGCTTGTAGCATTGCATATGCCGTGTACATGCCGGGTAGTTTTTTTTTATTCCACTACAAGTTAGCCCTTGACTGCGATCTCTCCTAGTAAGAGATAATGTAGTGTAAGATTGTGGCAGTTTTATTAAACCCATACCCCCCAATCGGTTTCTACACGGCATCGTGGACGCTAAATCGCTGGGCCGGCCGTAGCCTCCCCACGACATCAAACTAGAGAAAATTCAGAGATTAGGTATGAATTGCCACATTGACCTTGCCGGGAATCGAACCCGGGGCTTCCAACTGTAAGACCAAAGCGCTCATAACTGTGCTACTATGCATAGTAGTATGTAGTATGGTGAGGTCATCATAAAGCTATTAAAGAGTAGTAGGTAGTCAATGTATAGATACCTTAAGGCTGTACCGCTAGCATATGCGTCATATAGGAGACTCTCTTGGATAACATCTGTGGTAAATATCGCGTTCATGTCTATTAGGGAAGGGTCCTCATGGCCCTCGCGAGGAGTTTGAAACTACAACGAGAAAACAAAATCACTATATCTATACTTCCATACTTAATTTATAAATGCGAAAGAGCGAAAACAGACATACAGACAGACGTCTGTATGTCTGTTACGCTTTCACGGACCATCTGTTCAACCGATTTTGATGAAATTTGGTACAGAGATAGTTTACATTCCGGGGAAGGCTAATTTTTATCCCGCAAAATTAAAGAGTTCCCGCGGGAATCTAAAAAAAAAGGTTAATCCACGCGAACGAAGTCGCGGGCATCATCTAGTATTATAATGGATAATAACGAGAATGGACTTGGTAGTTATTATTAGGTATCTAGATTTTGCGCAATTCTACTTTTTATCTTGCAACATGAAATCACATTATCTTTCAACTGACATGCTACGACAGATGATAACCAATATCCTATATCGGACAGGAAAACACGGTCGATTGAAACGTTTTAAAGTGGATTCATACACAATGATGGTATCATACTGATCGTACAGAAATATTCTGTGAGTTTATAATTTAAACTGACTACCCGCAACTACGTAGTAATACTCGAACTCAAAGTATATTTATTCAAAATTTGATACAGGTTTTCAGTAGGGTACGCCTTCGGAACGTCACGTTTACAAAGTATAACACGTGATGGTGATAATTCACCACGGTATCTTAAAACGAAACCTACGAAGGTTCCAAATGCGCCCGTCTGAGAAGAGCCCACGACTAAAATAGATGAGATTACTATTCTTTAGTAGGTAATAGTTAGTATTACTATACCTATTAGACTATTACCAATTATGTGGTATTTGTGGTAATTTCAATTTCCACGCGTTCCCGAGAAAAAGGTCGCTGACAGACAGACGGACAGATAGACGGACCACGAAGTGATCCTATGAGGGTTCCTAATTTCCTCTTGAGGTACGGAACCCTAAAAACGAACGCAATACTTACATCCTTGGCTATTTCGTAGGCAGCATAGCTGGCCAAGCCTGCCGTCACCCACTGGTCTCTCCAGTTCTCGGGGAATAAGGCCCAGCCAAACCACTGCCTCGCCATTCCTTCGGCTATCGTCACCAACGCAGTCTTCCTTTGCTTTACGGCGTTGTTGTTCTCCATGAGGATGTAAGGCTCCCTAATTTTGATAACTTTTCAAATTAGTTTTTAACATGGAAATCTAAACATAATCATAATATATAGATATAAATCTAAATATATCATGCTTGTAGGTAAGTACATAAAAAATTGTTACAATAATAATAATAATATAGTTCCGAGCCACAATCTTCCAATCATATGGCGTGCAAAATATTTATACATATTATTTTGGTAGGAATAATTCATGCATTCTGCCACTTATAATTATTATACTACTAGTGTTTCGCCCCGAACTGAGACCTCGCGGCGCCATCTATTGACATCATTGTGAAGTTCTGTTGTAAATACTAAGGCTCATTAAAAATTAAATAATTTCGTTTTCATATAATATTTATCTAATTATAGTATTTGTTGTTCAAGTACAGGATATAAGACAAATAATTGATCAAGTTTCAGGCTCAGCATTTCAGTAAATTTAGAGTTCTGAGGTCAACTTTGGACGTTAGAAAATCTCCACTTTGAGAACCCCCCATTTCGTCCATTTTAAGGTAAAAATTAAAAAATATATATTTTTGGACTCTATTCCTAATTATCTTTAAAATAATATACCACAACCCTATGTAACGCTATAAAAATATTTTTTCTTCATATTCGCTTCTATGAGAGCCCCCCTGAAATAAAGATTTTTATTACTTTTTAAGCCATATTCGGTTGAAGGTCATCGGTTTATATGTATAATATTTAAATTTGAAGTAATTACGTTCAGTAATTTAGAAGTTATAAGGCTCTGACAGACGGACAGACGGACGGACGGACGGACGGACGGACGGACGGACGGACAAGTGCAAATTCACTCAATTAGACTCAGAGACCTTCGCTTCGCTCGGTCAATTAATAATCTTCCTCGATCTAGAAATCATTATTATTACCACGCACTGTCAAAATATTTACAAGGAAAAGGTGACTGACTGACTGACTGATCTATCAATTCACAGCCCAAATCACTGGATGGATTACTATTTTGACGTAGGCATCCGCTAAGAAAAGATTTTTGAAAATTCAATCCCTAAGAGGGTAAAATAGGGCTTTGAATGTATGAAAATCTAGCCTAACGTGAGCGAAGCCCCGGACAAAAGCTAGTTGGCTATAATTATGTCATTGTACAAAGTTTCAAAACTTTTAAAAGTCAAATCAATTAGTCAAAAATTTGTAAATTTAAAAAAAACCGGCCAAGTGCGAGTCGGACTCGCGCACCGAGGGTTCCGTACTCAAGAAGTAGGTATAATTACCTTTGTTAATGAACCTCAAAACTAACTTTGTTTGTAGAGGTTTACTGTTAATATCAAAAAATTACGTTTGTTGTATGGGAGCCCCCGTTTAATATTTACTTTATTGATATTTAATTATTTATTTTGAAAGGTAATATACAAGTTAATATTCTGTGAAAATTTGAACCGTCTACCTGTTACCGTTTTTAATATTGAGCAAAAAAATACGAAACAACACGTTTATTGTATGGGGACCCCCCTTAATATATATATTTTTTTAATTTTTAGTATTTGTTGTTATAGCGGCAACGGAAATACGTCATTTGTGAAAATTTCAGCTTTCTAGCTATCACGGTCTATGAGATACAGCCTGGAGACAGACAGACAGACAGACAGACAGACAGACAGCGGAGTCTTAGTAATAGGGTCCCGTTTTTACCCTTTGGGTACGGGACCCTAAAAAGACATTTGATTTTTTGGATTCGCGCGGGAACTCCGTAATTTTCCGGAATAAAAAGTAGCGCATGTGTTATGCCAGACTATAATCTATCTCAGAGCCGAATTTCATCCACCTCCGTTCAGCCGTTTTGGCGTGATTGAGTAACAAACATCCATCAATCCATCTAAACTTTCGAATTTACAATATTAGTATAAATAAGTTTAACTCACCAAATACACAAAGTGGACAGACCGTACCAGTCGCGTGCCACGTCAGGCATCGCCATGACGTGTAAACCGCCGTCTTGACCCAAATGAATGCTTCTGTGTTCCACACCAGTCCACTCGTTCAGTGCATTGTAGAAATGGTTAATAGCTGCTGAGGCTTGTATCCCTTGCTGGTCAGTGCCTTGGCGCGCGTACAGGTGCACGAGGCCCGCGACTGGTATATTGACTTGGTTTAAGCTGTGCGCCACCATGGCCCATCGGTGAACTGGCCCTGGCAAGGATGTAAATGTTGACCTGAAATTGAGAAAGAATATTTTTAATGTTCAATTTATATGTCGTTCTTTTTTATTATTAATATCGAGGCGTGCAAGTACAGTAGTGCGCATGGTCCAAGTTCTGTCTACCGCACACAGTGTGTTCAAATAAGATTTAACAAAAAAGTAAATACGCTACGATAAAAAATATTGTTATTTTTAAGGTAATTTAGCAACCCATACGATTAACCTAAAACTCAAGTGGCAGCCCTGCCTAAGATCGACAATATCAGCAGCATGAACGTTACCTGTGGGCTCAAAACAGTATTCTTTAAAAAAAAATTGAAATGAAATGATTTATTTATTTCACGTAGGACCACTTGTGTCACTTATAAAGACTGTACCACCAGTTCGGAAGTGCCAGTAGTACTGTGCATGAAACTCAGCAGTTGCTCTTTTCTTATAAAGAAAAATGTTACAAAAAATATACTATTCATACGATAAGTAACAAGTATTTAAACTAAGTTTTATATGACGTACATTGTCGTCCCTAAAATAGTATTAGGATTCTGCAATAAGAGCGTCAACAATATTAAAGTAATACCGTTTTAAGCGAGGGGACTCACCCTGCGGTATTGGCGCATACTTTCGAATATAAAACTACTGAAGACAAAAAGAGGCGTTCAACTATTCATCCGCTATACAACATTTATGAATGACGTCGTAATATATCTAATACTCGTAACTTAATAGGTTTGATGAAGAATACTTCATAAGTCTCTTCATTTTGCAAGTTTAATTTTACAATTTTATTTGCCACACTGGGGATATTATATTTGGAATGAATTTTCCAAATATAATATCCCCAGTGTAGCAAATAAATTTATACATCTTAACATTTTCTAATAGGAAATTCTTCTACTTAAGAAATACCTATTACAGAAATGGCCCATGCGATGGACCGACTAAATTGAATCAGCTGTTGGCCGTCCATTGCAAGACTATACTAGACTCACGGCCAGCAGGGATAAGTTTTTTTTTAAATCAACTACGAGTTACCTCTTGACTGCAGTCTCACCTGGTGGTAAGGGATGATGCAGAGATGGCAGCGGGCTGTCCTGTTAGGGGCATGGCAGTTATATTAAACCCATACCCCTAATCGGTTTCTATACGGCATCGTACTGGAACGCTAAATCGCTTGGCGATACATCTTAAAGTGGCGGAAGCTAGAGAGGCGCATTGCATCTGTCACTAGTGCCTGATGATCACGTCCACTCTTTCAGGATTGCAACGAACAAAAAGATGATTATAGAAAAGGTAATTGAGAAAGGTAGTTACTTACGTACTCTCTTCGTCTAATTGACTGTTTAAAAGTATTCTTGTAAAGTCACCCATGTCGTTAAAGGTGAAAGTTGTTATTCTACTGGATAAGTTAGGCTCGTCCATGCAAGGAAACACACGTCTTGCATAAGTCGGATGCAGGTTCATTGCGATGTACTCACTGAAATATGATGACATTTCAGCCATTACTTTGCGGAAATCCATTATACGTCCACACATCCGTCCATCCGTCTATTAGAGCCTAATGACATCATAAATGCTTCCGAATCAATAAATATAATTATTTCAAATTGATGTTTTAAGTCGAAAATTACCTACCTACCTACATAATAGTAGTTTGTGAAACAGTTGCTTAGTAGGCGTTATAATTTTTATCATGGTATGATAAAACATAGTCAATAATAAAATAATTTAAAGTTATTAACTTTGGCACTATTATAACCCATTCTGCGCTTTGGCGTCAAAATTCAACGTTAAGTATGAACAATAGTCAAACATCTGGAATCCGTAAGTAGACATTAATATATTTAGTAAATCAAACTGTACTTTTAGTTATAAAAAAATAAATGAAATCATTTATTTTACGTACAAAAGCCTATGTCACTCACTTATGAATTATTTCAAGACTCTACCACCGGTTCGGTAAATAGATTCTTTTAAAAAGAACCGGCAAGAAACGCAGCAGTTGATCTTATGAAAAATAGTTTCAATACGCAGCTAATACACAATAATACAATAGTAATATAATAATATGTAATTACACTAACTTATGGGCTGCTGAATGCGAAGATAGTTTCCTCCATGCAACTTTGTCATTTAAAAATTCATCAATAGTGTAATAGACTTGGCTTAATAAATATAATAAGTACGTTTACTCGATATCAATAAAGTTAAATTAATGTTTAGTAATCATAAGAAAACTTTATTTAATAAATCAAAGACTGTTAGTCTTATTTCAGCAAATAGGGAAACTTTTTATTATTAATTTTATTATTTTACTTTTTAAATATAAAAAAGAGATCAGGCGAACATTTTAAACATCAATTGAACTATTTAACCAATATCGAACAATAATAAAAAAGCTTCTTACTTGTCATCCCATTTTCCCAAATATATACCAGTACCATCATTTCTCAATGGTACGTTATAAGAAATAATTACTATATAAGTAGAGGCCTGTCCTTGCCTCGGTCTTATTTCTAAAACATCATTATTAAAACCGGTTTCAGCTGGCTGAAGATAGTCTGCAGTCATAACTCCAACTAGAACTTCGTGTATTTCGAGCCCCATTACATTGAACCTCATTAAGTTTCCCGAAGTTTGATCAGTTAAACTCACATCGATAACTGCTCTTCCTCTAATATTCTCACCATCTCTTGTAAGTTCGATGGCGTAACCAGACACGGACTGACCGGGTCTAATGTTATTTATCGTGATTTCATTTCTATTTTGACCAGTGGTGTTTCGATCGTATTTTATATCATGTATTATTTCTTCATTTGTATCCAAAACAGTTGTATCTTCAGTAACTCCATTATTGGATGATGTATACACTTCGTTCGTAATTGATATTTGAGACGTAGATTCACGAATTAAAGGAAGTGATCTCGTGGAAACAGAAATCACTAGAGAGCAAAATACAAATAGGCACTTAAACCTAGTCCGAGCCATTTTCATTGAGGCCGGTCAATTAACACAACAAAACAATACATACGATCACTACACTATGGTGTCTACTCCCAAATGGCTCGAATCAGATATCTAAAGATGAGTGAACAGCGATAAAGATATTTCAAGTTAAGATGAGATAAAAGTAATTTACTCTTTAACAAAACCACTTTATAATACCAAAACATATTGTCTTGATCTTTACGTATGCCATATCGCAGCGAGCTTTCGTTATACGCAATCAAAACTCACTACAGTGCTTCCATCCTGGAAAGTATCAACTCTTTTCGCAAATCTGCTGAGTAGCAGATTGTACCATTATCATCAATTCTCTTTATTTTGTATGCATTTCCTCTGAAGCTTTTCGAAAAGGTTTATTATGAATTTTAACAAATGTTACATTAATTTAAATGGCAAAGTGCTAATAGTTATCTTTAAGCCTCGAATTCACCAGAGGACAAATGTCCCGCGACACATGTCGCTAGAAGGGTTTGGGCCCTTCTGTGTGCATTCTATTCTATAACAAAATTCCACAACCTATTTTAAGCTTACCTTTACACAAGTTTATTTCGGTTTCCGCGAGAATCCTTTAATTTTCAGTGAAATAACTGAATATAAAAAATTCTTTTTAAACAATCGACTTCAAACTCCTGCGCTAACTTTACAACAACAAGCACACGCTATACAAAGTACTTATTTTATTGTTGATATTTTAAAAACCGCTCATCCGATTTCGATAAAATTTATATGGGACCGCTTTCAAATAAAAAAAGAATCATCCAAATCGGTCCACCCAGTCAAAAGTTCTGAGGTAACAAACATATAAAAAAAACAAAAAAAAATACAGTCGAATTGAGAACCTCCTCCTTTTTTTGAAGTCGGTTGAAAAGTAGCTTATGTTATTGAATATTATAATCTATCTCTGTGCCAAATTTCATCCAGATCCGCGTAATTGAGTAACAAACATCCATCCATCCATCAATCCAAACTTTCGCATTAATATTACTAGTATAGTCTTTAAATTACTAATATAGACGAGTATAGATTACACTTTTTACACACGCAATTGATTTGCACGTTGAGAAGTTCCGCCATTACTAACCTGACAGTAGCTTTGATAAGAGAAAATAATTGTTAAAACATCTTTAAACAAAAAAGTAATAAAATAATCATTAATTATCATCAACCGACTTCAAAAAAAGGAGGAGGTTCTCAATTCGACTGTATTTTTTTTTTTTAGGCTTCCCAAGTGGTCCCATATAAATTTTATCGAAATGGGTCGAGCGGTTTTTAAAATATCAACAACAAAATAAGTATTTTGTATAGCGTGTGCTTGTTGTAGTAAAGTTGGCGCGGGAGTTTGAAGACGGTTGTTTAAAAAGAATTTTTTATATTAAATTATTTTCTACATATATTTTTATACACACTATGTTATAGTCGGACAAGTGTGACGCGTCAATTTTGCGTATCTTTTTTATGCCCGCCTGACTTCAACATATTTAGTTTGTAGAAAATGAAATCAAGATAAATTGTGACGGTAAATGTGCAAATCAAATTGATAACGTCAGATTGGTCACTCGAAAGAAGTAACTTTATGATTAAACAAATAACATTAAAATTAACATAGTTAGGAGCAGTAAAAGAAAATAAGTGGAACCACCAATCTTTGTTGAAAAAATAATTTAATTTACACTGAAGTTAGTGCATAAATATAAAAGTTAAGAACAAACAATTTATTTATTTACAAAATAAAGTTTTAAAATTTTATTTATTTGCTATCTACCGACAATACGATTTATTATAATTATTCTAATTGACTGAGTGAATGACTAAAAAACATACGCCTTGTCGTCTCAAATTTTCTTTTTGATTTTGGTCCAGGTAAATCTTTGTAAAAAAAGATGTAAATCCGTGTACATTTTTTTCCTAAAGATCTAATGAAATTTTCAAATAAGTAAGTAGGTAGCCCAACCGACACTGAGTTTCTCACATCCAAATTAGTTACATCAACGTGTATTTTTGTAGTAATCGATAGTACTATGATCCCTAAATAAAAGCAATATTAAAATTAGCTACGAGTAAAGTATCACTTTTGTCAGTGGTTGCACCATGTGACTAAGACGGAAATGATGATAAGGAATCCTGACGTCAAGACATTGGCGTTACTTCCGTAGTTCAACCTTAACCAGCTGTGTACTAGTTCGAAGTTATTCCTCGACCACGCTATGGATGCTTCAATGTTTTCCTCGATGTCGTTCACAGATGCCCTCTCTCCAGCTGTGAAGATATTGTTGTATCTGCTTCTGAAGTTACTGATCTGTTGAAACAATTCATTTTATTCACAGGATACCCAGCTGGGTCACACCAGTAAAGTTGTATCAGGGGCCTTAATACCATTGTTTAAAGCAAATTTTTTTTTAAATATTGTTGACGTTCTTGTTTCGGAATTATAATTCTTATTTTAGGTCCGTCATAAAAAATTGCAATTTTAAAATAGTACTGCTTTAAGCCTCGGTAGTATGCCTCCAGACTTAAGGTTGTTTCAGACTGGCGAGGCAAGGCGTGCCGGGGCTAGGCAAGAATTATTTTTATAGCAAATTTGGTCAAATTTTCAATTCTGGTCACGCCTGCTATGTGAAATCGCCTTCAAAAATTGGCTAAGTAAATTGGATGAAAGTAATAAAAATATTTGAAGTATTTGAAGTCTGTTTAACTTTAAGTTCTTTTTGTGATAAAAGCAACTGCTGAGTTTTTTGCCGGCTCTTCTCGTGAACTGGTGGTAGTCTTGACTTATCATTAGTGACACAGGTTGTCCTACGTGAAATAAATAATTCAGTTATCATATAAAATGTATATAGGATGTTTAAGATCTTAGAGATTTTTAGACATCAGGCGCAACGATCCCAGACACGGGGATGTTACAATATCAGGCTCCCGATTCTAGGTTAAGTAATAAGTAAGCCTTACTGGGATTGTGAACCCAGACCCTCATGATCAGCAGCAGAACATATTATTGTAAGCTACTAGACAAAACAGGCAACTCTGCTTGAGCAAATACTTACTAAAGTCCGATGTGAGTTTGAGGATAGTCTTCTAGCAAAAGCGTTCAATATGCTCGTAGTACCGCTGAGGCCTTGAACTCTGCAAAAGAATCACGAAGAGAATGAGAATAAAAAAACCGGCCAAGTGCGAGTCGGACTCAAGAAGTAGGTATAATTATTACCTTTGTTAATGAACCGCAAAACTAACTTTGTTTGTAGAGGTTTACTGTTAATATCAAAAAATTACGTTTGTTGTATGGGAGCCCCCCTTTAATATTTACTTTATTGATATTTAATTATTTATTTTGAAAGGTAATATACAAGTTAATATTCTGTGAAAATTTGAACCGTCTACCTGTTACCGTTTTTAATATTGAGCAAAAAAATACGAAAAAAACACGTTTATTGTATGGGGACCCCCCTTAATATATATATATTTTTAATTTTTAGTATTTGTTGTTATAGCGGCAACGGAAATACATCATTTGTGAAAATTTCAGCTTTCTAGCTATCACGGTCTATGAGAAACAGCCTGGAGACAGACAGACAGACAGACAGACAGACAGACAGCGGAGTCTTAGTAATAGGGTCCTGTTTTTACCCTTTGGGTACGGAACCCTAAAAACTATAATAAAATTACTAAGCATCCTCCAAATAATACATGTACGAATATTAAAGGCATTTTATTTCGAAACTATAATGACCCTGATATTATTTTGAAATATGTTTTTTGGACTTCATTTTAAATTTTTATGACCATTTCTTCACACCAATATTTATTCTTATTCGGAAACGGTAAAAGATTTTCTTCATTAAAAAAGAACACTATGTGGGTAGATAATATTATGTGGAAGTTCTATTTTAATATTCATATTAACCTTATTTAGTCCGCCAAACTTACCTGGTCCAGTAATAATAAAATTAAAAAAAAAAAAACTTAACAGGCATAAAAATTAGATCCGATCTTGGCCACTGGGTAATTTTGACGAACTAACTTGGCTAGGAGGGCTGGTATTATTAAGTATTATGTGGTTATACCTTGATTGTATAGCAGCGAAGTTTGTAATAACGAAATCTAAAGCCGCCTCCATGTTGGCCGGGCTCGCGTTGATAGTAGAGACGAGGATAGTATGTCTGTCCTGCTCTCGCACTAAGGAGTTATCATCTATCACTTGGTTGAGATAGCTGGAAGGAAACAAAAATTCATGAATATGGAGATTTTCCTACGTAAATCCGTTTATTAAGTACTAGCTGATGCCCGCGACTTCGTCCACGTGGAGTAAGTTTTTTAATACCCACGGCAAATCCTTAATTTTCCGGAATAAAAAGTAGTCAACGTCACTCTCCAGGTCCTCAACTATACGAAAAAATCACGTCTGGTGCGGTGTGATTGAAGTACAAACCAAAAAAACACACTTTCGGATTTATAATATTAGTACGATTTCCCGTATACTCACAAGGTACGCAAAGTTTCATTAGAGGTACATCCGAGTGCATTCAACAACATGGCCTGTTCGCTGGAGTCCTGGCTGTTGAGGTATCTGTTCCACAGGAAGTTGAAGTTATCCGCACTGCCTCCTCGCAGCCCGGAGCAGAATACCGTCGTCTGAATATCCGGGTTGAGACGCTGATCTGGGAAACAATCCTTTTACTTATGGAGAAAGTTTAATCCATATCCATACTAATATTATAAATGCGAAAGTGTGTCTGTCTGTCTGTCCGTCTGTCTGTCTGTCTGTCTGTCTGCTACGCTTTCACGGCCCAACTACTCCACCGATTTTGATGAAATTTGGTACAGATATAGGTTACATCCCGGGGAAGGACATAGGCTACATTTTATCCCGGAAAATTGAAGAGTTCCCGCGGGAATCAAAAAAATGTATCTGTTCAACGGATTTTGATGAAATTTGGTACAGGGAGAGGTTGTACCCTGGGAAAGGACAAAGGTTGCTTTTTATCCCGGAAAATTGAAGAGTTCCTGCGGGAATAAAAAAAACAATCCACGCGGACGAAGTCGCGGGTGTCATCTAGTTAGTTATAATCCGGCTAAAGCAGACCAATCTGTGTGGTACAGCACGTAGCTTGCATGTGTAGCTCACAATTTGGTATAGCATGCTGCAAGCTGGTTTCATGTGTAGGTTGGACAACAAGTCAAATCAGCAACTTTTTTTCTAACGTATGCATAACTTACAAATACTAAACTGTGGCGTCATCAAAATTCGACTTTTTTTTACTTAAATCGATAGTTAAAAATAGTTTTCGAACCTCAAACTAATAGAGGATATGGATATCCTCTAAAAAAAAATTTATTTCAATAGTGGTCCAGTACCCAATTTGAACGCATTTAAAGTTAACAATGCCAAAGTTAAAGCCGTATTGTTTCATTATTGTTGACTTTCGTGTTTTAGGATTATAATCTCTATTTTAAGAACGTCAAGGTGCGTGATATCAAACTGTCATTTTGAGTAATATTGCTTAAGCATTGCTTTAAGCGCTGGCAGTATGGCCCTTGTCCGCTCACATCAGATTTTAAAGCTAACTAACTTGGATTATTCCTTAGTTGTTCCAAAAGTGTCTGGGACTCGTTCACACAATGCTGGTTGCCAAGACGACAGTTAAGGTTAAGGATGACGTTCCTGTGGGCAGGGGTGACGTGCTCCTCATCTTCCCTAGCTATGAAACCTAGCCTGTTGTACGACGGACCGGTTAGGTGAAGGACGTAAGCCTGTAAATATTAGAAGGTATCTTACTATAAATATACTCCACTTATATCCTACTTTTCAACCGACTTCAAAAAAAGGAGGAGGTTCTCAATTCGAATGTATTTTTTTTTTTGTTGCCTCAGAACTTTTGATTGGGTGGACCGATTTGAATGATTCTTTTTTTATTTGAAAGGGCATACTTTATCGAAATTGGTCGAGCGGTTTTTAAAATATCAACAATAAAATAAGTACTTTGTATAGCGTGTGCTTGTTGTTGTAAAGTTGGCGCGGGAGTTTGAAGTCGGTTGTTTAAAAAGAATTTTTTATATCAAATTATAAAAGTGAAAATTTTCACTAATCGTGTTTTTAAAACACGTACTTATTCCAAGATAAAATTTCGCTGTATCATTTCCCTTATATTAAGGTGATAATTTTTGCAAATTCTGAGATTAAAAACGATTTCAAACTACACAATTGCATATTACGACTCGTGCACATTAGTGAGCCAATACTAGGTTGAAATAATGTTAATGATATTCTTCGTCTTTATTACTAAGTACATACTTAATATTATAAATGCGAAAGTATGTCTGTCTGTTCGTCTGTATGTCTGCTACGCTTTCATGGGCCACCTTTTCAAGCGATTTTGATGAAATATGGAACAGGCATAGGTTGTATCCCGGGGAAGGACATAGGCTACTTTTTAGCCCGGAAAATTAAGGACTTAGTCCACACTCAGACGAAGTCGCGGGCATCATCTAAATAGTAGACTATATTATTATGATACCTGAAATGCTTCATAAGCCGGGGTCCCACTCAACACTACGTCTAGGTAGTTGAAAGCGTTATTGGCTGAACCCCAAGCGATGTAGTCCGTCTCGTTGACCAAATAGCGGGATACTTCGAAGGCATTAGAGTAGCTCTGTAACATAAATAATTTAGCTACAGTTCGCGAGCGAGTTGAATGCAGAGTAATGTATGTGTCACCATGCATTTTCCCTGCATTCAACTCGTGCGCGAACTTTACGTTATCAATCCAAGACACTAGGACTAAGAAGGTTCGTGGGTAACGTACATCTACGAATATGTAACGTAGACCCCCACGAAGGGTTTCGACAAAATATACCTAAGAAATCCTTAACCACTCTTTTTTATTTCTAATGACAACAAGTCAAATGAGCAACTTTTCAAACGTCAAATGCACGCTTAGTACCTAGTTAGTAGTTGGGATGTTGTATGAAATACTGAACAATGACGTTGTCAAACTATCTCCTATGAAGGCTATGAGAGTGGAGGCCTGTGTCCAGCAATGGGACGTTAATGGGCTGTAGTGGTGGTGGTGGTGGACGTTGTCAAAATTCGACACATCCTCTATTTAAAATCACTAAAAATAATTTATTTGAATAGAAATCGGGAATCGAGTCGGAGAAGTCGAATCGAGATCGGGAAGTACGCGTTTTCTGATCGAGTGTTAGTTAGACTTTTTTTAATATATTATATTATGTAATTAAAAGAAAGTAAATAAAAAAGCAACCTACTTAAGAAATATTAAAAGTTAAAAAATAAATATTATACTTACTTTTAATTATTTTTTTTGCGCTGTGAGTGCTGAACGCGTAATACGGTAGAGTTCCAAATTTAAACTATTTAGGCCAAAGAACATTATAACAAGTTACAAGATATTCAGGAAGAAAGATTCCAAATTCAAACTTATGATATTATGTAATGAAAATACATACATTCTTTACTGGCCTAGGCCGGGAAGTTTAACTTTCGAACTCATTTACAGGGTATGAAATGTGCACATTTCATATCACTTTTTAGCAAAACAAATGAATATAAATTATACCTATAAGAAACAGACATTATCATTGGGTTTTTTGCTTTTATCACAACAATAAAATAACAGACGTATGACTCAACCATAAGATATTTTACTTACATCTTGATAAAATCGTGAGTAGCTCAAAGTGAACCTAGATCAATGAATCAGCATGATACAGTCTTGTGACACATAGAAATGTAGGGTGCAATATTGATTGGTTTATTTTATGATTTTGCTAGATGTACCCAGCATGTAAAGCATAATTAGCATAGCGGTAAAATATAACTTTTTGGGCCAGGAACTCTCGCGGGCGACAGAATACCCTACCAAAGTTTCATCACAATCTGTTTAATGGTTTTGGAACGCATGGAGGACAAACATACAAACATTGTTTTTTTTAATCTAGTGGGCCCGGCTGACGTTGCCCTGCCCTGAACCTAGAACCCGATTGCTGTGCCCCCTACCTGGTCAAGTTGTGAATATAAACCACACAAACACACGCATAAAAGATTCATCATAATGGGATGAATAGTTTAGGAGTGCATAGAGGAAAAACATATTCGCATTGATTTTTATTTATATATAATAGGTATATAATATACTTATATAAGATAAAGATAAAAGGAGAAACGGAATGATTGCAATATCAACGTACAGCTCTGGGTCCAGAAACTAGAGGGTTTGCATGTAAGTATCTCTGGATGTAGACCCTCTTTATGGAATAATTTTCTGAAATTACATTTCTGAGGGCTTATGCTACTGTGATGTGTTGAGGAACGAGTGGCCTAATTGCGACAACGCATATCAGTCGATTACGATTGTTAAGCAACGTTGACCTGAGTCGGTAACTGTATGAATGACCGAATTTGGAAGTCCGAATTTGGCCTTTTCGTTTCCTCCGTGCCTCGGAGAGCACGTTTAGCCGTCGGTCGCGGTTATTATCACTAACACCTGATAATAATCGTTAGTAACCTAAGAGTTGAAATAGTACCCTTAGTCGAGTCGTATGCGCAAGGACCTCGGAACCCACAGCATTATTATCCCAAGAAATTCAAGGGATGCTACTGTAGGATAAAGTACAACTTACAGTTCTGCCATTCCTGGCCATATTGAAGACGTCGTCGACGATCTGCGCGCGGTTCAACAGGTGGATGGTGTTGTGAGATCTCAACAAGACCTGCGCAAGCGCACGCCAGTTTGCGTCGTCATAGTTTACTCTATAATAGCCTAAGAAGAAAAAAACAAAATAGGGGTTAGCGGGTGTTGTATGTACGGTCGTCGTCAAAAGTTCATCATACTTATATTATAAAGGCGAAAGTGTTTGTTTGTTAGTTTGCCCTTCAATCACGCTGTAACGGAACAACGGATCGACGTGATTTTTGCCATGGGTATTGGGTATATTTGACTAGAGAGTGACATAGGCTCGTATTTAATTTTCCTGGATAAAAAGGATTTTATCCCGGCAAATTTAGGAGTTCCGCGGGAATCAAAAAACCTAAACCACGCGGACGAAGTCGCGGGCATCAGCTAGTATAGAATAAGCAAACAAGATGGCTTGTTAGTTACAAAGTCACCCTCAAACTTACATAAATAATATTCATCTTGTAGGTTGACATTGTTGACAATTTATGGCAATGTAATGGCAAATTTTATAATTAAGTTAAATATTTTGGAGAGATTATGTTTGTGTGGATGACTGATTCTTCTGATGTTTTAGCATTTAAGCTATTTATGGACTTTGGACGTCAACCGTACGTATGTATGCATGTATATACTTTATGCTACATCACAAAAGCACAAAAAAAACAAGGATGGAAAGGAAGGATGCGAACAAGAAAAGATAAAACGTAGGTACAATAAGGCGGTCTTATCGCTGAGTAGCGATCTCTTCCAGACAACCTTAGCGCTAATTAATTAACCTTAGCGCCCAGTTGTAATTTTTCTTGCTTGCTTCTTGCAAGCTCATTGTTATGCTATCTATCTAACCATCTATTTTACTTTTGACAGCTCGATTTAATGATGTTCTAATACGTTGCTGATTCTATTTTTGATAACAATCGATTTTATTTATGAAGAAGTTATAATCTGATACATAGAATTTGACATAGAATAGACATAGGATTTGACACATTGATATAATTTACCTTTGCTCATTTTTTTTATTGATTTATAAACATACCCAAGCATTTAAATGACCAAGTTTATTAATGTATGTATTAAAATAAATCAATTAAATACAGAACAGTAAATGTACCTACAGGAATCCGTCAGGTCTAGAAACCATCGATCGCCAAAAATGTAAAGTGCTTATAGTATGGCTTATAGTACTTTCAAGAAAGCTAGTGTTACAGCTCCGTGACTATATTGAAAAGAAAAGTAAACTTGTGATTATTATTATATTGTTATTATTACTAGATGAGTAGGTATACGAGTTACGAAATGTCGGATAAAAGAGCAGTCACTTCACTATTGTAAAAAAAAAACGATATGCGTATTGCATTGATGTATTGCATTTCTTTGTTGATGGTTGCCTGTCAATAATATGACACTTCATTGGCGTGCTTATGTCAACAGTAAAATAAATGGTTGGACAGATTATAGGTGTAAGAGATAATAGGAAATGATACTCACTAGCTTGTTGCTTATTGACGATGAACCACTCGGCTTCTGAAAGCCCAGGGATGTCCACGGCGAGAGCTGGACCAGTGGGCTGTAGCCACACTTGAGGCTTGGTGTCAGAGAAGTCGGGGTTCGTTGACAGTACCCAATTGACTGGCACATGCCAAGTGGTACTGGATGAGTGATATGGAATGGTCAGGTAACGTTGCTGTCAGGAGAAACAAATTTAAGAATTAATATAGTTTTTTTTTTAATGTAAAGGCTAGCGCTTGACTGCAATCAGACTTGCATGCAAGTGGTGATGCAGCCTAAGGTGGAGTGCGCTTGCCTAGGAGATGCCTATTGACTCTGGATGGATAGTAGTCAAAAAAAGAAAACTTTGGCCTTGTACTTGCGCTGTGGGTGATTACTCATAATTAATAAAAGCCACTGATAACCCAATAAAATAATTATATTTATTTAATAAAACTTCACGTTACAACCATTTTCGTTATAAGATTTTCTACAGAGTGACAACAGTTAGAAACATCAGTAGGTACAAAAAGCGAACATTAACTTTTTTCTCTCCAGCCTGTTGTCTTGATGGAATGAGATTAGATACTATTTCCAACACGCGCCCTTAATCCATTACATCACAATCTAATACACCCTTTACCTATCACAGTGTACTTAATACAAACGCACTTTTCTAAAAATACATCGCGCCCTTATCCTTGTAATTTAGACACCCTTAGGACAAAACAAAACTGTTGAAAATATTTGATTATAAAACTCTACGGCAAAACGAACATAATATTCCTCATATAATATTAATAGGTACTATGTACATACTATGTCCTTATGCCCCCTTAATCAAATATTTTTAGACTCAACTCTGATAAAAAAATGTTTAATTTTAGGACCATGCAAACATTTGGTCAAAATATCTGCCACCATCTTTTCAGTTGGCATATATTCAATCTTAACTAGATTCTTTGCTATAGCCTCCCGTATATAATGATACTTTATATCTATATGTTTAGTACGGTTGTGGTTCATTTTATTGTTTGCTATTCTGTGACATGGTTGATTGTCATTATACAACACAACTGGACTAATTAAACAATCATCATTTACTAAGAGGAGCTCACCTAGCAAATTACGTAAATATACCGCCTCCTTAGCCGCTTGGCAAAGACCAACATATTCAGATTATGTAGAAGACAGTGAAACACATTGCTGTTTTCTACTCTCCCATGTTATTAAATTACAACCTAGTTTAAAAATAAAACCAGTAAATGACTTTCTGTCATATGCGCCGCCCCAGTCTGCATCTACATAACCACGTAAGCTAACTTTGTTTGATTTTTCAAACTTTAAACAAAGTTTAGACGTCCCTTTCAAGTAACGCAATACCCGCTGAGCAGCTTTGTAGTGTGATTCATTATGAGCAGAATTGAATTGCGATAAAACACTCAAAGCATGAGCAATATCAGGTCTAGTATTAATTGCCAAATAATTCAGACATCCTATCAGATTTTGATACGGCCTCATATCTGACTCTGATGCCTTTTCTAGCTGGAGACCAACCTCCATTGGAGTTGCAGCAGGCTTACAATCTGATAAACCAAACTCATTCAAGACATTCAGAATGTACTGTTCTTGATCAAGAAAAATTACACCTTTTTCCCTTCTCAGTCGCATCCCTAAAACATGCCTAGCCGGACCTAAGTCTTTTAGTTTGAATTTATCGAGAAGACCTATTTTTAAATTATACTTCTCTTCATCACTATTTCCAAAAACAAATATATCATCTACGTAAATAACTACAATAATTATTTTATTGCTACCTGAGTTTTTATGATATAAACATGGCTCTATTTTCGACTGTATAAAACCTAAATCTAACATTGTTAACAATCTCACGGAAATTAAATTCATCGATAATTCGGGAACATGCAAAACATTATCTAATGCAAGTACTTTGTTTGCATTGATTTTCACATTAGCATTCCCTCTTCCTTGGATTGATAGTTCTTCTCCATTAGCCACTCTTATTTTCTTATCTTTCTGTTTTTGATAGTTAGATAAATTACAAATATCGTGGGTCATATGGTGCGAACATCCACTATCAATGTACCAACTATTCGTTTTAATTGGCTTCTTATCTGAAGTACTACTCATGCAAATTGACGCATAATTATTTACCGCTGTGTTCTGCTTCTTTTCTTTACATTCACTGGCTTTATGGCCTTTTTGATGACACCTAAAGCATTTGTAAACAAATTTCGGCTTCTGCACTTTTGAACAGCTTTTAGATTTATTAGTCATTAACACATGCGATGATGTACTTCCACTTGATTCATCTCGCTGTCTATTAGCCTCTTGCATCAATTTAGTTTTAATTTGCTCAAGACTAAGTTTTTGTCCACTATTATCTACAGCCATTATTAAGGGAATATATACTTCGCTCAACCCGCTTAACATTATAGATACGATCCAGTCGTCATCAATTGGAGCATCGATATCACTTAACTGGTTCGACAAAAACATTATTTCCGAGATGTACTTCTCCATAGATTCGAAGTTCTCAAGTTTACATTGCCATAGTTTCCGTTGTAACAGAATACGTCTTCCCCAACCCTTGTCTTCATAAGCTTTACATAAGCAATCCCAGACCTCTTTTGCAGTCTTTGCTCGATATACATGCGTAAAGCAATCGGGCTCTAGTAAAAGACAAAGCGTAGCTCTTACCTTCGTGTCAACTTCTACTAAGCTTTCTTTTTGCTTACTTGTGTGAACATTTCCTACGACCCACCACCAGCCTTTCAATTCAAGATAGTTTTTTACCTTAAATTTCCAGTTTGCAAAATTTTCTGTACCTTTTAACTTCTCAATATGACCGCAAAGGCCAGAACCAGACTGTTGATTTTCCTCCATCGTATTTTTCGTTCACTTTATTTCGACACAAATTCACTACTTTTAATTTTTAATTGGGTTTCAGGACTCCTTGATGTGTTTCAGCATTTTCTGGACCATAACCTAATAAAAGCCACTGATAACCCAATAAAATAATTATATTTATTTAATATTTATATAACTAAAACTTCACGTTACAACCATTTTCGTTATAAGATTTTCTACAGAGTGACAACAGTTAGAAACATCAGTAGGTACAAAAAGCGAACATTAACTTTTTTCTCTCCAGCCTGTTGTCTTGATGGAATGAGATTAGATACTATTTCCAACAATAATATCGATCTACTAATGAAGGAAAGTAACCAATCTACTATAGTAATGAGGTAAGTATCCGCAAAGTAACGCCTCCTCCTATCCAATAAATCGATAAGCTACTTATTGCCCGCCTTTTAATTGTTTCGGAGGAGCTCTTTGACATAACGAAAAAAAAAAGACGTGTGGCACTCGGAGACTGCCGCGGTAAAGCTATTGCATAGCATTTTTTATCAACTTACCTAAAGCCGGGTCCGCTGCGCCTTGTTATCGTGTTTTGCTAACACAAACGTGTTATTATAACCAAGGTCATGCTATTTGGGGGCGTGGCCTAACTGTTTTGAAAGTGTTTTTGTTTGCCGCCTCGGATGGAAAACATCCCCGCGTTCGCCTGCGGGGGGGCCGGGGGGAACTTTAATTCATTTCGTATCTGTGCTCGCCAGAGGCACAACTCGTCAAATCTCTTTGTTTTTCGGTTTAGATAAGCGGTATGGATTGGAATAAGGAGAATACTTTGTTTTTAGAACACCTATACTGGTGAACTCGCCATCTACTTTACTTTATGATCCTCGCTACGTCAAAGTTTTTAGCTATATAGACAAAGTACTCTGTGGTTTTTAGGATGGTGTTTTTATGATTGTACGTACTTGATCAATAAATTAAAAAAAAAATATGTTACTAACAAAAATAATCTAAACCTACTCGAAAATCGCAGTGGACGGCCTGTTGTTTCACTAACGTGTTAGCAAAACAATATTTTGTTCGTAACAAGGCGCAGCGGACCCGGCTTAACACTTTGGTTGCTATGACTACTTGTGTTGTTGACTTCAAAGTATTGAAAATAAAAAGACTATTTTTATGAAAACATGATTTGGAATATAAAGGCGAAATAATTTTAAAGAATTATGTTCAAAACATACATAGGGGCCCCTCGACTGCGACGACGCCTTTAGACTGCCGATCTTTTTTACGTTTGTTTATTACCTGTGAAATAGAGATAGACTGGGCGGTTGGAGCCTGCCTCCTGACGGTGATGACGGGGAAACCACCCCGCGTGGTCCATCTCTCCATAATAGTCTCGACAGACCATGGGAGGGTGTGATTGGACTCGTCCAGAGCCGCCTGCAAGTGGACGTACAGCTCATCTGGAGTCACGGCTCTGCGTGTGCTGGAATGACAAATCTAAATATATAAAAGTAAAAGGACTGACTGACCGATCTTTCAACGCACAGCTCAAACTCGTGAACGAATCGGGCTAAAATTTGAAATACAGATAGCTATTATAGCGTAGACATCCGCTAAGAAAGATTTTTTGAAATTCAACCCCTAAGTTTAATTCAAACCCCCTGATTTGTGCAGTCCACGCGGATGAAGTCGTGGGCAAAACAAGTCTCATATAAAACTAACATGTTTCATTCAAGTTTCTTTCTCCAATATTGTTATTTGATGAAACAAAATTACTTAATTAAAATACTTAGTTCACGGATATATTAGTATAGATATCCGTATACCAAGTATATCGATACTTAGTATACGGATGGCACTGAGCTGAGATTTTTTTAAGAACATAAAATCAACTTTGTACATTTGCACATACGATTGAAATTGTATACTGATAATAAAACACGCCATTATGCTAATGGATACAAATTGGGTCCAATCCTCTGTGCAGGTAAACATACTAATGTTATAATTCCAAAAGTGTGTTTGTTTATTGGTTTGTCCTGCAATCTAGAACCAGTGGTTCCGAACCACTGGTTCTAGATTGCACCCGATTGGAACCGAGTACTTGTAAAAGTCTATTTGAATAAAAATAATTTGAATTTTGAATCACGTCGTAACAGAGCAACGGATCGACGTGATTTTTTGAATGAGTATAGTTAAAGAAGCCCCGCGGGAATTAAAACACACGTGGGTGAAGTCGTGGGACGTAGTCCAAAATGAAAGTGGGCTAAACTAGTAGGGGTATGGCGGTTTTGCGGTATGCGAATAATTGTTTGCAGTTGAAAAAATATCGCACGAAAATATACACAAAGAAATATCTGAACGACGTCATTGTATTGTACCCGGCCACGGTTCTGTTATACCCAAGACGACTGAGCTGAGAGCTATAAACTTTTTGCATCTTTTAAAAAATATTATATTATACGATAATATAGGTACGTAACTAGGTACAGCAAGAGTAAAACTTTAAGAAAGAGTTTTTTTCCTCGCGATATCTACGAGTATAAGTATATATCCACCACTACAGCCTATTAGCGTCCCACTGCTGGGCACAGGTCTCCACTCTCATAGGAGAGACGGAATTAGAGCTTAGACCCACCACGCTGCTCCAATGCGGGTTGGCGGGCCTTAACGACTATTATCATGTCAGTGATAATAACCGGGACCGACGGCTTAACGTGCTCTCCGAGGCACGGGGGTGAAACACCGCCAACTTCCAACTCCGGGCTGGCACTGAGAATTTCTTAATTGAAAAACCCAATACCTAACAATTTTTTTATGCCCGACCGGGAATGGAACCCAGGACCTCGTGATCCGCAGTCGACTACGCTAACCGCTAGACCAACGAGGCAGTCATATAACGAGGCAGAGATATATAAGTATATATATCTTTAGTTAAACTTTCACTGGGCGATTCGTGTACAATAAGTTTGAGGAAGCTGTATTATAGACTAGTGGGCCCGGCAGACGCAGCGCCCCCCACCGGGTTCAATTATGAATATAAACCATCCCAGGGCCCGTATTCTCTAACTCAGTGACTATCAAAAATGAAAGCCACTGACATATATGTAATATCCATTGAAGGTTTACTATGAAATGTTACTTTTTATTTCATAGTAAACCTTCAATGGATATTACATATATGTCAGTGGCTTTCATTTTTGATAGTCACTGAGTTAGAGAATACGGGCCCTGGACCCACTCAAACACAACAAAAGAAGAATTTGCGAAATTGGTCCAGCCGTTCTCGAGTTTTAGCGACAAACGAACAGCAATTGATTTTTATATATATAGAGATATAAAGCTCAAAACAATTTATACCTGTCGTTTAGGATGGATTTGAATACTTATAGCTAATACATACAACACATATATACAATAGCTATCCATAGGCTTGAATACCAAAAAACATTTTTAACCCAAAAAGCATAAGTGTTTCTTCGGTATAAAGGGGATCACGTGAGTACCCTGTAAGTATTAAATAACTCAAAAGCTTACTTGTTCGCCAAATAATAGACAAGGCCTTGCCGGAACACGTCAGGTGTGAGGAAGTGTTGCATCATGCGGATGACCGAGCCAGCTAAAAATTAACAAACCCTTTACTCTACTGGGTACTTAATTCTCTAACATCCGCCAAAGCAGACAAACCTATGTGGTACAATATGAGGACGCTCCGGTCAGCGTTCCCACATCTACGTCTTTGTACGTAGATCTACTAACTTTAGGCCTTTCTTGCAAACCTACGAACTTCAGTTCCTGAATCTACGTATTTTTATCAAATTGTACAAATTTGTAAACGAATATAACATTTGAGGCTGAATGGACATAATTTCAATTTCCTTTCCATTCGTGAAAATGTTATTTAAAAAAACAGTTCCGTTTTACAAAATTACAGCATTAGAGGTGTGACTGTGTAAAACGGAACGTTTGCTTTGCAGAACCTGTGACTAGTGTCACTGTCAGAAACATAACGTACCCTTTTTAATATTCAAATTTCAAAGTTCAAACGGATTCGAAGTTGAAGTTGTTTTGTTTAGTGATTTCATTTTCATGTTTCATCTAAATATGGAAACAATCAGTGACAGTGACGAAGAGCGGAATATTGCTACTCCCACTAAAAAAACAAAAAAAACTTCATTACGAACAAAAATACTCAAAGTCGTGGGAAAAAGAAAAAAAGTAGAAATATATGCTTAAGTTTCATTTGCCTGAGGGTGAAATTGATGATAATGAATAAATCGTATAACAAAACGTAGTTTTACTCCCTTGCTTTTTCTCTGAAAAAAAAAAGTACGTAGATCTACGAACTTTTCCTCCGAAATTTTTACTAAATCTACGTATTTTTCTAATGTGGTCTACGCCTTTTTCAAAATCCGAGTTGGCAACACTGGCTCCGGTGTCGGAGTAAAACGTACTTTGAGAATAATTTACAAGATTTGTGTGGTGTGGTGTTGTGGCGGTGCGAATTGCTGGCCACTGTACCACATAGATTTGTCTACTGTGGCGGAGTATAGCAAACGCCTGCTTCTATCCAATATAGTGATAAAAAGTGCATTATAGTGCAAGAGATTTCTTATAAAATGTCTTTGACGTTTATGCCGAATGCATGTAACATCTACATTGCAACACTAAAAGGTCAAATTCGCGAGGCCAGAAAGGTTAATTTATAATATTATAAAAGGTATAAGTTTGTGAGTTTGTGACGTTGCAGGGGGTAATCTCTGGATCTACTGAACCGATTTCGAAAATTCTGGTACCAATAGAAAGCCACATTATTTGTGAGTGCCATATTAACCCGGGATTATTATATATAAAAAAATAGGGAGTTCCCGTGGAAATTTAAAAACTTATTTCACGCGGATAAAGTCGCGCGCGTCTGCTAGTAAGTAATAAAATCATGAGGTAGAAATTCGGTGGATCAAAGCATCGCTCGTGAGGAAATCTGTATAGCGATTATCTTACAATATAGATAGTAGTAAAGCGATAGATGGAAATCCTGAGATATGTGAAGAGGAGAACCATAATTTCGATAGATTCAAGTGCATAGCATACTGCATACTATATCTAAGTTATACCTACAAAATTATTACAAAGAATAACCTACAGCCAAATATCTTTAAAACTGGGTAGGTATATTGTTCACATTGGAAACTTATCAGTTATCAATGATAAAGTGATAAAAATATATCGAAGATTCGATAATATTCTATCGCATTCTTCATAGCGCAATTTTTGATACTATATCTTATCGATAAGACTTGAATGACCACGACAAACGTATTTTGAATCTTATCTTGGTGGATTAAATATTATATTTGCTAAATTACTTTTTTCCAGCGATAAACCTAAGTCGACAACTAGCAAAAACTCTGTCTCAAATGATGCCCATAAAATCATACCTAGTCTTATAAACGCGAAAGTGTGTTTGTTTGTTGGTTTGTCCTTCAATCACGCGTCAACGGAGAAACGGACCGACGTCATTTTTGGCATGGATATAGTTGAGGTCCTGGAGAGTGACAGGCTACTTTTTATCCCGGAAAATAAGGGATTTTCCGCGGGAATCAAAAAAACTTAAACCACCTGGATGAAGCCGCAGGCATCAGCTAGTATTATATATTTTAACTAGCTTACGTCCGCGACTACGTCCGCGTGGATTGAGGTTTTTGGTTCCTGCGGGAACTCCTTAATTTTCCTGGATAAAAAGTAGCCTATGTGCTATTCCAGACTATATTTTATCTTTGTGCCAAATTTCAGCCAGATCCGTTCAGCCGTTGGCGCGTGATTGAGTAACAAACATCCATACATCCATCCATCCAAACTCTCGCATTTATAATATTTATTTGACAATATGTTTTATTTCATGTTAGGACAACTTTGAGCCACATATATTTTTTTTTTTATCCACTACAAGTTAGCACTTGACTGCGATCTCACCTGATGATAAACGATGATGCAGTCTAAGATGGTAGCCCGTTACCTGCAGTTAGGGTTAGGGCAGTTATATTAGACTCATACCTCTATTCGGTTTCTACTCGGCATCGTACCGGAACGCTGAATCGTTTGGCGGCACGTTTTTGCCGGTAGGGTGGGAATTAGCCACGGCCGAAGCCTCCCACCAGGCCAGGCCAGGGTAAATTCAGAAATTATAAATTCCCAAATTGGCCCTGCCGAGATTCGAACCGGGGGCCTTCGCATGTTAAGACAACAGCGCTCAACTCTGCACCACGGAGGTCGTCATAATACCGACCAGAAAAATAGCCGTTGCTTTATTAGATTTAATTCTAAGAACGCAAAAAGAGGTAAAAAATTACTGTCTGGTGGTCAAAAAGTCATCTTAACTCACTTTTATATGGTACCGCACACAAATTACCGTGTCAGGACAACCTTCAAAGTGGACGTTTTGGTATGTCTTCCTAGTGTGCTGGCCATAGGCATTTAAGAATGTAATATGCGCCAGGGTTTGATTTGGTTGTTTGGTGTTTGGTTGTACAAAAATGAACGACAAATGCGTTTAAAGTATGCAGCCTGCATGCGTACGGTTTTGCGCTACCGAATTACCTCGAACCACTACAGCCCATTAACGTCTCAATGCTGGGCACAGGCCTTCACTCTCATAGGAGAGAGGGAATTAGAGCTTAGAGCTTAGACTCGGGGCTTATAATGCGGGTTAGCGGGCTTAAACGACTATTATCATGTCAGTGATAATAACCGGGACCGACGGCTTAACGTGCTCTCCGAGTCATGGGGGTGAAACACCGCCAACTTCCTAACTCTGGACTACTGAGAATTTCTAGTCAGAAAAAACTGCAATACTTAAGTATGGCCTGACCCCGGACTTAAGCCCGGAACCTCGTCGGCCGCTGTCGAACATGCCAGACCAAAGAGACAGTCTGTGTCACTCTACGATATATTAAAATGGTCATACTCACATTTCTGGTAAGCGACAGCATTAAATGTGCTGATGATTTGAGAGGGGGTGAAGACTGGGTGAGTCATGGGGTTGATGTTCACAACGGCGTCGTTCTGCATCACGTTTTGTAGAAGCAAGACGTATTGGTCCATCATACGCCATGGCAGCACCTATAACGAATGTTTTTTTTCATTACAATCGAATAGGGAAACCCTTCGAGCGTAGGAGGGGGCACCATATTCTTATAACCGAGACAACCAGGGGTTGATTTACGGCAGGGTCAATTTATTAATTTACTAGCTGATGCCCGCGACTTCGTCCTTGTGGATTGAGGTTTTTTGGTTTCCGCGGGAACTGCGCTGGGAAAAAGTAGCAGACAGACAGACAAACTTTCGAATTTATAATATTGGAATAGATAGTATGGATTAATTATAAGCAAAATTAATTACACTTCTTCTTCTTCTTGTCCTTTAAATATTAAGTACACTAATAGAAATATCAAATGTCATACTTACTAAATCTGTGCCGTAGTTTTCGAAGAAGTTGGCGAAACCCTCGTTCAGCCAAGTGTATGTCCAGGACACGGGGCTCACTTCGTTGCCGAACCACATGTGGAGATTCTCGTGACAGATGATGCGGGCCACGTTCTGCTTCGTTGCTGTCGTGGTCACTCCATCTTGGACTAGCAAGGCTACTTCTCTGAAATAATAAAAAAAGTAACTATAAAAGCCCCAAAAATACCAGACAGAAAATTGAAGTGATAGAAGTGAAAACGAATATTTAATTGTTTTTGTTTTTTTTTTAAATTATTAAAATACTAGATGATCCCGCGACTTCGTCCGTGTGGATTAAGTTTTTTTTGATTCCCGCGGGAACTCTTGAATTTTTCGGGATAAAAAGTAGCCTATGTCCTTCCCCGGGATACAATCTATCCCTGTTTCATCAAAATCAGTTGAACAGATGGGCCGTGAAAGCGTAGCAGACAGACAGACAGACAGACAGACAAACAGACAGACACACTTTCGCATTTATAATATGGATATTAGTATGGATAGTATGGATATGGATAAACCTTAACACTAAGGCATTCAAGTGTAATTTCGAATGTAGTATATTTATATTTAAAACCTTTTGTCTTCGTAACCACGCGAGCATGTCGGTCACGGTCACGCGTATGTACATTTTTACCCCCTACCAAAAAGTGCTCAACGCGCCTAAAGAAAAGTTACTGTGTTAAAGTTCGTCCTTTACCTTTTTTGACAACCTCCCTGCTCCCTGGCACAGTGTTGAGCGCTGTTGTCCTAACGTGGGCGGTCCCGGACTTAATTCCCGGCAGGGTCAATTCGGGAATTAATATTTTCTGAATTTTCTCTGGTCTAGGTCTGATGGGCGGCTTCGGCCGTGGCTAGTTCCCACCTTATCGGCAAAGACGTACCGCCAAGCGATTTAGCGTTCCGATACGATGCCGTGTAGAAACTGACTAGGGGAATGGGTTTAATATAACTATCATATCCCTAACAGATTAGCCCGCTACCATCTTAGACTGCACCATAACTTACTATCAGGCGAGATCGCAGTCAAGGACTAACTTGTAGTGGAAAAAAATAATCGGTAGTGGTGTTTAATGATTGTTTCGTTTCATTAGTGGCCCAATAGTTCTATAAAGTTGCTTTTTAAAGAATAGGTACGTTGCCCCCGAATATCTCATTAAATGGCGGCAATTGGATCTAACGCCCTCTCTGAATTAATCTCGAGTGGGGTTGCGGCAATAATGACAAAAGTCACGCCTTTTGTGACTCGAGGAAATGAGTCCCTGGAGTCTTTTGCCTCATTCACGAGACAAAATATGGCGACAAACTCCCATCAAGTCGACATGTTATTATGGATACATTGTGGATAATATCATACCTTAAATATTCTGTTCTTCTTTTGTGAGAATATTTGTGGGCCTTCAGAAATTAACAGTCATTACAATTTACAACATTCACTTACAAAAAGGGTAGGATAGCTGATGCCCGTGACTCCGTTAGCGTGGAATAAGATTTTTAATTCCCACGGAAACTCCATTAATTTCCGGGATAAAAAAGAGCATATGTTACTCTCCAGGTCCTCAACTATACCCACACAATAAATAACATCGATGCAAAAGAGTTTCGTGCCACCACACAATATAAATATAAATTATTTTTTTATTCAAATAATTGAACAAGTTTCAGACTCAGCCTTTCAGAAAATATTGTAATAGTTAATTTTTTTAAATAACAAGAAATAATATGTCATAACAACACTTAATCGGCTGTGAAATACATTTCGCTAAACTGGTAGCACCTGTTAAACAATTCGACACCCTATGAGTACAGAACCATAGCTAACGATTTTCGGATTTTTTTCCTATACTTGTGCTGTAAGACCTTGCTTCTTGCCTTTCATGATTCTAGGTCAACGGGAAGTACCTCCGGTTAACCGGAAGTACGGTTTTGATTTTTCGGCGAGGGTCAAAATTATATGAAAAACATGCGACATAAACGGCCGCATCTTTTGATTGTTTTGGCTTAGAAGCTTGATTTTTTTACAGCTCCAAGGGACCGTAGACCCAAGTATTTGATATTAATTTCAACTTGATACCTTTACGCGTTCCCGTGAAAAATGTGGTTGAGCGACAGATAGACAGGCGGACAACGAAGTGATTCTTTTTCCTCTTGAGGTAAAAATGAACCCTTACAAAACAGATAAGTATAGTTAAGCGGCACATATTACTTATGCACATTTCCTGAATTAAACTCAAGGGATTTCACTATTACGGTCATAATGAAGGAGGCAGTCCCTTTGCGACTCGCGCAAATAAGTCCCCGAGCTGTACTCACGAGATAAAATACAAAGAACCTTCAGAGAACGAGGTCTCACAAAGAACCTTTACGGAACGTATTCAATGAATCTACTGTTTTAATATTCTATTGTGCCATCATAAACTTGGTCGTCTATTAATTAGAACTGATTCCATTTTCAGAATATATTATAAAGTAACCAATATATTTGCATTTTTTATAGATGGGTAAAAACCCAAATCTGTCATGAAATAAACCATCTTCTAAATTTTTTATTCTGTGTGCGCACAATGAAGTCTATCTATCTACCTATAGATCTATCTAGCTGGTTATATTTTTTTTACATAAATACCTGTAAATAACAAGACCCCAATTCTCCATGGCACCAGCAGCAAAATCAGGAACGGCTGCTTTATCGAACTTCGGCAGAGCATAATCGAATTTGGTGTACTCTTGCAAAGCTAACACATTCCTCTGGCCATAGTCTAGCGCAAATGCTGCAGTACTCTGCGTGCCTGGTCTAGAGTATATCCTGAATGGCTTAGGGAAGATGGGGCTTTGTTCTTTCTCGTTGGTTTCGTATTCAAAGTCTGACACCAGGTAGGCCAGGAGGTAGGTGGACTGCCTTAGGGTATCTTCGAACTCGTATTTCCTAAAACCTTGTACTTCAGGTCTGAAAAAAAACATAGATTAGATGAATATCAAGAGGTCATTGTATTCCACTGCATAGTGATAATAATTGACAGTGTAGTGTAAAGTGCTAAAAGAACACTTGAAATGTCTAAGTTTGTCAAGAAAAACTAGGATGCGTCAATGGACATTTTCTGTGAAATCCCCCTCAATGATAGGGAAGAAAATTGTATTCCTTCCAAGTTCACCCCGTCAATCTGAATGCACCGTTTTCAGCTGGCGAAAGTGCAGCCATATGCTTATTTGGTATCAATACTACAAACATTTTTGACGACCTCCCTGGCGCTGCATGTAGCGCTGTTGTCTTAACGTGCGAGGTCCCGGGTTAGTTTCCCGGCAGGATCTGGGAATTTAAAATATCTGATTTTTCCTTGGTCTGGCCTGGTGGGAGGCTTTGGCCATGACTAATTACCACTCTACCGGCAAAGACGTGCCGCTAAGCAATTTAGCGTTCCGGTAGGATGCCTTGTAGAAACTGATTAGGACTATGGGTTTAATATAACTACCATGCCCCTAACAGGTTAGACCGCTATAATCTTAGACTGCATCTTAGCCTACCATCAGGTGAAATCGCAATCAAGGGCTTACTTGTAGTGAATAAGAAAAACTTACTTTAGTAGTCCAGTAGTTTTTACAGGCATGTTGCTCCTCACAGTGGCGTGGCTTGGAGGCGCGTAGATGGTGGTGCGGAATATAGCCTTGTAGCGAGGCTCGTCATAGCAAGGGAACGCGCGGCGGGCGAATGTCGGCTGAAGCTGGGATGTTATTAGACTCCTAAAAGTTATAATAAATTTAAAAATAAACGTCTAAGAAGGCTTTTATTGAAGCCTAGTACAAGTTTAACATTTATTTGAAAAGTAAAATAAACGCGGTCAGAAATTTTGCGGTACGCGGCCCGCAGTCACTCAGCGACTGCGTCGCGCGAACAAGCTCAGGAATAAGGGCCCCGAACGGGTTCGAATCTAGTCGGGCATTTTCCGACAAAACACGTGAGTTTATCCGGTGGTTATGTATTGTTAAAATGAATATCACTCACGATAGTTTAAACGTTAAAATAAAGTAAAAGAAAGTATAATTTTTTGACATTAAGACAATTCTTAAAGGTTCTTTAAAGTGCATCTGTTAAGTCGAGGTTATTCTCCTATTGATTGACAAAGCCACATGGAAGCAACCAGCTTCGCAACCTACCAACCTTAACCTACAAGTCAGTATGACACTTGTTACGTAACGTAGGTATGCATTGTATACAATGACCTTCTTGTATATAATGTACAAAGTGTAATTTTTTTCTTTTTATGAACAGAGCAACTGCTAAGTTTCTGGCCGGCTCTTCTCAGTAGAACCGAACCGAACTTTTCTGAACCCGTAGAGTCTTGGCTTATCTTAAGTGGCACAAGTTGTCCCACGTGAATAAATCTTTTCATTTCATTTCGCCTGAAAGAAAACCACGAACTTAGTGAGCCCGAATGCTATTCACACTCTCGTGGCCAGTTTATTATGTGGTATGTGGATTAACACGGCAATAACGCGACGCAACACGTTGCGATGGCGAATATATTACCATCACTACAGCCCATTTACGGCCGGTCCACATACCGTGTTGCGTATGCGTCGACGTAGCGCTGTCGCTGCGTCGTTTTACATGCTAATAATCATAGTGTTCACACGGTGCGCTACGTCGACGCAACGCACACACGACGGAAATGAACCCCCGAAACGAAGCGGGCGGGGGTGTACATTGCGACGCCGGTTTAGTAACGCTACGATGACGCAGTGCCCGTGTGGCCGGCTATGCGTCAAAATATATGCGTTGCGACGACGCAATGCGACGTGTGGACTGTCTCTAACGTCCCACAGCTGGGCACAGGTCTCCACTCTCATGGGAGAGAGGGAATTAGAGCTTAGACCTACCACGCTACTCCAATGCGAATAGGCGGGCTTTGACGACTATTATTATGTTAGTGATAGTAACCGGGACCGACGGCTTAATGTGCTCTCCGACGCACGGGAAATAAACACGGCCAACTTCTAGTACTGAAAATTTCTAGTCGGATAACCCCAATACTTAAAAAACAGCCCGACCCAGGACTCGAGCCCGGGACCTCATCGGTCACAGTCGAATATCACGGTAAAAGTTCAATACTCACACAGTTGTACCATCAGGGCGTTCATAAGTCGACACGTATAATCCGAACATGTTGGTCGCATAGGTCCCTGTATACTCGATCTTCAAATTATATGGTCGCAACGTATTCAACGAAACCTTCGACCTGACTGTTAGGAAATGTGTGTCATCGGTTGCAAGAGTAAAATCTTGTAGGATATCATCACCTGGATTCCCATCATCAAAGAGACCAATCGATGTTAAATTCATTGCCATAGCGTGCAAGACGATTGTGGTCGTATTCACGTTAGGGAATAACCTAATAGTGACATCTCCTGTAAAGTATTCTCTGTTTCCAGGGTCTAGGAAGAGTCGGACGTCGTAGAAGGTCGGGTATGAAGTCCCCGGGAGGACGTAAGCTTCGTCCGGTATAGATGTCGCATACTCGGAGCGGGGTGGCACGCTGAATGTCAAACCGCATCCCAATAAGGATAGCAGTAGTAGGGAAATCATATCTGAAAGAGAGAAATTAGGATTATATAATCCATTCACTAAAGTGCAATCCACACAGGGGCCGGGCGCGGGTCGGGCGCGGCACGGGTCGACTGCGCGGCGGGTTGAATTCCTTATATGACACATAATGTATGATTGTGGACGACATCACACAGAACGTGGGAGCGGGTCGGGCACGTGGTGGATGACGAATTCAACCCGCCGCGCACCCGACCCGGCAAGCGCCAGACCTCCTCATAGGACCCTCGTTCCTTGTGTGTTATGCTCTTAAAGTGTGTCTGTCTTTTACGGCCTACCTTTTCAACCGATTTTGATGATATTTGAGACATTTAGTATAGACTATAATAAAATATATAGTCTAGGAAACGGGGCGGTTGGTTGTATGGCGACCCCTGCATTAAATCCTCAGTCGTTGAAACTTGGCAGACTTGTAGTAGGGGTATGAACCAAAACTTATAGAAAAATATCCAAAAAAAAACGTGAAAGTCAAATATGAATACCTGAAACTCAATATTTTTGACTGAATAATTTCCTGATTTATTTCTTAAATAATAGTAGGCATATACACTCAAAACCGAAATATCAAAAGAAATAATCATGCAGAACATCGATATTTAAACGTTTTTTTTATCAAACCTAAACTGCGTTTACGCGATAATGTACCTTCGTGCATTAACAATTGGGTATAGCATAAAAATGCTTAAGTTCCTTTTAAAAAATATTATTTTTGGATGTCAACGAGGAAATCCTGGCTTCATCTCCGCATTAACAATTCGTGCCAGGTTAGGCTAGCTAGCATTAAGTGCTATTGTATTGTTTTCAATAAAGATTAATAAAAAAACGAAAAAAAATGTCAAATATTTTTCTGTGGTGTAATAGACTTTCAAGTGGATTTGCTTCTTTATCTTGTATCAATCTTATCACCAGGTATCAGAAGAGAGCAGTGGGGAATTTTCTTATCAGTAGGAGGACTGTCGATCTTAACTTTTGATACTTTTTATCTCAGTACGACCATACCTTGTATTGTTATAAAAAAATTATCAATAGAAATTTCAAAAAAAAATCTTTTAAAAAAACCGACTTCCAAAGCCACTGTAAAGTAAAAAATAATTTTGTGTAGAAACACACTATGTTGAAGACAGGCGAGCCTGACGCGTCAACTTTGCCTATCTTTGTTATACTCGCCCGACCTCAACATAGTGTGTAGAAATCAAAATAATTTTTTACTTTACAGTGGCTTTGGAAGTCGGTTTTTTGAAAAGAATTTTTATTTTAACTTTTTAGTGTACCTACTCTTAATCCAGTACCCTGCAGCATCACAGTTGAGGAGTTGGGACTTGGGTTTAAGTATAAAGTCGTTGCTTGACACCTACAATATGAATTCACCATAAAAAAATCCTAAAACGCTATTTTTAAGGAGTTCTGTACCCTGCAGCATCAGGGTTGAGGATTTGAGACTCAGAGTTGTATCGTATACACGTGACTTGATATCTACCATATGAATTCACCATCAAAATTTCCTAAATCACTAGTTTTGATGATTTCATGTAGTACGGTACACCTACAGCATCAGGATTGAGGATTTGGAGTCAGAATTTTTTATGGGACCACTTTGTGAGCTTTCTCTAACCAATGAAAAAAAATCGGTTTAGAAACCAAGGAGATATGCACCGACATACATTAAAAAAAAAAAAAAAAGATACGCGCCGAATTGAGAGCCTCCTCCTTTTTTGGAAGTCGGTAAAAAAGTACCTTCCTTAGTATGCCTTGAGTACCTTCAAGACAAGAGTAAATAGGCATTTTCTAGGCAAGCGCGTTCCAATCTAGACCTCATCATTGCTTTTCATAAGCATGATTGTCGTCAAGCGCAAGCCTATGCTGCAATAAAAAAAACCTATAGTCCGAGTAATAGTTTGTATTCTGCGATAGAGTGCACTTTGTATCTTTACTAATATTGCGAAAGTTTGGATGGATGGATGGATGGATGTTTGTTTGTTACTCAACCACGCCAGAACGGCTGAACGGATCTGAATGAAATTTGGCACAGAAATAGATTATAGTCAGGAATAACAATGCTGCTTTTTATACTGGAAAATTAAAGGGTTCCTGCGGGAATCTTAAAACTTTAATCCACGCGGACGAATTCGCGGGCATCAGCTTATTAAGTGTAAATTAGATACACCTACCGAGTAAATTGGAGCCGAAATGTGGCGTCTTTTATTTACGAGTAACTACATTTAATACAGAATCTACTACAGTCTGATGCGTCAACTTTGCTTATCCTTGTTATACCCACCCGACTTCAACATAGTGGGTAGAAATCAAAATTATTTTGTACTTTGTGCTTTGGAAGTCGGTTTTTTGGAAAGAATCTTTATATCGAAACAGAATGCAGACGGCGGTGATAATACACTTTCCATTATAATATTTTAACTACTTAAAAACCACTTACTTATTACTGTATTTAAAATAACGACAGCTCCATGTAAAGGACGTGACATATTACCAATGTACTCTGTGGACGTGACAGTCAAAAAGGAGCGGTAGGCTTGTACTGGTTTATTCTAGATAGACTTGACATTTCACACGTTTATAATATTAGACTACCCTCACAGATACTAGCGACGCTGTCATCGGGTCACTTAAGTTTGAGGGCATAGAGGACTTATAAAAGCGTTGCGCGTGCCATTTTGGTCTTCTCTGGGGTTTTGGTTTCATTATACCACTTTAAACCGTATGTCAAAGACAATAAACCTGAAAGAAATAGCTATAGTAGCAGAAGTGTGATGCGCCTAAAACTGAGAGTAGTTATTTCGTAGCGAATATCAATATCTGGATTGGTAAGTGCAAAGAGCATAACCCCTGGTTCTTTATGCTCTTTGGTAAGTGGCAAGAGCTCCGTAGTTGGTATTCAATTTTCATTATCATAATCATTTAGTTGCTGATAGTAGGTAAGTAAGTACAAGTTGTTACAATATTTGCTGATATGTCCACTTAATACTTAAAAGAGAAAAGAAATTGTAAGCTGTTTGTCAAATTATGAAAAAAAATACAAATAAAATAAACTTTACTGAACTTAAATAAAACTAAATTATTATATTATTTACTGCCTCAAGTAATTGTTGAATTGGCGGAATATGATTGGCGGAATTCAATTAATTTTATTCAATTTATTTATTGTTAATTCAACAACATGTACAAAATCTCTTCTTAAAAACTAGTCAAAGTTGTTATTTTGCTAATACAGATACGAGTAATATAGCACAATAACAACTTTGTCTAGTTTTAAGAGAATATCTGTATATCTATGTCATATTGGGTTATGACATAGATAGGTATACAGACAGTCCTTGTATGACGACTTTAAGCCGATTATACACATAAATTATCTTGTGATATGAAATAATATCACCAGTATTTACCATAATTTACAATGATAACAATAAAGATATGTATCACTTATCAGGAATTATCATAAACTAATTTTATTTATATTGAACTGGCAGACTTACCGTGACTTCGCACGGATTACCAAATTCTTCAAGACCTATTGTACCTATTGTATTGTACAATCTTTTGTACAACGATAGATTTCTATTGTAAGTTAGCCCTTGTAAGGGGTAAATCATTTTTTTAAACTCAAGTCATACCCTACGTGCTACCATACCAGAATCTACTAGTGGTGAGGAATACCCTTCCTACCGATGAAAACAACTATAACTATAGGAAAATATGTGGTTGTATTACTCATTACCATAACAATATAGGTACATAAGTATTGTGCACTCAAAATCATTGCCTGGAAAGAATGTGAGTGAAATCCACGCTTGGGCTGTTTAATAACACATTTTTCAGTAGCATATCTAGAGTAGATTCTTGAGCTTGTGTACAGATTATCATTATTTTAAAATTGATTGTATACTATTTTATTATGAAAAAGAACTTATTAACTAGATGATGCCCATGACTTCATCGGCGTCGTTTAAGATTTTTTTTTATCTCACGGGAATTCCTTAATTTTCTAGAAAAGTCTAACCTATGTCTTTCCTCGGGATGTAAACTATCTCTTAACCAAATTTCATCAAAATCGGTTGAAAAGATGGGTCGTTAAAGCGTAGCAGACTTTAAAACTAAATCCACGCGGACGAAGTCGCGGACATTATCTAGTTCTGGAATAAAAGAAGCCTGAGTATATGTCTCTGGGTTACGAACTAGCTGTGTCGAAATTGCGTCGGCATCCATTAAACGGATAGGCCGCGGAAAGGTTACAGACAGACAAACACTTGCATAATATTAGTTTATATTATTAGTTCGTGGAATTAGTATGGACTCTTTAACTTACCTATACACACATGCGGTCCGGCTATCGGCGTGACCTATACTCAGTGATAGAGAAATTTTCATAAATAGGTATAGATAATATAATATTAATTGATACGAAAATCATTTTAGGGTTCCTCTCTACGAATATTAGCCATATATTCGTAAACAGGAACCCTAAAATGATTTTCTAAGTATAATTAGAGTAGTGAGAGAAGAGAGTATAATTTTTTTGTTATTTAAACTTAATTTGTATGCTTGCTTATAATTTACAAAATTATATAATTATATAAGATAATTTTGTATATTATGTATGTATGTATGTATTATCTTGTAATTACTTACGTTGAAGCTCTATAATATTTATTAGTTGATGGCATCAGCTTATAGCATAAGAATGTTTGCGTGGAATAAGTTTTTTATTTTAATTCTTACAAAATTAGCCTATGTCACTCTTCAAGTCCTCAACTATATCCATGCAAAAAATCACGTTGATTCGTTGATCTGTTGCGGCCTGATTGAAAGACAAACAAATAAACACACTTTACAATTATTGATATTACTAGCTTATGCCCGCGACTACGTCCGCGTGGATTGAGGTTTTTTGGTTCCCGCGGGAACTCCTTAATTTTCCTATGTGCCTATGTGCTATTCCAGACTATATTCTATCTCTGTGCCAAATTTCAGCCAGATCCGTTCAGCTGTTGGCGTGTGATTGAGTAACAAACATCCACACATCCATACATCCATACATCCATACATACATCCATCCATCCAAACTTTCTAACTTTATAAACTTATAATAATATCAAATTGAATAAATCAGAGGTGCGATTGTGTAAGTATTGCCTATCAAACCGTCAAAGATCGGCGTCAAAGGCGGCGGTGGATATCCATCCATCCATCCATGCGGCGGGTGTATCCATTCTCATACGTTTAGTACATAACCGTATGAGATACACGAAATTGAGCTCTAATCCAATGCTGTTATGGTTTATTTTACTTTGAGGCCGAACTTTGACGATTTGATAGGCAATACTTACACAATCGCACCTCTGATTTATTCAATTTGTATCCATTCTCATGCGTTTAGTACATAAATGTATGAGATACACGAAATTGAGCTCTAATCCAATGCTGTTATGGTTTATTTTACTTTGAGGTCGAACTTTGACGATTTGATCGGCAATTTTTAGACAATCGGGGGGGCTTAACATAAATCTTCCCGAGTCTGATGTAGGATAAACCTCGGAATTCCTGTAGTTGCTTTTATTATGTAGTATAGTTGTAATTAGTATTACAAGGTACACGGAACCAATAACGTTTATATTTTTCGCTCTTGCCTTATACTTAATCAGGATTATTTGATATCAATTAATCGATAAAAAACCGGCCAAGTGCGAGTCGGACTCGCGCACCAAGGGTTCCGTACAAACCTGTAGTAAGTTTAAAATTATTAAAAATATTTTTATTAAGTATATTATGACAGAACTAAACATTTATGCTTATCGCAATTTTTCCTTTATATGTGCTATAAGACGTTGCTTTGTACCAAATTTCAAGATTCTGAGTTCACGGGAAGTACCCTGTAGGTTTTGATTCCCTTGCGAGTGTCGAAAATTTCCAGCATAAACGTATAGAGTATTTGATATGAATTTCAGCTTGATACCTCCATGAGTTCCTGAGAAGAAGGGTCTTGACAGACAGACAGACGGACAACAAAGTGATCCTATAAGGGTTCCGTTTTTCCCTTTTGAGGTACGGAACCCTAAAAATAATCTTTTCAAATTGTGCGAGTATCAGGACAGCGTTTTGTTTTTATGTACAAATCAATTATTTTGGTGCCATGTTTACACGCCATTTTTGGTAAGGCGCTTTACGCTAAAATATGGCTAAAGTTAATAATGTCCTCCCGCCCGGAGGCCTCGGCGGCTTATCTCCTGAAAAATTAGCCATCTGCGCGGGAGATATTATAGTGCACAAGTGTGTGCATATACACAGGTACAATTTCTGTTCTTTTACTCTCATAGCCCGATGGGACGTAAAATCCGACACGACCGAAGAGAGATCAGACGCAAGACCGACGGCTTAGCGTGTTCCCGAGGCACGGGGGTGAAACACTGCCAACTTCCTAACTCCGGACTGAGAATTTCTTGTCAGAAAAACCCAACACTTGTTATGGTCCGACCCGAGATTCGAACCCGGGACCTCGTCGGCCACAGTCGAAAATGCTAACCACTAGCCCAACGAGGCAGTCCGATATAAACAAATTACTATTATTTTTTTTTTGACCGCGTATCAGCACAGGTACGGGTGTATTCTCCATTTTCCCTCATTCCCTTAGTCATCCGATAGAACAACACAGATTGAGAATTTTTCAGGCACAGGACCGACGGATTTTCGTATCGTATCTCTAAATGCACCAGAATGTTACTTTTCGTACTTATGAATTTCCAAATCAGGCTGAATTTTTTGGACAGGAAGACCCAATAACTTTTGATGCAACCCGGGACTCCAACCTGGGACCTCATGAGCTGCTTAAGCTAACCACTAACCAGACTAGACCATCCAGCTAGGCTGTCGAGACAATAAACCAATATCGTTCAGAAAAAGCATTAGGCTGCATTTTCGGTGGGCAGCGGAAAGCGGAAGTGGAAAAAAATACGCAGCGTGCCGCAGTTAACTATGTTTTAGGTGTCCGTCACCAGTATATGCTGGCCCGCCCATGTCAACCCACCTATATGAGCGGAAAACGCTAACTTGTTTGTGATGTCACTTATCCGCTAAAGACACGCGTTTTAAGCTCGCCACCGAAAACATTTTATACCAAAATGTATGGCGCGAGCGTATCGCATTTGCGGGCCCGCTTCTGCTACGCTGCTCGCTGTAAATGCAGCCCTAGCTGTAAGGCGCGGCGATATACACGACAGGCGACGGGCGCGGGCGAGGTGCAGGCGAGGTGCAGGCGCGGTGCTTCTATCATATTTCATACAAAATGTATGCAAGCGACGCGACGGGACGCCAGGGGCCATACTACCAACGCTTAAAGCAATACAGAAGCAATATTACTCAAAACGACAGTTTGATGTCACGTGCCTTGACGTTCCTAAAATAAGGATTATAATTCTAAAACACGAAAGTCAACAATAATAAAACAATATTGCTTTAAGCTTTGGCAGTATGGCCCCAGGTATACAGAGGCGGCGAGGCACGGACGCCGCTTGGACGCCTCTTTCAAACTTCTAAGGCGCGGGATATATAGAAGAGGCGACGGGCGTGGCGAGCGGGCGCCGCCTCTTCTATCTATTTCATAAAAAATGTATGTAAGCGGCGAGGCGCCGCGTATACAGAGAAGGCGAGGCGCGGACGCCGCTTTCATACTTCCAAGGCCACGCCACGCGCCGCCGCCGCGCCGCTGCGCCTCTGGTACATATCCCGCGCCTTAGTGAACGTGAGCGGCCAATCAAGTCAGCTGAAGACGCTCTCAAGCCACTCGCTGTAACGATCGACTGACGTGGGGAAGCAATCAAACAACCAATATTGTGTATCACAATTTTATTTGAAAAAAAAAATATTATATTGCATTGAATTAGCATAATCAGCTTTACCCAATCACCGACAAGTAACATTATGCTTAATTCTGTCGTAAACGATTTATAGGCTAACTAAAACGTTAGTAGCCTTAGTCTGAGTGTTAATTGCAATTTCGATTGATCGTACTCGAGCATTCGAACACATTGGGTTCAATTCTGTTTATCATCATCATCATCATCATCACTACAGCCTATTAACGTCCCACTGCTGGGCACAGGCCTCCACTCTCATAGGAGAGCGGGAATTAGAGCTTAGACCCACCACGCTGCTCCAATGCGGGTTGGCGGGCTTTAACGACTATTATCATGTTAGTGATAATAACCGGGACCGACGGCTTAACGTGCTCTCCGAGGCACGGGGGTGAAACCCCGCCAACTTCCAACTCCGGGCTGGCACTGAGAATTTCTTAATTGAAAAACTCAATACCTAACTTTTTATGCCCGACCGGGAATCGAACCCAGGACCTCGTGATCCGCAGTCGACTGCTAACCACTAGACCAACGAGGCAGTTTATCACAACCTCTAAACTAAACCAAAATGACAGCTTTATTTATATCCCTTTCATAATACTCAATACATAAAGGGGCAGCACTAGTTTTAGAGCTGTCATTTTAGTTTTAGTAAGAGATTGTGCTAAACAGAATTGGACCCACTGCCGTTGACGTTCATTGATTACAAAAAAGATTAAAGATTCAGTACAAGATAAAATAATTATTGTCTTGTCATCATCATCATCATCATCCTTAACCGATAGACGTCCACTGCTGGACATAGGCCTCTGGATCCATGCGACTCTCTTGATGTCGTCTGTCCAGCGAGTAGGGGGTCTGCCAACGCTGCGCTTTCCCGTGCGTGGTCGCCACTCCAGCACTTATTTTTAGGGTTCCGTACCCAAAGGGTAAAAACGGGACCCTATTACTAAGACTCCGCTGTCTGTCTGTCTGCCTGTCTGTCTGTCTGTCTGTCTGTCTGTCTGTCTCCAGGCTGTATCTCATAGACCGTGATAGCTAGAAAGCTGAAATTTTCACAAATGATGTATTTCCGTTGCCGCTATAACAACAAATACTAAAAATTAAAAAAATATATATATTAAGGGGGGTCCCCATACAATAAACGTGTTTTTTTCGTATTTTTTTGCTCAATATTAAAAACGGTAACAGGTAGACGGTTCAAATTTTCACAGAATATTAACTTGTATATTACCTTTCAAAATAAATAATTAAATATCAATAAAGTAAATATTAAAGGGGGGTTCCCATACAACAAACGTAATTTTTTGATATTAACAGTAAACCTCTACAAACAAAGTTAGTTTTGCGGTTCATTAACAAAGGTAATTATACCTACTTCTTGAGTACGAAACCCTGGGTGCGCGAGTCCGACTCGCACTTGGCCGATTTTTTTATTTATTGTCTTGTACTGAATCTTTAATCTTTTACGGAAATGATTTGAAAATTAAATATTATTTTGTTTGGAGCGTTGGCTGTGAATTGAGCACTAAAACTATGAACGTAGTTAAAATTTATTAACTTTGGCGCTAATATTGTGTTTGAACGCTCGAATACGATCAATCGAAATTGCAATGTTAAAACTCGGACTAACGGTACAGGATGTACAGAATACTCTCTAAATCTATACGATATACTGTTTAGTAAATTATATCTTCGAATGAAACGACTCTTAATTATAATTATGATTCGTTTAATCACTAATTATAATATTTAGTTTATATTTTTAAAATGTAATTAAGAGACTGTTCACAGCAGAATCTGCTACAATAATATTATGTCAGTGTATTTAGTGTAACAGTTTTTTTTTTTTTTGCCTTTTGTCTTTATTTATTTTATCATATTGTCATAGGAACAGTTGTGTATTGTACCTACATCCAAACTATCGATACTAATATTATAAATGCGGAAGTGTGTCCGTCTGTCTGCCTGCCACGCTTTCACGGCCCATCTGTCAAATCGACATTGATCTAATTTGGTACAGGGATAGGTTGTATCTCGGGGAAGGACATTAACCGACTCCTAGCTTGTAAACAAAGACACCTAAAACAAAGCAAATAGAATACAAAAATAGGATGTAGCGCGATTTATTTTCAATCGATCAAACTTGTCAGACTAACAGGAATTCATTTCTTTTTTTCTGTTGTGCTTATCTTAGATTATGGAATGTGTAATATAAATAAGCTCACTTATTTGCCGCGTCTTCGCTCGTGTATATTTTATTAGTAGGTATATTAAAATACTAGATGACGTCCGCGACTACGTCTTTAATTTTCTGGGATAAAAAGAAACGTATGTCACTCTTCAGGTTCTCAATTATACCCATGCCAAAAATCACGTCGATCCGTTGCTCCGTTGCGGCGTGATTGAAGGACAAACCAACAAACAAACAAACACACTTTCACATTTATAGTATTAGTATGATAGTTGGCAGTTGGCATGCAGTTAATTATTATACTAGGGTATTAATTTTTAACCGACTTCCAAAAAAGGAGGAGGTTCTCAATTCGGCGCGTTTTTTTTTGTTTAATGTAAGTTACCGCATATCTCCGTGGTTTCCAAACCGAATTGAATTTTTTTTTTTCAGTGGTCAGAAGAAGCTCGCAAAATGGTCCCATAAAAAAATCTGACACCAAATCCTCAATCCTGATGCTGAAGTGATACCTACGACTCAAAACTAGGGAGTTAGGCAGTTTTGATGGTGAATTCATATAGTAGGTATCAAGTCATGTGTATACGATTCAACTCTGAGTCCCAACTCCTCAACCCTGATGCTGCAGGGTACAGAAGTCCTTAAAAATAGCGATTTTTTATTTTTTTATGGGGAATTCATAATGTAGGTGTCAAGCAACGACTTCATACTTAAACCCAAGTCCCAACTCCTCAACTCTGATGCGTGGGGATTAAGACTACACTAAAAAGTTAAAAATAAAAATTCTTTCCAAAAAATCAACTTCCAAAGCCACTGTAAAGTAAAAAATAATGTTGATTTCTACACACTATGTTGAAGTCGGGCGAGTACTTATAACAAAGATAGGCTAGATACTTTACAGTGGCTTCGGAAGTCGGTTTTTTGGAAAGAATTTTTATTATCAAAATTTTCACGAGGTAACTTACGGTACGGTAGATATTTTCGTCCACGCGTGAACGATGTCCAAAGCCTGAGAAGATCTAATTAACACTCACTACTGGTCTGGAAAATGTACCGGAGCAGATATAATTTAAATAGAATTGAATGTTATCAATATTTTCTTCAGTATTTGGCATCCGCAGGAATTAATTATTTTTGTAGCTATTTAAGTAATGATTTAATTTGTAGATAATATTATAAATGCAAATATTTGGATGGATGGATGTTTGTTCCTCAATCACGCCAGAACAGCTGAACGGATCTGGATGAAATTTGCCACAGAGATAGATTATAGTCTGGAATAGCACATAGGCCACTTTTTATCCCGGAAAAGTTCCGTACAGATCTGTCACAAGTTTTCTTTCCATCAAACCTTTTCCTGAAAGTTATAAACACAATAAAACAAGAATTAGCCAAATAGGTGCAGCCGTTCTGAAGTGGTGCGCTTACATACTGCTGATGATGCTTCGTCCGCGTGGATTAAGATTTTTTGATTCCCGCGGGAAAAAGTAGCCTATGTCCTTCCCCACAATTTCACCAAATTTCTCTGTACCAAATTTTATCAAAATCGGTTGAGTAGTTGGGCCGTGAAAGCGTAGCAGACAGACAGACAGAGAGACACAATTTTGCATTTATAATATTAGTATGGAAGAAATGAAATGAAAATCTACTCTATTGTACACCATGCATAAAACACACTATGACAAATACTAGAAATTATGAGAAATCGTACAAGAGGCGGCCTTATCGCTGAGAAGCGATCTCTTCCAGGCAAGGAAATAATAACAGAAAATTTGAATGAGGATGCACACAAAGTAGGTAATACAATTAAGGATGTAAGAAGTATGGATTTAATATTAAATATCATTGGATCCGTGCTACACAATCCGCATATAAAGCCATATTATCGGCGTAGCGCCGTAGCCTGTTGCGTCAATGCTCCACGCCGTAGCAGTTAACCCGCGACCGCCGACGTTTCCGCGCGTAGCCGCCAGTCCGCCATTCCGCCTGTCCGCCGTTCCGCACGTAAAGCCTGCGACTCTGTGGAAATTAAAAAGTTTAAAATTATTCTCTTGTGTCTCCATCTTTAGTTTTAAATGTAGAGAAACGGATTTTTCAGTGATGATGTTGGAATAAAACTATCGTGTTGCTGAAATTGTTCTTTTATCTGGTAAGTAGAGTCAAACTTACGTAAAATTTTTAGATAACCTGAATTGTGAGAACTTTTACGTATTGTTGTATGAATTTAGTATAAAGATCACAAAAGTATTTAGCTTCATTCATAGGTTTCATAGTTTATATTAAAAATTGAATTTAAAATTAAAATCCTACAATCTCCCTTTTAAATACAGTGCCTAAATAAAATGCCGATAAAGTTAATCAATTATCTTTTCAAGTCTCCTCTCAGTGAGACCAGGGTTTGGTGATAGTCCACCACGCTCATCAATATCAGATTTGGTGGAATTCTTTGAGACCATTCCTTCGTTTCCTTAAGATGTTTTCCTTTATCGTTAAAGTAAGTAATTTTTTAAAAGGCACATAACTCTGAAATGGTAGACTTCTACCTTGCGTGCCTGGGGATCGAACCCCCCTGACCTGGTGAAAAGCAGGGCATCTACACTACTAGGGTATTATGCTTTAAATTCACGTAAATGTAATAAATAACACCATTTAACTTTGAATGAATCAAACAATAACACACTAATTGGTGGTTCGACGGTCACCTTAAGTACGGTCTAAATGTGAGGGCGTTACAAGAAAAGGTCGTTCTTATATTTTTTACAAACTCAAAAAGTTTCTCTCAATTACTATATTATGGGCTCATTTATTTGAAAATAGCTGATGCTCGCGACTTCTTCCGCGTGGAATATTTTTTCTTAATTCCAATGGGAACTTCTCAATTTTCCAGTATAAAAAGTAGCCTTTGTCACTTTCCAGGTCCTCGAATATACCCAATACCCATACAAGAAATCACGTCAATCCATTTCGCTGTTGCCACGTGATTGAAGGAAAAATCATCAAACCAACAAACAAACACACTTTCGCATTTATAATATTAGAATGACCACGATTCGATTACGTTTTTAGTCACTATTAAAAGATACGCTGAAAATCATTGAAGATAGAGTAGTTTTTTTAAAAAAGCTTTCACAGTGACAGGCTGAGGGTGTGGCCTCGGATTTAGGGGTCTCCAAAATTCAAGAAATTTTTCAATTACATTATGTAGGTAGATTCACTGGACGATTCGAAAGAACTTTTAATAAGTTTATTTGAATAAATAAATACTATGAGTTTGTATAGTAACCAATGACATTAGTTGAAGACAGAAAATAAGACATATCAATAATAATTATTATAAGTATGGATTCAGATAAAAGCTTGGGTATTTTTATTGACCATTACATAAATTTAAACACTGTATTAAACAGCATTTGTTAAGTCGAGGTCATTACACCATCGATGATTTTCTGACTGACAAAGTTGCATGGAAGCGACCGGCTTTGCATCCAGTGACCCACAAGTTACTGTAATACTTGATGTATGTGTTGTATTGTTTACATAATATTGTAACCTTTTTATTTTTTAAGAAAAGAGCAACTGCTGATTTTCTTGCCGGCTCTTCGCAGTAGAAACAGTTTTCTGAACCGGTGTTAGAGTCTATAACGTATCATAAGTGACACAAATGGTCCTACATGAAATAAATAAATCATTTTAATCTTGTACTTGTAGCACCTTGTAGCGTGAGAATATTGTAACCACTTTCGTACAACGCTTGACAGAGAAAAATTACTATTCTGATATGAACGCCTAATTATTCTTCAAAAAAATCCATTTAATTTGTAATACACTTTATCAATTAGGATTTTTTTAACCTCTGACTATATACTATATATCCACCCCCTACAAGGCTTCCACTAATCTTTTCCAGGCAAAGTTAGTCGAGATTATGCGGCCACTAATCCGACAATTTCGTAATGCATACCACTACGTTGATTGCAATATACTAATAGCGGCTAAAAGCATTCTTAGCATGACCTCAACGTAGTAATAGAGATATTATAACCAAGGCTCTACTGCTACGATGGATTGTAATTACGCTAGCTGAATTTGCCCTATGTCTTACTAACCCGTTGTCCTAGGTGTACGACAAACGCAATAGTACGACTTGAAAAGAGCAACCACCGAGTTTCTCGTTGGTTCTTCTCGGTAGGAATGTTATTCCGAACCAGTGGTAGATTCACTCGACGATTCAAAAGCACGTGTAAAAGATTATTTGAATAAAAAAACATTTGAATTTGAATCGATGCGACAGGCTCAAACGGTAGCTGACCCTACAACGTGGCGTACGTTGTTTGTCATTTTCTATGTAGTCGCATCGCGTCGCGTTGCGACGCGTCGCTTTCGTCGCTCATCGAGGACAATGAGTTAGGGAGTGTTAGATCAAAATTATTTGGAGTCGACATAATTACTATTGTTTACCTTTTTGATACATAACCATGCATTTTTTAAATTAAATTTCAAGAAAACCCTTGATTTATGGCTGTTAGTTAGTTTAATTTGGCACTGTAATTGAATGTAGTACTGTACTACTATAGAGTTATGTACTGTACTGTATGGCATGTACTCGTAAGTCAAATTGGAAAACATAGGTCCATGATTGACCCAAGCTACTATAAAGTCAGAGAGTAAGGTTTTTGTTATGCGCGTCATCTACCATGGTTAATGGCATACTTACGCCACTACGCCAAGCTCACGCAGCTAGCCGGATTCATCCATTTCCGCCTTGTTTCCCGCTGTCCCTCTACTGATACTAGGCTAATGTGTTAAAGCTCTTTGTGTCCCGAAAAAAGGTCTGTTACTGTTCCCAAGGAACCAGTACAGACTATCAAGGGCCACAGGGACTTTTGTAAACTTTACTCCTTACTTACAGGCTTTTGTTAGTTAAAAATCCTAGAAGAGTAACTCGGTGCGTTATACTTATACCTGATTTTTTACAATTTGTGTCGAAATATTGCCGACTCATTATGCTGTGAGAGTGAGGACAGAAAATGCATCTCTGGGTATTTGGGTATTTGGCACCTATTCAAATAAATTACTTTTAATTGATTATTAAATAGAGTGTCTCCCAAAAATCGTAATATCCACGTCCCCTGTTAGTTTTTTGTTGAATAACTATTTTAAACTACGGATTAAAGTAAAAAAGTCCGTCAACCTTTGTTACGTCACTATTCAATATTTCATACAAAATCCCACACTAAGCACAGTTTTGACGTTTGAAAAAAATTTCTGATTTGACTAGTTGTAAAATAGCTAATTGCTGGCATTATATAATAGTGTATTAGAACCTTAAGAGCTCCGGCACAGCCCTAACGAGTCATCTTAGGCTGCATTTACAGTGGGCAGCGGGGCGGAAGCGGTTCCGCGCTTGCAATACGCTCGCGCCGTACATTTTGTATGAAAATGTATGCGGTGGCGAGCGGAAAACGTCATTAGAGGATCCGCAACATTGAAAAGTTTACTTGTAGAATGGAAAATCCTATAGAACTACACCAAGCGTGTTAAGCCGTAATGCTATGTCATTCTTTCATGCACATTTAATGAATATGCATTCCTTTCTTTTGCGACTGAAATGGGTGGTGTCCAGCAGCCCACAGGCTGCTTTGTCTTTGCGTTTATTGCGTTGACATAGGCGGGTTGGCGTATCCCGCTTCCGCTCCCCACTGCCCAATGGAAATGCAGCCTTAGGCAACCGTCATTAGGTTCCCATTTAGCTTTTATTTCGTTTTCATAAATTCTTATAAATTAATCTTAATTACGGCCATTGTTGAGGCGATTTAATTAAAAGGTATAACCTGTAATGCCCTATTAATTACGAGATTTATTAATGAGTTTTTCCTAATTATAATCATTTTCATGCTCCCGCTGTTTTAATTTCTGAAGGAGTTCCCGCGGAAATTAAAAAACCTTATAGCGGACGAAGTTGCGGGCATCATCTAGTCTAACTAATATTATAAATGCGAGGGTTTGGATAGATGTATGTATGTATGGATGGATGTATGGAATTTATTACTCAATCACGCCGCAACAGCTTAACGGATCTGGCTGAAATTTGGCACAGAGATAGATTATAGTCTGGAATAGCACATTGGTTAATCCCGGAAAATTAAAGAGTTCCCGCTGGAACTTTAGACTAAAGTTGATAGTAGTCCAGCTTATTAAACATCGTACCTTCTTCAAATTGAAGTTGGGCGGTTGTCATGCGAAAAGCCTTATTAAAACAAATTTATGAAAATTTTATCATAACAATTAACTTAATTTGCATAGCCCTGAATTAAGAACTCCAACGATGTGTTATAGTTCGAGATTTATAACCCTAGGGTCATAAATGATTACTTTCAACTAGTTAAGTATTCTTCTTTGACTGCCTCGTTGGTCTAGTGGTTAGCAGGTTCGCCTGCGGCCGACGAGGTCCTGGGTTCGAGTCCCGGGTCGGGCCATAATTTAGTATTGAGTTTTTCTGACTAGAAATTCTCAGTCTAGCCCGGAGTTAGGAAGTTGGAGGTGTTTCACCCCCGTGCCTCGGAGAGCACGTTAAGCCGTCGGTCCCGGTTATTATCACTAATATGATAATAGTCGTTAAAGCCGGCCAACCCGCATTGGAGCAGCGTGGTGGGTCAAAGCTCTAATTCCCGCTCTCCTACGAGAGTGGAGGCCTGTGCCCAGCAGTGGGACGTTAATGGGCTGTAGTGGAAGTATTCTAAAGTGGATGACTATGGATTGATGGTTAATTATGTATGTCCCCATTTCAGAGTAGAATGTTTCAATCTATCTAAGACTACATTATAATTTACTTGCAGGTAATATCGCGGATCACTCTGTCTGTCATGCATACTAATACTATAAAGAGAGTGTGTCTGTCTATCTGTCTGTATGTATAGATTTTTCAACCAATTTTGCCGAAATTATAAAACAGAGGTACCTAGGTATCTAACACTAGCTCACTCTCTTAATAGTCTCAGTAGTTCCTTTTATTTAATTTTTGTCACTCATTCACACATTTCACAAACTTTGTGTTTTTTTAAAACTTTAATATCCGTTTTAATAAACTTTATTTAATGTATCTTATTTCTCCCGGGGAAGGAAATAGGCTACAGGGAGAATTTTTATCCCGGAGATATATATCGCGGGACTCAAAAACCTCAATCCACAAATCTATCTAGTCTGAAATAAATGTAAAATATCTTAAAATAAAAACGGTACGTATGCGTCGACTCTCCATACCTATTCCAGATACCTAACTAGTAAAAGCCTATCAATAATCTGCTTGCCTGTTACGCTCATCCGCTTTGCTCCGCTTCAGTGGACAGGGGCCATACTGCCAACGCTTAAAGCCATCAATATGGCTTAAGATATGTACTTCTTACTTAAGCTAGCATTAGCATAGGCAGTATTATTACTCTGCAGTAGGCACACCAAATATAAGTGCTTTAAAGGAACCGTAATGTAAGTAGTAATCAATTTCATTCCATTTTAAAACCCAGCAGGGCGACCGCGTATCTTTCGCATCAATCATTGATACATCATAATCACCAATTGGCTGAATTTATGGTATTCTTGCTGTGTCAATGGATTTCGTCCAATAGTGGAAGAGTGTTAACCAATCAGAGGTGATTGCGATGTATCAATGAAACATGCAATAGGTATGCGGTCGCCCTGGAGAAACATTATTTCTAGCTTTTAATATTTCCGCTTAGAACATGAAATTAAGCTTATTAAAAATATTTCACAACCAAATAATGCAATGCTTTATGATTGGTTTCATTAATGTTGACTGTCGTGTTTTAGAATTATAATCCTTATTTTAGGAACGTCAAGATACGTAACATCAACATGTCATTTTAAGTGATATTGCTTTAGTATTGCTTTAAGCGTTGGCTGTATGGCCCCAGGCCCTACTACATTCAATGTTTTGCATTTTTAAGCGAGCGCTGCAATCTCTCGTACCGCACGTAGCTTGTGTGAGCTGAATATACACATTATATTTATTTATTGCCATGTCTGGCGTGCTGCGCATCCTAGTTACAGACTTAGGGCTAGTGCAGATCGAGCTCAGTATGGCTGCAAGTATAGTCCCACAAACTTATCTGACGTGGCCAAAATTTGACTCATTTTTCAACCGACTTCAAATAAAGGAGGAGGTTCTCAATTCGAAGTTGCTCACAAACTTTCAAACTGTAAACATGGCTAATAAAAGAAAATCACTGTGTATTGACGAAAAAGTTTTACTGATACGCGCAATAGAAACGGGAGAGAAGATAAGTGATGTTGGCAAACGCTTTGGATTCAGTCGCTCTACCGTGTCCACAATATGGAAAACAAAAGAAAAAATCTTCTCTCCATTTAACGACAACTCTCTATAACGCCATAAAATGCACAGTCCCTTCAGTGTCGCTATATAGAGTTTACACTGTACTTTGTATACCGTGTGCTTGTTGTTGTAAAGTTGGCGCGGGAGTTTGAAGTCGGTTGTTTAAAAAGTATTTTTTATATTAAATTATATGCCTGTGTAGTTCTTGATTTTTAATTGCATCTTCATTAGAATGGTTGTAATTTGAAAATTCGATGAAACGAAAAAGCGGCACTAAAAAGAGACAAACATATTCATAATAGGATTTAGCCTGTGAAAGAATGAGATGGAATACAAGTTATATTTATCTCATTATCTCGCAGGCTTTCTTTTTCTGTAGTTTCACTTCTGCCGTGTGTGAATTGCAGTACTCTTTTAAATTATTTTATTTTTCATGTATACTGCGATGCTGTCACTGGGTCAGATAAGTTGAGTGACGGAGAGCAGAAGTACGGCGCACAGAGTGGCGGCATTAGCATTAGCTCGACCACAGAAGCAGGCATTACTTTGCGAAAGTATATACCTGATTATTTATGTCGAACCCTAACCTAACCTACAAGAAAGAGACAAGAAAACGTAAATACAATGAATATTTCAAAAATTGACACTTAGGAACAATTACAACATTGAACAATTCACAATCTTTCGACTGTTTACAATCTATCGAAAAAAAAGCGTTGGATTACAGTCTTACGGTTTTTGCAATCTTACGGTGACATATCTATCTATTAAAAATATTTGATTTTGAATTTTAACAAAATTTCAAAATCAAATACTACTCACTCCTCACTGGGACCTCCTTGCTACCTAATATTTACTGTAAGGAGAGATCACACCTCCCTGAGTTGTGTTCTTTTAATTATTGATTGTTAGATATTTGTTCAATTATTTGTTACTTTGATTGAAATAATACTTTCCTTTTGTGATAAAAAAAAAAAAAAAGTTTATGATGATCAAAGAACCTTAATTCGCTATGATCCGCCAAAAGAGACAATGTGGTACAACGCGCAGCTTGCGATATGTCCCGGCCGCCAAAACATCACACCACACAAATCTTAACAATTACTCAAGATTTGTGTGGTGCTGGCGGTGTTTATTGCTGGCTTATTGTGCGGTGCATATCACAAGCTGCGTATTAGACTTGTCTGGTTTGGCGGATTTTAGCGAATAAAGCTTCTTGTTTCTTGATTATGCTCGACTGTCATCCGGCTCGCAAAAGCGCGAGGAGACACTTTTTCTCATTATTACAATTTCAACCCTATGCCAAAAGGAATATGCTGTGTTTTTAGCTGACAAAAAGCAGAAGGCACGCCTAAGGATCACGAAATAGGTCAACTTGTGTAAAGGCACATAGACACGCCTAAGGAATACGAAACAGGACAACTTGTATTCAGGCACATAGCGATGCAAAGCTGTACCAAATACGCACACGACTGGCTTCAATGCTACAGATTAGTTCAAGGGTTCTGTCCACTCTTTCCTCCAGTCTGCGTGGTCGGATAGATCACAATACCACCGGCGGTCGCGCCATTGTTACGGATACAATCCACGATCACATCGCGCTGTTCAAGAAATACGCGTCCCATTTATTAGCAAAGTGGAGCACTTTAATTAAAATTCATCGCGAAAAAATACGAAAGCAGTACCACCCTCTCGCGAGCCTAAGAGCTTACTTTATACTTTACTTTTTACTAACCACTTCGGCTAATGGTATAATCATGAATATCAAACTATTGCTTACATAATTATTATATTTTCACGTAATCAAAATTTACTTGCTATCTAAGTTAGCAAGTACTATAATTCTAAGACTAGAGCGTCAACAATGTTCAAATATTAGACGATGCCTGCGAATTTTCCTAGATATGAAGTGACCATTTTTTTTGTTGTCACATAACCCGATCTCATAGGGGGGAGACCGGGTTATGTGGGTGTACTAAAACCCCCCCGGTGACCATCCTCTGCGCACGATGAAAGGCTCCGGGAACTCTTAGGAAACTTGCGCCGGAGCCTCCCTGCTGCCTCCTTTCAACAGCTGCTGCTGGGCTCGTCCCTGGGCCAATTGAACCCGACGTCATATTTTTGCAACAGCTGGAGCCACGGCCAATTTTCCTATATATATGTCACCGTAAGATTGTAAAAACCGTTAGATTATAATCTAACTCGCGAAATTGTAAACTGTCGAATGATTACAATATACCGGATTATTTTTCGGTAGATTGTAATCTGTTAGGTTTATTAACCCGATGCGGCCGGGCACTACTTGATTATTTATGTCGAACCCTAACCTAACCTACAAGAAAGAGACAAGAAAACGTGAATACAATGAATATTTCAAAAATTGACACTTAAAACATTGAACGGTTCACAATCTTTCGAATGTTTACAATCTTTCGAAAAAAAAGCGTGAGATTACAATCTTACGGTTTTTACAATCTTACGGTGACATATATAATAGATATAAAATAGCACCTTCCCCCGAGATGCAACCTACCTCTTAATAAAATTTCACCAAAATCGGTTCAAAAGATGCGCCGGCAAAGCGTAGCAGGCAGTCATACATTATAATAATATTATGCCAGTTAAATAATCCATATCACACGTATAAAACTTGATATCTCATCCAACAAACAACCAGACGAAGAAGTACAAACTTCACACTAACTTACTTGAGGCCAAGTTACTTGATCTCGTTTACTGAAATACGATATAGTTAAACGAGGCCGGGTGAAAAACGCTCGTTAGTGAGTTTGAGGCGGAACCCAGAAGTTTATATTTTTAGGTTTTATTTGTATTTCAAGCTCGGCTGAACTCTCGCTTTGATTGGCTAAACGATGTTAATAATAATACTAGCTGATGCCCGCGACTTCGTCCGCGTGGATTGAGGTTTTTCGGTTCCCGCGGGAACTCTTTAATTTTCCGGGATAAAAAGTAGCCTATGTGTTATTCCAGGCTATAATCTATCTCTGTGCCATTCATCCAGATCCGTTCAGCCGTTGGGGCCTGATTGAGTAACAAACATCCGTCCATACATCCATCCATCCAAACTTTTTCATTTATAATATTTACTAGATGATTCCCGCGACTTCGTCCGCGTGGACCAAGTTTTTTCGATTCCCGCGGGAACTCTTGAATTTACCGGGATAAAAAGTAGCCTATGTCCTTCCCCGGGATACAGCCTACCCCTGTACCAAATTTCATTAAAATCGGTTGAACAGATATTTTTTTCGATTCCCGCGGGAACCTTCGAATTTTCCGGGATAAAAAGTAGCCTATGTCCTTCCCCGAGATATAACCTATCCCTTTACCAAATTTCATGAAAATCGGTTGAACAGATGGGCCGTGAAAGCGTAGCAGACAGACAGACAGACAGACAGACAGACAGACACACTTTCGCATTTATAATATTAGTATGGATTAGTATGGATTTGATCACTATTGTGATTAATAAATGTATGCTAATATTATAAATGCGAAAGTATGGATTAATAGATGTTTGTTACTCAATCACGCCAGAACAGCTGAACGGATCTGTATGTTTGGCACAGAGATAGATTATACCCCTGATTAACACATAGGCTATTTATACCGGAAAATTAAGGAGTTCTCACGGGAACCAAAAAAAAACCCAATACACGCGGACAAAGTCGCGGGCATCAGTTGCGTCTAAAAACTTGAGACTATGCACATAGTTTTCAAACATAAACTCAAATTCGTATTCTACTTAGGTATAACCGTATAAGGTATGATCTGACGACGCGACGAGAATATGGATCGGAGAATATAATGCAAAAAAGATACGCGCCGAATTGAGAACCTACTCCTTTTTTGGAAGTCGGTTAAAAACGAAAGCTTCTGCTAGCATTTGTCAAATCAGAAATTTACCGAATGAGGTCGCAAGCGATCGACTTACTATTTGGTAGCTTCAAACTCAGCTGAGATAAGTAACTATATATTATACCAGCAGATGCTTGCGACTTCGTCCGCGTGGACGTTTTTTAAATTCCCACTGGAACTCCCCAATTTTTCGGGTTAATATATAGCCTATGACACTCACAAATAATGTGGCTTTCTATTGGTACCAGAATTTTCAAAATCGGTTCAGTAGATCCAGAGATTACCCCCTACAACGTCACAAACTCACAATTCACAAACTTTACCTCTTTATAATATTAGATATGTAGATCTACGAATATATTATATTACGAGTATATATATCTAATATTACAAATGCGAATTTTTTTATGGATGTTTGTTACTCAATCACGCCAGAACGGCTGGGCGGATCTGGATGAAATTTAAATGAATTTGGATAGTCTGGAATAACACACAGGCTAGGTACTTTTTATCGAGGAAAATTAAGGAGTTCCCGCGGGAACGAAAAAACCTAAATCCACGCGGACAAAGTAGCGGGCACCACCTAATCGCTAAAATTGTACTTCCTACTACATAATATTATTAACGTAGTAGTGTTCGTCCTCCAATCACGCCGCAACGGAGAAACTGACTGACTAAGATGTTTTGCATGCGTATAGTTGAGGTTATGGAGAACGACATAAGTTAGTTTAAACTAGAATACCTACCTAAATCTATACGCCGACGAGTGACGAGGTCTCGAGCACTATTGCTCAATAAGTAAAAACATTTATACTTGAATTTATTGCTTTGATCAAATAACCAAAGTCATTAGGTCGATTCACTTTAAGAAAAAAGTTCTCCCTTTACATTTTATTTACCAACTCACCGTATATTTTTAACAACCTATTATCTTTTCCAGTTCGCTAGATTACTTTCTTCTTATATACAATGTTTTGCAAAACGAGATTTCTTGTTGTTATTTTTGTAATAAAAAGTAAGCTTTTATATGTAAATCTTAGGGCGACTGGAAAGGATCCAATAATATCAATGGCCGTAGATATTACTTGGCAGGGATATTTAAACAAAGATCCAAAATACGTAGCATATACCTCATTTGACTAAGCACCTGATCCAGAACGAAATCTGAGGATCCCGACTCCACGCAGTTTTATCGCTCCAACCCCCTTTTGTTTTTGTTAACGGGTGTGAAATCTTTCACAGTACCCGACCACATGGAATCGGTCCAGCCCCTCGTGTTTTCGAGGGTTCCGTACCTCAAAAGGAAAAAACGGAACTCTTATAGGATCACTTCGTTACACTTCGATACTCCATACAGCTGTACTATTACCTATTCCGTGCCCATACATCTAAATCTTTTCAGGCATTTAGGAGTTATGGTGGGATGGGTGGGATAAAGAAACTCACATACATACATATGAACTCTGAAAACATTATACTCCTTTTCTTGGGCAGGCGTGTATGTAATATTGCATGCAATGATATTATTCAGTATCTCAGACAGGAGATGCAATAAACTTGCGCTCGGGAGCAGCTATTAAACTGTACTATCACCCATTCTGTGGTTAAACCACAAAGTCATAGACGCTCAGCCAGGTATTCACAGCTCGCTTTACCTAGTGCCTCGTAACTATGCTCCAACATCGTACTATTGACCCACTAACCTGGAGCCGCCATCTCGCTTCGCATACATCATGCATGCAAGCATGCATCATGTATCAAGCAACTTATAGTAGCGGGAAACTTACCTTGCTCGTGTTATATTGTTAGGCATCATAATATTTGAGTTTTAAAACAAGGTGATTTTTACCCCTTCTTCATCAAAACTTTACCTTACCTATAGCACAGAATAGGTAATAGTAGTAGGTACTTATAGTTTGTTATATTGTTTGACATCATATTTGAATTTTCATCTCCAGATATATTAGCCATCTGCGCGGGACATAATATAGTGCACAAGTGTGTAACAAACAGAGGTACACTCTCCGTGCCCTTACTCTCAAATCCCGGTGGAACGGAAAATCCGACACAACCGGAGAGGGATCAGGCGCAGGACCTGCTCCTCCTCCTCCTGCCTGAGGCTTTACGTGCTCTCCGAGGCACGGGTGTGATACACCACCAACTTCCTAACTCCGGGCTATTACTGACTACCTACTTAGGTATGCTGTATGTTCGTCATTCTGAAACTGTACTGTTCTACCAATGAATACTTTCCAATATTATAAATGCGAAAGTGTGTTTGTTTGTTGGTTTATTGGTTTGTTGGTTTGTTGGTTTGTCCTTCAATCACGCCACAACGGAGCAACGGATCGACGTGATTTTTGGCATGGGTGTAGTTGAGGACCTAGAGAGTGACATAGGCTACTTTTTATCCCGGATTTAAGGAGCTCCCGCGGGAATCAAAAAAAACCGGCCAAGTGCGAGTCGGACTCGCGCACCGAGGGTTCCGTACTCAAGAAGTAGGTACTGAAGCAAAACAATCAGGCAAAAACCAATATGTTTATTTGACGACGAGTACGTGGTTTACTGTTAATATCAAAAAAACTATGCTAGTTAGAGCATTGGCTATAGTTTTCCTGTAAAATATACATAAATTCCTATTGGCCATAATTATTTCAGATTTTTCGATTGGTAAACTCCGGAGATAAGGGGGGGGGGGGGGGGGGGAACGGTATTTTTTTAGACTTTTTCCCCGATAAATCAAAAACTATCATGACTAAAAATAATTAAAAATCTGTTTTAGAATGTACAAAGTAAACCCTTTCATATGATACCCCACACGGTACAGTTATCTCACTTTTAAATTTCAACCCTCCGTTTTTCCCCCCTTTTTAAATAATAACAAAAATAATTTCCAATTTTTTTAAATTCCAGTGTCTTTGGGCCACTAATATACACAACTATTCCAAATTTCATGTCGATAGCTTCGGTAGTTACTGAAATAATCGAGTGTGACGGACGGACAGACAGACAGACGGACAGACAGACGGAGAAAGTCGCACCATAAGGGTTCCATTTTACCATTTTGGTACGGAACCCTAAAAACTTAAACCACGCGGACAAAGTCGCGGGCATCAGCTAGTTTTGAATAAACATACTTTGACTTTGACTTACTACTATACTATACTATTACTATCTACTATATCATTCTCCAGTTATAAATTTTAATGTATGCTATGTACATTAGATTAGTTTACTTCTCTCGGTTAGTGTCATGCTTACAATAATCAAAATCGCATTACACGATAACAAGATCACGAAACCCTGATTGTGCGGGATTAAACAGGGAAGTTGCCATTTGTATTCAAAGCGTGAAACCCCCAATTACACAACACAAGTAGTGTTCAGCATACTACAGAATAGTAATTATATTACTAGTTTGTTAGTTGTTGTACAAGTGTGGCAAAGCCGCATAATAATGTAAGTATCTCTTTTTCATATTAGATAGGTATGTGAAAAAAACAACTTATTCAAATTACAAAATCCATACATTAAATTAGCATTAAAATCTAAATTAATAACCAAATTATAAACTATAAACTAAACATTAAAAATATCATCTATGCCGCTGCAATGAGGCAGTGTGCCCAGAACGCTGGCTGCGTTACCCCGCTGAATAGCCAAACATATATATGTTTATATATAATATGTTTGATAAACATAGGAGGGTTGGCCGAGGTAACTGCCAGCCCTCCAGTCACCTGTGGACTCTGTGAGACGAGAAGATAGATCCTTAAAAAGGATCTAGCATCTTTGCCCCACGACCCCAGGGGCGAAGTAATAATAATGTATAATCCCAACTTATTTCAACTAAACTTATCTCACCCGTTGACAGCAGCGCTATTGTATATGAAAAATAAAATAAAAATAAAAACTAAACAGGCATAAAAAATTGTTCCAATTTTGGCCACCGGGTCAGATAAGTTTGTGGGGGACTATAGTTGGTAGATATTAAAAATGTTGTAAAATATTATACCTACTTACATCTTAGATTAATTAGCTATCTCTTATCAATTAGATTAATAAATTACCCACTGGAATAATTCATTTCCATGCTTTTCTATCATAATAATAGGATTTTTCAATAAGTTTATTTTTTACAAAAACTCTGAGAGAGATACTCTTGGGACTCTTGAGAGATATTTTCAACCTCTGAGAGTTTATTAGAGGTTATAAAAACGATACAGTTACAACAACGACAACTGAATTACTAAATTTACAAAGTCTAGAAGCGGACTGAAAAATAGGCATTTAGTTTAACTAGGGTAAGCAATGCTTTTACGCCTCACGCGCTAAGCAATGCTTTTATGCCTCTATGTCGAGCACGCCACTGTACGGAACTTACAAATTAAAAAATCTGCCCCCGATTATGTAATGAAATTGTAATCGTGTATCAAACGTATAATTCGACCAGGTTAAGGAGTTCATAGATGGCTGCACGTCAAAAAGCATGTATGAACTCCTTGAACAGTTCGAGTAATACGTTTTAAGCTGTCAAATGATTACGATTTGCTTAGACAATCGGAAACGTAAAATGGCGTACTCTAAGCGATTGTAAGCCAACATTCAGCTCGAAACACAATCGCACCGCGCAAACAATTCCAGCAATTTAGAGTGAATCCCAGTCCCCGGACGAACTGCACTCCCCGGGTAATCCCCGCGCTATGCAGAGTTCACCTCATTATTGCGACGTCCACCTACTATACAAATTATACAATGCGAAGTTACTTGCAAAATTTTAGTAATATTCTCAGGGACGAATTAGGTAATTGTTCGGTTCGATTCAAATTGGAACATACAAAACTGGTGTTTTCTTTATCTGTGGAGATGCATTTACATCATCGATATATTTGTAGGTACTAGATGGGCCCTTTCAAAGAAAAAAGTTGGGCGTCCGACTTGTGGTGCATGCTCCTCACCTGTATAAGCCTGTCCTCGTCCCCGCCATAGCGCTGTCCCGCTTTTCTGACTAGGTGGCGTTAGTAAAATAAGTCCACATTATTAGTTTGACAGGGTACGTCTATGTAAATCAGGGCTACCGCGTTTAAATTCGACGCTAGGGGCGCTAGTGTAGTGTGAGGTCCCCGAAATGTCAAATATCACTGGGCTTTTATCGCGGGTCTAATTATTTAATTAATGTTATGAATATTTAGCAATAACCGATTAATTATGGAAGATGTAAGATACGTGCCAAATAATGCCAGTGCTCTGTGCTTTGAAAGCGTAGCTAAGAAAAATAGGTGCAAAATTAAGGGGATTCTTTCGAACAGCTAATTCATAGGTTAGTATTTCCCTGGTTCCTGTATGTTTACTATTAAAAAAAGAGTTCTTTTTTGCAGAAAATATATGCTTGTTTACCGAATATACAGCTATACTTCAGGACCTTACTCGCAAGTGGCGCCAACTAGTGAGCATAAAAACGGTAGCCCTCATTGAGGTAGTTGATTTACATGCATTTATTCAACTTGGTAAAATTGAATGGATACCATACACATATTTTTTTTTATCCACTACAAGTTAGCCCTTGACTGCGATCTCACCTGATGGTAAGTAATGATGCAGTCTAAGGTGGTAGCGGGCTAACCTGTTAGGGGCATGGCAGTTATATTAAACCCATACCCCTATTCGGTTTCTACACGGCATCGTACCGGAACGCTAAATCGCTTGGCGGCACGTCTTTGCCGGTAGGGTGGTAACTAGCCACGGCCGAAGCCTCCCACCAGGCCAGACCAGGGAAAATTCAGAAATTATAAATTCCCAAATTGACCCTGCCGGGGATCGATCCCGGGACCTCCGCACGTTAAGACAACTGCAGCGTTACACACTGCGCCACGGAGGTCGTCAAAAACGTACATTGTGTACGGAAAATGCTTCCGATTGGAAAAACAACGCACATCCAATCATCCAATATCAAATTAATAACTAGATGGATTTGCCTGTAGACTGATTATATATTCCTGCATCGATCATTGTTACAGTCTCGATTGTCTGATTAGCTGAATTGATGGTACCTATTCTAGTTGCGTCAATGGATTTTGTCCAATAGCGGAAGAGTGTTAACTGTTAACCAATCAGAGTTGATTACGATAGTTACATTTTAGGTGTCATTTTTACGTAATTAGCCGCCTGCAGGGTGACCGCGTATCTTTTGCATCAATCATTGATACATTGCAATCACCTCTGATTGGCTGAATTTATGGTATTCTTGCTGCGTCAATGGATTTCGTCCAATAGTGGAAGGTGTTAACCAATCAGAGGTGATTGCGATGTATCAATGATTGATGCAAAAGATACGCGATCGCCCTGCTGGTCATTGATTATGATGATTAGTATCGGCCGGTTTCTGAATGAGGGCTACCGTTTTTATGCTCACTAGTTGGCGCCACTTGCGAGTAAGGTCCTGAAGTATAGCTGTATATTCGGTAAACAAGCATATTTGTGAAAAAAAGAACTCTTTTTTAAATAGTAAACATACAGGAACCAGGGAAATACTAACCTATGAATTAGCTGTTCGAAAGAATCCGCTTAATTTTGCACCTATTTTTCTTAGCTACGCTTTCAAAGCACAGAGCACTGGCATTCTTTGGCACGTATCTTACATCTTCCATAATTAATCGGTTATTGCTAAATATTCATAACATTAATTAATAATTAGACCCGCGATAAAAGCCCAGTGATATTTGACATTTCGGGGACCTCACACGACACTAGCGCCCCTAGCGGCGAATTTAAACGCGGTAGCCCTGATTGAGACATGTTGAGTCTGTCTCAAAAACTACTTAAGGACTAATTAAGCAAATTTTTGTTTCTGAATTGATATTGGGCCGGTTTCTGAATTAAGCATTCAACCAAAAACAGCAAGTTCCAACTCTCAAACCTTACACAATATCAATTCAGAAACAAAAATTTGCCTAAGTAGTCTTTGATACAGACTCAACGTGAAATTCTCAATTCAGAAACCGGCCGTATGTCTGTTAAGTGCTACCCGAGATAAATAAAATATTACTTTTATAACTCTTATTCCGAAAACAGTGGCGATAGCTAGAGGCCTAAGAGGGATAGGCCTAGCTGATGCCCGCTACTTCGTTTGCGTGGAATAAGTTTTTTTAATTCCCACGAGAACTCCTTAATTTTCCTAAGTCACTCTCCAGGTCCCCAACTATACCGATGCAAAAAATCACGTCGATCGACAAAAAAACACACTTCTGCATTTATAATATTAGTATGATTGTTGTTGTATGTGAAAGATAATTTGAGTTTTTGTATGAAAGAAACTAAAACCACAGCTGCTGAAACTATTTATGGGATGCTAAAATTAGAGAATTCTTTCCTACATATTATCTCGGTGTATAGACCGCCAAGCAAAAACAGACTGCATTTTCTGGAACAAATGAATGTTTTACTGAAGGATATTCCAAAGAACGAAGATTTAATCGTTATCGGAGACATAAATATAGATATATCAGAAGGAAAATTAAATGCAACCTCAATCGGTTATAAAAATATCCTGTGTGAACACGGCCTACAATGTGTGATACCTACAACGGAGGTGACACGCGAGGCAATCGTGGACGCGCGGCTCGACCGGTCGTGCATCGATCACGCGTGGGTGCGAGCGGGACAGCTGCGGAGACGCGAGAATGCACCTGCTACGTCTTTTTTAGTTGAGTGCAATATTTCTGATCACCATATGATAGGCGTTTCGCTCGACCTTGACCGTGAGTTATACGATTGCGAGGCTGACAGGTACAGTAAAAAGCTTGTACTATGTGATAAATTAGTTCATGCAAAATTAGATTGCTATGACTGGACTCAATTCTTAGGTATTATTTGCCCATTGTTATTATTTAGTAAGCTTTGTAATGTATTTAAGAGTGTCTATAGGGATAGCATGATACAAAAATTGTTGAGGCGTGGTAGAATAACACAGCCATGGATCGATAAGAAGTTATATGTAATGATTGCAAAAAGGGATGGCTTGTTTCGTTCATGGAAAGCTTCACCGAACTGTATGAGTAGACGTTTAGAGTATACTAAGTTTAGAAATAAGGTAAATAAACTTGTTAATATTGCAAAAAATAATTATAGAAGACAGGAAGTAAAAAGTTGTGGCGGCGATTATAGAAAAGTTTGGTTAACTGTTAATAGCTGGTTAGGAAGGATTAAGCCAAATGTAGATAGTGTTGTTAAGAAATACTTAGGTAAAATAAATAATATGTATAGTATATGTAATGAGTTCTCAAAAACATTTACTCAAGAAATAGAAAAAATAAAGCACAATTGCCCAGTTAAATTTTTAGAGAGACACAAGTATGTTAAACCATGCAATATTTCTTTTAGATACTTGAAAGTTAATGCTACAGACATAAAAAAAATAATTAGAAAATTAAGTACTGAAAAAGCTCCAGGCTTCGATAAAATTAGGGTGCAAGATATAAAGTTTTTGGCAGATCGGTTGAGCTCAGTACTGGCAAATTTTGTAAATTCGTGTATTCAAAAAGGTCTATACCCCGAAGAGTTAAAAAAAGCAATGATACGACCTATATACAAGGGTGGCAGCCATCTTGAATACACTAATTATAGACCGATAGCCATATTATCAATAATTAATAAAATAGTTGAAAAAGTAGTGGTAGGCCAGGTGTCGAGATTTCTAGAAAAGTATAATATATTGAGTGATGCACAGCACGGGTTCAGGAAAGGCCGGAGCACTGTAACCGCCCTTACCCAGTTCGCAGATGAAATTAATTGTAGTTTAAATAGTGGGAAGCAGGTCCTGGCGCTCTTCATTGATTACAAGAAGGCTTTTGATACGCTGGACAAAGGAATCTTACTCTTGGCCATGCAAGAATGTGGTATCGTGGGCGCAACAAATGAGTGGTTCCGTAATTATCTATCAGATAGAACTATATGCACTACTATTGATGGCATTACGGGGAATGAGTGGGACGTTACCTTGGGAGTGCCAACTGGCTCAGTGTACGGACCAGTAGGCTACCTTATGCTAGTTAACAGTGTAGTTAACGTTATTAGGAAGTGTCGAGTATATATGTATGCTGACGACATGTGTTTGTTGTATGCGTCAAAGGACGTAAGCGAGGCGCGCGAAAATATCCAGTTGGATCTGGAAAACGTAATTAAATGGGCGCATGACAATGGTATAATTATTAATATGGAAAAAACTAACTGCATGCATATATACTCGCCACACAACAGGCGAGCCAAGACGGTCCAGTATCAGGATATAGGGATAGTCGGTCATAGCTACGATTGCCTGCATAGGGCTAAAGATTCATGCGCATGTCAGCCGCTGCGATACGTAGATAATTATAAGTATCTAGGACTGCACGTGGATCGGAACTTCAATTGGAAAACACATGTGGGGGTCGTATGCAACAAGCTAAGGTCCGTCTTGGGCAAGTTTTATCACCTCAACCGTGTGCTAAGTAGGCATACTAAGCTAGTTGTGTACTATGCGTTGGCAGACGCAGTGGTTAGCTACGGCCTTAGTGTGTATGGAAGGACATTTAGCACCTATCTGGATGAAATAAAAAAAATACAAATTAGAATTTTGAAGCATGTTGTGGGAAAAAAGGAGAGGAAAAGGTATAGGGGAAATTATGATAATATTTTTAAAGACCTTAAGTTATTGCCAGTACATAGTAAAGTGGAATATCTAATAGCTAAAGAACATTATTTCTCGGATAAATTTAAAATACCTACTAAACTAAGAGATAACGCGAGAAGCTGTAGAAAGATAAGGTTCACGTTGCCAAAAGTGTGTAACTATTACGGTAAAAGGTTAAGTTGTTATTTAGTTCCCAAAATTTACAATAGTATAGACTGGCTAAGGGAAGAAAATAAGGTTAGTGTAGGAGTACTTAAGAAGAAGTTAAAAGGTCACTTAAGTACTCCTATACTGGCTAATTAATTGATTGATTAATTTCTGTTTGTTATTTTTCTCTTCTATTTTATTTATATTGTTTATTTTTCTCTTTTATTTTTATCGTTTATTTGTATTTTATTTTGTTTATTTTGTTTATTTTGTTTTGTTAAGGTGGGTTTCTTTTAAAATTACTTGTTTGTTAGTGATAAGTTATTAGGTAGGTATACTAGTGCTAATTTTAGATACAATTTAAATATTAACTTTAGAGCGCCAACTCGCCAACAAACTGGCCCACCAGTTTGGCGAGATTTATTTTATGTTAAAATAGTTGTATCCATTGAAATAAATAAATTAAAAAAAAAAAAAAAAAAAAAAAAAAAATGATGATTTTAAAATTTATTAATGTAATGCTTATTTAATCGCGTTTTTGTAAATAAAGGCTATTTTTATTATTTACTAGCTGATACCCGCGACTCCGTCCGCGTGGAGGTATGAAAAATAGATAGTAGCCGATTCTCAGACCTACTGAATATGCATATTAAATTTCATAAAAATCGGTCAAGCCGTTTCGGAGGAGTATGGTAACTAACCTTTGTTACACGAGAATTGTATTATTATTTATTTAGGTATTTAACTTTTACTTTCATACGAGTATGTATTTAGCTTTCTTGTGAAAATAATAATATTAGGTCCTAAGTCCAAACATAAATGATGCTGGACAACGCAAGCCGCAGTCTCTACTTTAAAGTTTAAAAGTAAAGAGACACAAACGTGGATAGAGACTTCATTTAATTCTATTATGTAGTAGAGAAGAAACTCTATCGGTTTGCCATTCGGGGATCGCTTTAAATTCTGACTTTGCACAAATTGCAAGCTGTCCGGAATACCTAATCTCCGTGCTGGGGTACAGAATGATTTTATACTACTCATGCTGTTCAGCTATGCAGAATGAAGTCACTGTGACTTTATTCAGATAAATAAAATGTCCTGTGAATCTTATCTTACTCTTCTTAACTTGCTAATATAGTAAACTAGCTGATGTCCGCGACTTAGTTCGTGTGGAATAAGTCTTTTTTATTCCCATGGGAATTTCTTAATTTTCCGGAATAAAAAATGTACCCAAGTAAAATGGGCCCACAGACTCTTGATTTAAAGTCAGTACAACTAATTTTAATTACGAAACGTATCGCTTGCAGCGCTGGCTGTTAATGGATACTCGAAATTGAGCGCTAATTCGGTGCATTTAAGGTTAATTTTACATTAACGCGAATGTGATCGAACCCTCAATACGATCAATCGTATTTTCAACCGACTTCAAAAAAAGGAGGAGGTTCTCAATTCGACTGTATTTTTTTATTTTTTTTTATGTTTGTTACCTCAGAACTTTTGACTGGGTGAACCGATTTGGATGATTCTTTTTTTATTTGAAAGAACATACTTTCCATGTGGTCCCATATAAATTTTATCGAAATCGGTCGAGCGGTTTTTAAAATATCAACAATAAAATAAGTACTTTGTATAGCGTGTGCTTGTTGTTGTAAAGTTGGCGCGGGAGTTTGAGGTCGATTGTTTAATTTAATATAAAAAAATCTTTGTAACAAACATTAAAAAAAAAAAAAAACAGTTGAATTGAGAACCTCCTCCTTTTTTTGAAGTCGGTTAAAAAGTATTTTTTATATTAAATTATCAATGTAAAAACTAAGAGTAAGCGTACTTGAGGCAAACTACCTTAACTGTAATCCGTTTTGTTTTTAATATTGTTGACGTTCGTGTTTTAGAATTATAACCCTCATTTTAGGGACGTCAAGGCACATGACATATAAAACTATCAATTAGAAGTAATACTGCTATAAGCGATGGAAGTAACCCCTGTTGCCTGTCCTATCTGTAGTATGTTTTCACCCTTACAGAGACAGAAACACCCCAGCCGCACATTCTAATCAGCCATCACTTTCTCAAATCAAGTAACTTGTACCGATGAGCTTTATGATACGAAAATGCTTTCCATTCCTGAGAACAAAGTTTAAAGATCAATTTAAATTATTTATCTCTTTGTGTGAGCTTACAAAGTTCGTAGCTTTGATGTAAAAGCTAAAAAGTTCGACTGCTGGATTTTACGGTCCAATCAAAGTACACGATTTGTGTCACGATTTGTTTTACCTTTCTCGGTTTTATTGAAAAGTACCTACGAGAGCTGAGTGTTGTGGTTTTATATTGAATTTACAATTATTGTGAGGTTGTATTTTTTTAATTTTGTTACAAAAAAAATTCGTTCCAAAAACCCGACTTCCAACGCCACTACGAAGTACAAAATAATTTTGATTTCTACCCACTATGTTGAAGTCGGGCGGGTATAACAAGGATAAGCAAAGTTGACGCATCAGACTCGCCCGACTTTAACATAGTGGGTAGAAATCAAAATTATTTTGTACTTCGTAGTGGCGTTGGAAGTCGGTTTTTTGGAAAGAATTTTTATTTTTAACTTTTTAATGTCAGGATTGAGGATTTGGAGGCATAATTTACGAAAAGAGATTATTATATATTATATCTGCTAGCCAGATTATTATATATTATATATATTATTATATATTATAATATATACTAGCCATCTGCGCGGGTGATGTTATAGTGCACATGTGTGTGCGCATACACAGGTGCACTCTCTGTTCCTTTACCCTCGTAGCCCGATGGGAAGGAAAATCCGACACGACCGGAGAGAAATCAGGCACAAGATCGACGGCTTTACGTGCTCACCGAGGCACGGGGGTGAAACACCGCCAACTTTCTAACTCCGGGCTACTACTGAGAATTTATTGTCAGAAAAACCCAATACTTGTTATTGCCCGACCCGGGACTCGAACCCGGGACCTCGTCTGCCGCAGTCGACATGCTTACAACTAGACCAACGAAACGCTTAATGGTAGTCAAGTTACAACCGTATATTATATCTCACTCAGCTATAAACCGATTTACCAAAGCAGTTAAACCAAATACAAGGTTTCATCAAATCGATTACGCCTGTCGTGCAAAGGAGCCGTAACATTGTCCTTACAATACTCCGATCCAACAAAGAGCTTCACAAGAAATAGCCTTAATGGGTTTGAAGATAGGTGTTTAAATAGCGTGACACATTTTGTTCATTGCCTTGGAGTTCTCTGTTATAATGTAGCCTTCGGGTCCCTTTTATTTTGAGGCAACGCGGACGGTTGAGTGCCTACTGGTGCCTATTGGTGCCTATTGGTGCCTATTGGTGCCTATTGGTGCCTATTGGTGCCTATTGGTGCCTATTCACCGTGTCAACACACTTTTAAACGTTAACACACTGTTTATTTCACTTTGTATGAGGTTTATTTGAATAAACCTTTTAGTCCCAAAAAACTTATCTGTCCCGGTGGCCAAAATTGGAACTAAGGACAGAAAGTGATGGTTTTCTACCCGCTGAATGACGTATTCGTCTGAAATTGACCAGTTTCAGGTGGCTCAACAGGCATTGAAACTCGCATTTTCAATGCAGGTTCTATGAATACTTAATTTTATGTCCCAATTAAAAGTGATTTTAGGAATAATGAGTTATATCTACAGTCACAAAAATGTACTTAAATGTTCTTAAAAAATAACTAATCTTATCTTATCTTATCTTATCTTATCTTATCTTACTAATTTATAAATGCGAAAGTTTGGATGGATGTATGGATGTATGGATGGATGTATGGATGTTTGTTACTCAATCACGCCCCAACGGCTGAACGGATCTGGCTGAAATGTGGCACAGAGATAGAATATAGTCTGGAATAGCACATAGGCTACTTTTTATCCCGGAAAATAGTTTAAAGAGTTCCCGCGGGAACCACAAAACCACGCGTACGTAGTCGCGGGCATCAGCTAGTAATATTATGTTCTCGAAATAACGGGGTGATAGCCCTATTTTTAACCGACTTCAAAAAAGGAGGAGGTTCTCAATTCAACGCTTTTTGACGTGATAACGTCTTATAAATCGATTATATCCGGCTGCACTCACGAAAAAGTGTCACGTTCCGCCTGAGCGCCTGAGCCTGAACGTGCAAGTGAGAGCGTGGAACATGCGATAGAGAGGCACGATCGTGTGACGTCAGAGCTAGCAGTTTGAATAGTTCTGCTACTGGAACGCCGCCACGCGAGCGCACGAGAGAACTTCTAGATAGTACGTAAAACTACCGTACCGTAAATAATATAAAAAATTATTTTTAAACAACCGACTTCAAACTCCCGCGCCAACTTTACAACAACAAGCACACGTTATACAAAGTACTTGTTTTATTGTTGATATTTTAAAAACCGCTCGACCGATTTCGATAAAATTTATATGGGACCACATGGGAAGTATGCCCTTTCAAATACAATTAAAAAGAATCATTCAAATCGGTCCACCCAGTCAAAAGTTCTGAGGTAACAAACCTAAAAAACAAAAAAAAATACAGTCGAATTGAGAACCTCCTCCTTTTTTTGAAGTCGGTTGAAAAAAATTACGGTAGACAACCGTAAAGTTTTTCATACAATTGCAGTCACATGAATGTAAGGTACTGATGAGAGAGCTATGAGGTTAAAAATAAAAGGTTTTCTGCTGACAAATGTTTGAGTACTCTTATTACATTCTTTCGAAAGTCATGAATACTTAGGACACTCTATATAATGATATTCAATAATTTGTACTACTTTCATCCTTACTGCCATCTCCACACCGCCCATTGTACAATTCCCCTTACGCCGACGTCTCAGCTACTCCGAGACTCAAAGCGTGCATTTGATCCGATAAACTGAGTGCTGGACTGTATAATTTAGACTTCAAAGATGTTGGAAATTGATAGGTATACTTCATTATTTTACTAGACATACTCGTAAATAATTAATCTATACTTTAGATTAACCATGAAAGCTTAGCAGACAGAAAGACAGAGATATACACACATTCGCATTTACAGTACTCTATTCAGTATTATAATTTCTAATTCATCTTAGGCTCATGTTTTTATGTTACACTGGGAGATTCCCGCGACTTACGTCACTCTCCAGGTCCTGGACTATACCTATCCATGCAAAAAATCACGTCAACCCGTTACTTAGTTTCGGCGTGATTGAAGGACAAACCAACAAACAAACATACTTACGCATTTATGATAATAGTATGATTAGCTGATGCCCGCGACGTCGTCCGCGTGGTTTAGGTTTTTTTTATTCCCGCGGGAAGTCCTTAATTTTCCGGGATAAAAAGTAGCCTATGTCACTCTCCAGGTCCTCAACTATACCCATGCCAAAAATCACGTCGATCCGTTGCTCCGTTGCGGCGTGATTGAAGGACAAACCAACAAACAAACACGTTTTTGCATTAATTATAATATTAGTATGATGTTATTTTATGTAACCAGATGTTATGTTATATATATTTATGTTCTATGTTATATTTGTGGCACATTAGTGCAACGCGGCCTAAGCGCTTGCCGGTGTGTGAAAACGTTTTCCGGGTGAACTTCAAAGTGAACATAAGCAATGAAGGCAGTAAACATAGTTAACCATACTTCCATAACACACAGTACCAAAGGAGACCGGCCATAATTATTGGGCCCAGGCGTTACAGAAATAATTCCTTGAAATGGAATGGCTTAAAACCATGACTTTAGTCTATGGTTCGTATCTCCTCTCACTCTATGCAAATGTCAGTGTCAAACAGTGTGGCCAACGTAGGCGATTTATCGCCATATTTTAGGCTACTCAGGACAAGAATGTAATGTAAGACCTGGGGGGTTACTATGAGCTGTTATAGCAGGACAGATATTGAACTGCACTTAACTTCAAGGCACTGAACTGGTAGGCAGACACTGCATTGAACTGTGCTGCAGTTCAATTTCTGTCCTGCTTTAAGAGCTCATAGTAACCCCCCTGTGTATTGGGTATGGATTATAATGATGATTAGAACTGCTACCCGTGCGAAGCCGGGACGAACAGCTAGTTTATAATAATAATAATTATTATATTGATATAAGTATAATGTCTATTATGGATAATGTGATTTTGATATAAATTATATTTGTAGCGATTTTATTTTATTCATAGAGATATTTTGACGTTTGGGCTACTTTAGGCTACAGCGGTTGAAATTCAGCTACATTTAAGCTACTTATGCTGTGAAAAATGGCGACTTTAGTCCCTGTGTTGTTGGCAACACTGGCAAAATTCACTCTCGGTATATTAGTCGAAAAATATATTTCGTATACATAATGATTGATAGCTCTCTTACTGGTAGGCAATCAATAGTGCAATATTATTGCAATTGTATAGTAGGGAGGCGTACAGTAGGTTGTTGCGCTCACATGTCGATTTTAAGGTACTTAAGTTGGGCTAGGTACCAACCAAATATTACACCTCCTGCACACTTCTTAGATTCCATTCTAATTGTTTATGAAGATGAATGATATAAGTGTAATGAATGAGTCATTAAAAAATGATTAGGTACTTACCTAAAACATGTTGTTTGTCATTTATCTAACCTATTTCCTTTGATGATTGATGATGACTCCTTTGCCGAGTTCGGCAACAGCGACTGATTCTCTGTTAGGTATTTGAATTTGAATAAGGGCTTCGCTCATGTGCCCTGATGTGACTATAATGTAACCTATCTTAGCATGGAATAAACGCGCCTTTCTTCCCATTCAACCTTCCTTTACATAGGAATCATATAAACTTACGTATTGTGTGAAATATTTCATGTAAAACTATCTAAAGAGTCCACTATTAGCTGTCTTATCATTACTAGATTGATATTTATTGCAAAAAAATATGTATTTGCACATTCTTGACTGTAACCTAACTATGGCTTTGAGCTCTTATATCTCTATTATGCAATTGGCAATCTTACTGAAACTAAAGCAGTCTAAGGTTGATATTTTTATCTAACAAATGGCACTAATTTGGAACTTGTAACGGTTCATCAAGTTCTGGGCCCAACAATGCATGGGAGATGGGCGATGTCCTTTAATTATATCCAGGTAGGTATAGGTATAATATATGTGTTTGCTGGTCTAGTGGTAAGCATGTTCGACTGAGGCCGACGAGGTCCCGGGTTCATGTCCCGGGTGGGGCAATAATTAAGTATTGGGTTTTCTAACTAGAAAATCTCAGTACTAACCTGGAGTTAGGAAGTTGGCGGTGTTTCACCCCCGTGCCTCGGAGAGCACGTTAAGCCGTCGGCCCCGGTTATTATCACTAACATGATAATAGTCGTTAAAGCCCGCCAACCCGCATTGGAGCAGCGTGGTGGGTCTAAGGTTTAATACCCTCTCTCCTGTGAGAATGGAGGCCCGTGCCCAGCAGTGGAACGTTAATGAGCTGTAGTGATAAATATAATAACTGCCTCGCTGGTCTTGTGGTTAGCATGTTTGACTGCGGCCGACGAGGTCCCGGGTTCGATTCCCGGGTCGGGCCATAATGAAGTATTGGGTTTTCTGACTAGAAATTCTCAGTACTAGCCTGGAGTTAGGAAGTTGGCGGTGTTTCACCCCCGTACCAGTTGTCAGACACTACCAGAGGTGGAATCATGTAAGGATTGTCGATCGAATCGTTAAAGTTCCGCTTCAAAGTAAAATAAACCATAAGAACATTAAATTAGAGCTTAATTTCGTGTATCCATTATCATACGTTTAGGTATGTACGATACCATAAACGTATGAGAATGGATACACGAAATTGAGCTCTATTTAATAATATTATGGTTTATTTTACTTTGAAGCCGAACTTTAACGATTTGATCGGCAATCCTTACATGATTCCACTACAGTTTAGCGTCTTATTTCACAGCAGATGATGTTGTTATGGCATCTCTCTTGTTAAAGGTTTTATATTGTGTGGTGGTACGGAACCATTTCTGCGCGAGTCTGACTAGCCCTTGACCGGTTTTTAAAAGCAAAAAGCTATATAAAGCGTATGATTGTACCGAGGAATGCATATCTAGCAACTTGTTTTGCTGAGAAATTTTTAATTAGTACTGTTCTAAAGTTTTCCAAGGGCCATACTACCAACGCTTAAAGCAATATTAATTAAAATGACAGTTTGATGTCACGTATCTTGACGTTTAATATATCGTTAAAATAAGGATTATAATAGGCATGATGACTGATTTTGAAAAATGGTCAGATTATGTTCGGAAGTATCTACTATTTCGAAGAAATATCTTATTTCAGCAGAAAAATAAAGTTTGGTACATAAAATTGGCATTTGAAATTTAAATTTTAAAATTCACGCCAAAACGTTCGGCGGTGTCATGGCGTCGTTGTGACGTCACTATTGTTATTACCAATGTACTCTGTGCAGTGTGCAGTAAACAATAGTGTGATTGTCAAAGCTCGAAAACAAACAATTGTGACGTCATTCGCGTCTTGGTGTTTTATCCAATATGGCGGATTGCTGAATTTTTATAGTTTTATTCCATCAAAATAAATAGCAATCTCACTCGAAATAGAAAAATAAATAAGTACGTTTTTTATAATCCATGAATCCTATTTCATTAGATAAATTCATAATTTCATTGATTCTTGGTTACTGTCATCATGCCTATTCTAGAACATGAAAGTTAACAATAATAAAACAATAATATGGCTTTAAGCGTTGGCAGTACGACCCCAGTACTATGGATATGTACCTATACTCTACTCACACAAATACGTCCATACTAATAATATAAATGCAAAAGTGTGTCTGTCTGCTACGCTTTCACGGCTTATCTGTTCAACCGATTTTGATGAAATTTTTATTTGCCTTTTGCCTTTGCCTCTTTTTTATCCCGAAAAATTATGGAGTTCCCGCGGGTATATAAAAAAACTTAATCCACTCGGACGAAGTCGCGGGCATCATCTAGTATTATATATTTGAGCATACGCCTCGCCAACACATCCTGCTCGGAATATGAACATTCCACGTTAGGTACTATTGATATGGTATCGGGCTCATGACAGGCATTTCCTTTGCAGATGTATCTCGGCATGGAGCACACGGGCGACGCGGCGGCAGAGGGCGGGCGCCGGACACACACCCGTCTGCCCCCAGCCTTATCTACATAATATTCTGTGGTGAGGGGGATTCACCTACGTATTACATATCTGCCTATTTTCATAAACACCAAATCTGAAACAAACTGACAGAGTGAGTTTATTGTAACAATAAAGATCATTTTGGCACAGTATTGAGCACAGTTGTCTGAACGTGGGAGGTCCGGGGTTCGATCCCCAGCAGAAACAATTTGAGAATTTACAATTTCTAAAATTTCTGAAGTCTGCCCTGGTGGGAAGCTTCGGCCGTAGTTGGTTATCATGGCCAACACTTATTATATTATGGCCTGACCCGGGACTCGAACCCGGGACCTCGTCAGCCACAGTCAAACATGCTAACCACTAGACCAACGAGGTTTATTTCAATGCATTTCCAATTAATAAAAAATGTATATTATTTATTTATGTTTAGATGCAGTGGTAGGGGCCAGATAAAACAGAACCATAAGAACAGAAACGGGAGCATCTGGCGAGAAGTCACGATGAATGCCACAGAAGCCAGCCTGGACGTGAACCGCACCACACCGATATACGCCATCGGAACCAGTTTCATAACACAATGGTAAGAGGAGGAAATAAACTCAATTTATTTATAACATGTAAGAGATACAGTTCTCTTAAGTTACGACATGTTTTGAGTCTACTTTAAACCTGATAGATGAAAAATGAGTGGCGATAAGTACAAAAATTGTCAACGATCAACTTATAAACAACTAGCTGATGCCAGCGACTTCGTCTGCGTGAAATAATTTTTTAATTCCCACAGAAACTCCTTGATTTTCCAGGATAAAATAGCCTATGTCACTCTTCAAGTCCTCAACTATACTGATTCAAAAAAATCACGTCGATCCGTTGCTCTGTTGAGGCGAGATTGAAGGGCAAAGCAGAAGCAAGAACAAAGCAAGAAACAACGCACACTATCGCGTTTATAACATTGATATGACATTAATGTTATACTTAATTAAAATGAACGACTCATTTGCATCATTATTTTGTTCGGTATGAATGAGGAAAGCCCCATTGTCTGAACATGTGTAATATTCCGCCCGCACGGAGTTGTTGTGTAAGCGATACGTTGCATAAAAGGTCATTAGGGAGCTATGCTAAACAACGAATGAGAACAGTTTTCATTTAAATCTATATAGTTTTTAATAGTAAGCGAAATGTTTTCCACTTGTGTGAAATTAACTAAGACACTACGTCGGTATTCCAGTACCTATATATCAAATAATCAATCAAATCTTACTATACTATAATATTATAATTGCGAAAGATTGGATGAATGTATGGATGTAATGGATGGATACTCACTACTCAATCACGCGCCAACGGCTGAACGGATCTGGCTGAAATTTGGCACAGAGATAGATTACAGTCTGGAATAGCACATAGGCATTTTTATCCCGGAAAATTAATGAGTTCCCGCGGGAACCAAAAACCTTAATCCACGCGGACGGAGTTGCGGGCATCAGTTAGTATAATAATTATAATCCTTACTTTAGAAACGTCAAGGTACGTGGCAATATCAAACTGTAATTTTGAGTAATATTTCTTGGCAGTAGGACCTCAAATATAGTTTTACTAGATGATTCCCGCGACTTCGTTCGCGTGGACCAAGTTTTTTCGTTTCCCGCAGGAACTCTTGAATTTTCCGGGATAAAAAGTAGCCTTTGTCCTTCCCCGGGATACAGCCTATCCCTGTACCAAATTTTATCAAAATCGGTTGAACAGATGGGCCGTAAAAGCGTAGCAGACAGACAGACAGACACACTTTCGCATTTATAATATTAGTATGGATTGTAAGTCCCTACTAGAGTTCTGTTCGGTTCCAACAGTCATCTTTTCCGACCGCACTACTATGACCTTACCACAGCCACCTCAGCTCTCAGCTTGTTCCGGCTAAAGTAGTAATACCGGCTATTATTAACATTGTAAATGTTCACGCAATAAAGTAAAAGTCAACAGTAGCTTTAACCATTTTCGCCTTATTAAACAAGTGAATATAATTAAAATTATTCAAAAATACGACTGCTCTGACACACATACATCCTTTGGAATATCTTATTCACAATTTTATTAAATGATATTTTTTTGTGAATCACTGGATATTGAACTGTAGTGTTATATATTTTTGGAATTCTACTCATCATTTTCTAGAATTCTAGATGATGATTATACAGTTAATCTTATTTTCGAATATATTTTTTCAACTTTAGTCTTTAATGCGGAACCATGGTCACCCCATAATTTTTTTTTAAATTTTCTAGAATAAGCTAGAGATTCTAACGATACCTCATTTATCAAAATCGGTTCAGGTGTATAGAAGTTATGGTGGAATATACAAACTCACATACATACATAAACCCTGAAAACAATATACTCCTTTTTTCAGGCAGTCGTATAAAAAAAAGAGCATGATATATCGCAGCCAGCAGCACTCGACGTGAAGATCGATTCACTTTTGATGAACTAATTTCCCTCTCTCAGTGAAAATGAACGCTCTTCACAGATTTTTCGCTCTGAGTTAAAACCGCTTATTTAAACCCGACAAGCGATTCCGGGTAAAAATACCATAGAATTACGTAAATCCACAATTAAATCGTTATCCATACTAAAGTTATAAATGCGAAATTATATGCGTCTGCTACGCTTTAACAGCTCATTTTTTCAAGCGGTTTTAATAAAATTTGGAATAGAGATAGGTTGCACCCCTGGGAAGGTTAAAGGCTGCTGTTTTTCCCAAAAAGTTAAAGAGTTCTCGCGAGTATAGAATAATAGTAGATTATTAACCAAGGGGATAAAGCAGAGTCTTCTGTCGCGGGTGACGATTTAAATCGCGAGCGTAACGAAGGACTCGAGGTTTACTCCCGAGCGTAGCGAGGGTGTTAAAAACTTAAATCACGAGCGAAGCGAGGGATTTAAGACGAGTCCTGAGTGTAGCGAGGGATTTAAGCTCACCCAAGACTAAGACAGCTTTATCACCGAGGAAAATACTCTACTTTTCGTACCATTTGCGAAAAAAATAACAATAATAATATGAGATTAGCATTTATTAAAAATAATGTCAATCAAAAGTAAAAGTTAACATTCGAAACATTGGTCCAATTATTGATAGAGAGAGTTCATAAGTTTTTAAATAATTTTCCTTGGATTTTGTTGGAAGCAAATCCTTACTTAATATTATAAATGGGAAAGTGAGTTTGTTTGTATGTTTGTTCCGCTTTCACGCCGTAACTACTGAACCGATTGCTTTGAAATTTTGCAGACGTAAAGTTAGAAGTCCGGATTAAATAATAGGGTACTTTTTATCCCGGAAAATTAAAGAGTTCCCGCGGGAACTAAAACTCCTCAATCCACGCGGACGAAGTCGCGGGTATCAGCTAGTTATTTATAATTGCGGCAGCATTTGCACTGATGGAATCCGACCATTCACTGTCACTGTCGCTATGATTTAACATCGTAACGTATTTTTAGAACATTAACTTATTTATAAAAATATATTTATATAAACATTAAAACAAACACAAAAACGCGGCAAATTCCTAGACTAATATTTTTATGTCGGAGAAGCAAAGGCATCAAGCCCATACGGCCTCGTCAGTTTTCGTAATTTTATTTAAATCATAACTGCATAATAAATGCGTATTCCTTTTTCAAATAGATGTTTAATGCTTTATATTACAAACTCAATGGTGTAAACACAGATGTAGTTCAGTATAAATTTCGGTAAGTAGGTATTCCAAATTTAAATCACATTCTCCCCCTAGAGGATGAATGAAATTCAGTACAATTTTCTTTCCCTGTTTTTAACAGATTAAAAATGACTATTGTTATGTTCGCTTTTTGTGGCATAGAATGTCACTTTTTTGAGCAAGTGGTACGAAAAACTAATTAACGCGGACGAAGTCGCGGAAATCCTCTAGTAACATAATCGATGAGCGAGTCAAATCCATGCTCTTTTATCGTTAATATAATCTTCAACAGTATAATAAGCTTTTTTAGGGAGCATACTTTTTAATGGACTTTTTAAACTTGTGTAAAGGCAAGTCTAAAATGGAATCTCTGGCGAATCACTTCATTCCGGACTATAATCCTCAAAAAAAATCCGACCATGTGACTTCACAACTTATAAGCCGTAATAAAACTGAAATTAAAATGAAAATCTGACGACCTCCCTCGCGCAGTGTTTAGCGTTGCTGTCTTAACATAAGGAGGTCCCGAGTTCGATCCCCGGTAGGGTCAATTTGGGAATTTTAATTCCTGAATTTCCCCTGGTCTGGCCTGGTAGGAGGCGCTGCAGCCGTAGCCCTACCAGCAAAGACGTGCCGCCAACCGATTTAGCGTTACGGTACGATGTGTAGAAACCGATTAGGGTTATGGGTTAATTATAACTGCCATGCCCCTAATAGAACAGGTCAGCCCGCTAGCGTTTTAGACTGCATTATCACTTACCATCAGGTGAGATCGCAGTCAAGGACTAACTTGTAATGAATAAAAAAATATTTTTGTCCAGGAAACTTCAGAAGCTAAAACAGCGCTCGTGCCTCAGCTCCAACTACCTCGAATGCCAGGGATACCTCATCGCCAACGGGACTAACTATACTGACATCTACTATCTTAACGGCTCACTCGACGGAACTCAAGCATTGGTAAGATACTTCTTTCAAACTTTGTTTGAAGGAGCGTTGAGCACTTTTTGGTAGGGGGTAAAAATGTTTCGCGTGACCGTGACCGACGTGCTCGCGAACAAATAAATATGCTACATTCGAAATTAAACTTTAATGCCTTGGTGTTAAGGTTTATATTTTAATAATTTTAATTAAAGTAATAAAACGTTTTCACTTCTGTCGGCAATTTTTTTTATATCATAAAGCACTAATAACAGTTAGTGCCCTATTAAGGTACGTAAGGTTAGGTAAGGTAAGGTAACGTAGGTAAGGTATCTAGCCTGTGAGGAATTAAAGCTAATGAGTAGCATTACGAGTATTTTAGCCTGAAATTGTTCAGTATAAATACTATAAAACTGAGATCTTGTTATAGTCCTACAATTTATCTGACCAGGTGGCCAAAATTGGAACAAAGTTTTTGTCAGTTTTAGTTTTTTTTTTTAAATAAATACTAGCGACGCTTTCACCGAAAGTTAGCTGTCAAATAAGTTTGTGGAACTATAGATTGGTTTTACTTTTAAAAATACTGACTACCTCGCTGGCTCAGTGGTGAGAAAGTAAGTTTTAGTAACTTGTAAGTGGGCGAATCCACTACAGCGCATCAACGTCCCACTGCTGAGCACAGGCCTCCACTCTCATAGGAGAGTGGGAATTAGAGCTTAGACCCACCACGCTACTCCAATGGCGGGCTTTAACGACTATTATCATGTTAGTGATAATAACCGGTACCGACGGCTTAACGTGCTCTCCGAGGCACGGGGGTGGAACACCGCCAACTTCCTAACTCCAGGTTAGTACTGAGAATTTCTAGTTAGAAAACCCAATACTTAATTATTGCCCCACCCGGGACATGAACCCGGGACCTCGTCGGCCGCAGTCAAACATGCTAACCACAAGACCAGCGAGGCAGTTATTATATTTATCACTACAGCCCATTAACATTCCACTGCTGGGCACGGGCCTCCATTCTCACAGGAGAGAGGGTATTAAACCTTAGACCCACCACGCTGCTCCAATGCGGGTTGGCGGGCTTTAACGACTATTATCATGTTAGTGATAATAACCGGGACCGACGGCTTAACGTGCTCTCCGAGGCACGGGGGTGAAATACCGTCAACTTCCTAACTACGGGCTAGTACTGAGAATTTCTAATCAGCAAAAACCAACACTTAATTATGGCCTGAACCGGGACTCGAAATCGGGACCTCGTCAGCCGCAGTCGAACATAATAACCACTAGTGACTAGACCAACGAGTCAGTCTGTTGGTTGTTCTAGCTACCGGTCAAGATTTGCCAATAATTTAGCGTCCCGGTTTTATCTGCTATTAAAAATGACAAAAACTTAAAGGACTCTATTTATATAAGTAATTTTAAAACGAGTCATTTCTGCCAAAATACTCGTATATAATGTGATTTATTTTGCTTTCGTTTAAAATACTCAAATAAGTTATTTAACATATAATATTATATAACATTTTTATGTCTGTTTAGCCAAATGTGAAAATATAAATATTCAGGCTCAAGCCATATGAGAGTTTCATAAAAAAATGTATATTATTAAAAGAGGGATTTTACTACCTGTGCGGCCATAAACAGAGAGTTACATCTCATGCGTATTTCGTTATGGTTTACCCACATTGAGAAAATGCTTTATTTTGGTCCAAAAAAAGTTGTAGCATATAATAATTATATGGTCCCACAAACTTATCTGACGCGGGTGGCCAAAATTAAAACTAATTTTTATGCCTGTTTAGTTTTGTATTTATTTATTTTTAACCGACTTCCAAAAAAAAAGGAGGTTCTCAATTCGGCGCGTATTTTTTTAAAAATGTATGTCGATGCATATCTCCGTGTTTTCTGAACCGATTTGATTTTTTTTCTATCAGTCGTTAGAGGGAGCTCTCGACGTGGTCCCATAATTCTGACCCCAAGTCCTCAACCCTGGCACTAAAAAGTTAAAAATAATTTAATTTCCTAAAAACCGACTTCCTACGCCACTGTAAAGTAAAAAATAATTTTGATTTCTACACACTATGTTGAAGTCTGGCGGGTATAACAAAGATTAGCAAAGTAGACGCGTCAGCACGGTAATATTATATTACCGTGGCGTCAGCCTCGCCCGACTTCAACATAGTGTGTAGAAATCAAAATTATTAAGCTATTGCATAGCTTCTATCGCGGGCCTTGAGCGTGGAGACCGAATCCAGAAATTCCATAACGAAAAAAACCTAACACTTTGGTTGCTATGACTACTTGTGTTGTTGACTTCAAGTTGATAAAAAATGCTATGCAATAGCTTTACCGCGGCAGTCTCCGAGTGCCACACGTCTTATTGGAAGTCGGTTTTTTGAAAAGATTTTTTATTTCATATTAACTAGCGACGCTGTCACCGGATCAGATAAGTTTGTCGGACTATAAATGATTTTGCGACTGCTGTACACATTTTGGCGAATAGTATGAATGCAATCAGCTTTGCATTCAGGTGCCTTCAAGGTGCTATAACGATTTTTTAATAAATAATGAAGAGCTGGAGATCAAAACAAGATTAGTCGGCGAACGGCGAAAAAACCAATGTTACTGTGTTAAGGAAAACATTTTTGGTATAGGACTAATCCGATTTCGTTTATGGCTCGGAAGAACTTTTTAAAGCAATTTTGTCCTACTCAGAGCCGGTTTTGATTGAAAATTATTGCACGCAATTTGAAAAAAAAATGTGTTCGAATAAATATAGTGGACTAATCCGGTTCTGTTCACGAGCACCTTTTACATTATAAGTTTGTATTGCCTTTTGAAAAGAGTAACTGCCGAGTTTCTGGCCAGCTCTTCTCAGTGAAATCTTTTTAGCTTTGCAAATCGATGGTACAGTCTCGACTTGTCATATTGGGTACTAGTCTTTGCGTGTGTCTGTTTCTCTATCTGTCTGTGTGTCTGCTACGATTTACTGGCCCATCTTTTCACCTGATTTTGACGAATTAGGCACAGAGAAAGGTTGCATCCTGGGGAAGGCTTACTTATAACTCTTTATCCCGGAAAATTAATGACAAAAGTAGGTTCATAATGTGAATAACTAGCTGTTGCTCGCGACTTCGTCCGCGTTAATTTCTGTTATGAGCGTGATGTTATATAGCCTAAAGCCTTCCTCGATAAATGGATTATCCAACGCAAAAATAATTTTTCAATTCGAACCCGTAGTTCCTGAGATTAGCGCGTTCAAACAAACAAACTCTTCAGCTTTAAGATTTTGCTTGTCTACAACCAAAATTTTCCACGGGATTTTTAAGAAACCTAAATCCTGCACGCGGACAAAGTCGCGATTTAAATATCAATGCATCCTTAAAGTCTTGCTATCACCGGACTTGGGAAAAATATAGAATATTATACTGCGGCAAAAAGTCCGCGGTGGCAAAGTTTCTCGTTCGCCGTAGTAAAACTGAGGTATAATTTGCTAGAGTTATATTCTAGCTTAATGCAAATTGATATTCCGAGTTACTCTTCAAAAATAGTTTTTACCGTGTTCTTTTAAACGTTGCAAGTTGAATCGTTTCAGGAGAGTTAAAAATGAAAAGAACTTTAATGTTTTTTTTTAATTCAGTTAAGTTCTTACAGTTCTTTTAGATTCGTCTACAAAAGAGACCTAGACTGCAATTTTAGATAAGTGATGATCCAGTCAAAGAGGCAAGCGGGCTGTATAATGGCAGTTGTTATTATATATCTATGAGGTTAGCCTATTTGTCAAGAAAAATATGTCTGATTTATTTGTGAAAAAAAGAGATAGATATTTAAACTTTAATACAAGATATCCAAATAGACTTCCGTTACCTACATCCAGAACTGCGTTTTTAAGCCGAAACTGTTATGGTATGTCTGTTCAAATATATAATAGATTGCCTGAAAACTTGAATTTTTATTATTATTATTGGTATATATCATACTCTTATTATTATTATTATATACCCATTCCCCTAATCAGCATCGTACCAGAACGTAAAATTTCATTGGGCCATAGTTTTGCCGTTAGACTGGTATCTAGCCACATCCAAGGCATATCGTTATCATTTGACAGTTTAAAACATACAGTCCCACAAACTTATCTGACCCGGTGGCGAAAATTGGAACTATTTTTATGCACTATTTTTTATGTATGTATAGTTTTTGCTTTTATTTTATATTTCGTTTAAACTAGCGACGCTGACACAGAATAGTTTGACGGACTATGTTGGATCAAAACTTGTTGTACAATTGTTGTTGGCGTAATATAATTGTAATGTGTAAACTAAACCTTATATAATATTATCTGTACCAATGTACGAAAAACCTTGTACGCAGAGAACTCCGTATTAAAAAAAACTCACCGTCACCGGTGACAAAACTATCTAGTCTCTTGTCGTTTGTTCCGAGGCTCTCTCTGTGAACGTACACGTACCGCTCTCTCCCGCGACTTGCATTGTATTTTTGTGTGCCCTTTTGAGAATGAATTAAATCCAAGTTGATCGTGCATTATTGTTTTACTGAGCCCAAAAAACCCATCAGACTATACATATTACTCGAACTGTTTGAGGAGTTCATACACGCTTATTGACGTGCTGCCTGCACGTCAACAAGCATAAGCGTGTATGAAAATTGTCCGTTTGACAGCGGATTACGACTGCGATTTACTTACACAATCGAGGGGCAGATCAGACTATAGATTTTACATTTATACAGATAAGACATTATAAATTCTCAATTTTCTGAAAATAGGCATGATGACTGATTTTGAAAAATGGTCAGATTATGTTCGGAAGTATCTACTATTTCGAAAAACTATCTTATTTCAGCAGAAAAATAAAGTTTAGTAGATAAAATTAGCATTTGAAATTTAAATTTTAAAATTCACGCCAAAACGTTCGGCGGTGTCATGGCGTCGTTGTGACGTCACTATTGTTTTTACCAATGTACTCTGTGCACTGTGCAGTAAGCAAGTGTGATTTTCAAAGCTCGAAAACAAACAATAATGTGACGTCATTCGCTTCTTGGTGTTTTATGCAATATGGGCGGATTGCTGTATTTTATAGATTTATTTTATCAAAATAAATAGCAATCTCACTCGATATTGAAAAATAAATACGTTTTTTATAATCCATGAATCCTATTTAATTAGATAAATTCATAATTGCATTGATTCTTGGTTACTGTCATCATGCCTATTGTCATGATTGGTGTGTGGTTGTACCCTTATAATTCTCTTTGCTTCAATAAGGCCTTTTGGAAGCGTCACATCATGAAAGCTTCTCCTGTAAATGATATATTCGCATTATAATAGCATATTTCATCCAAAATTTTGTACTTTGTTAAAGAAAATTTCTCTTAAGTACCTAGTATAAAACGCAATAACGCTTTTGTCTGTTGTTTTTATTCAATACTAGGTGATGCCCGCAACGTTGTTTGCGTGGATTGTTTTTGATTCCCGCACGAACTACATATTTATTTATCTCTGTGCTAAATTTCATCCAGATCCATTCAGCCGTTCTGGGGTGCTTGAGTAACAATAATCGATCCATTCACAATGTTAGTATTAACATAGAACATTTATAATATTAGTGCATAAACACACTGATAAATTCAAGAAGAAAAGTGATTGTCATAATGTCAATACTAGAAATAAAAATAAACTTGTAATGCCTGCTTCTAGGCTTGGTAAAATTAGCAATTAATTTGTTGGAAACTGTGTCCGCTTCTACAATAGACATCTTGAAGATGTCTCTGAATAAGTTCAAAGTTAATGTAAAACGTAAACTCATTGAAAAATCTTATAACCATGTAAAGGATTACCTAAACGACAAGGAAGCTTGGCAATGATTTGCTCTAATGGCTCTGATAGTTCCTTAATTAAGATGATATTTTGGTGATAATAAAAAAATACCCCGGCTGAGTTTGTTGTAGGCTCTTCTCAGACCAGGGTGCGTTTGGAACCCTCGTAGCTTTAGTTTTAAGATACCGTAACCGATTATCACATTTTATAAGTAAGTAATTTTTAACGTCAATAAGTGTACCTACAGTGTACCTATATTGAATAAATGGTTTGATTGATTGATTAGTATACATAAGCTTACGCTTGACCACAATCACTTCATGAAGTGATGATGTGGCATAAGAATAGGACGCGCTTGTCTAGAAGATGGCTATTCACTCTTGATTTGAAGGTTCCTATAATAAAAGAGGAGGGGAAAATGGAAGCCGGAAAGGCATTTCATATCCTAGCAAGAAATACATTACTGTTTGGTATACTGAAACACAGTACCTTAGCTCTATATGCGCTGAAAAATACACGGGATTCATGAAGTACAGTAATACATAAATGACAAGTTTTTTTACAAAGAACTGTAAGCGGAACATTTCTATTGTAAAAACGCAAAAATGTGGCGCACATTTCTCAATTGTTGCCGCATGTAGAGCAAGTATTTTATACAATGTCTGGCAGTTAAGGTCATGGAGTCGAATATTTTGCTGAATGTATTCATATTGTGCCATTCAAATTCAAATTCAAATGTTTTTTTTATTAAAATAAACTTTAACAAGTGCTTTAGAATCTTCGAGTGAATCTACAACTGGTTTGGAACACCATTCCTACCGAGAAGAACCAGAAATAAACTCGGTGATTGTTCTTTCGAAAAAAAAATATGCACAATTTCATCAATGTGTAGACACATAAGTAACGGCTGTCCTTAGCTTTGCTGGAGCGAGTCAAATCCATGTTCTTTTATCATTTACATTACTCAACAGTATTAGGCTTTTTTCAGGAGTATACTTTTAATGGATTTCTTAAACTTAAATAATTTAATATTAAAAATTATTTTTAAACAACCGACTTCAAACTCCCGCGCCAACTTTACAACAACAAGCACACGCTATAAAAAGTACTTATTTTATTGTTGATATTATTTTAAAAACTGCTCGATAAAATTTATATGGGACCACATGGGAAGTATGCCCTTTCAAATAAAAAAAGAATCATCCAAATCGGTCCACCCAGTCAAAAGTTCTGAGGTAACAAACATAAAAAATAAAATTTTAAAAAAATACAGTCGAATTAGTCTGAGAAGGGCCCACAGGAACTCAGACAGTTTTTTTTAAACATTTTACTATCACCAACTCACAAACACTTAGTTTTTTCCATCCTGTGTAAGCAAAAAGGAAATTAAAAAATATTTTTCATTTATTTTTAAGATTGAAACAATTAATATCTGACAACGTCGCGTCGTTCGTTACAACATTTTGTTGAAGGATTAATAGTGCGTTAGAAAATTTCGGACAGCCCAATTTGGGCCTATGATTTATTGATACAGGATGTAGCGAGGGTGTACCGTCAACATGAAAAGGTTGTTGACACGCGGCGCGTCGATGGTCCGTGTTAGGGGTTTGATTAATTACACCATGAATAATTAATTTAAAGAGGCTAACGAAATGAAAACGTACAGAATTATAGATTTTTTATATAAGTAGAAAACTTGGTGATCGTACAAATTTTTAGAATTAGAATTAGAATTTATTTAGCGCATAACTAGATGATGCCCGCAACTTAACCCGTAGATTAAGTCTTCTTTATTTCCCGTGGGAACTTTAATTCCGGGATATAAAGTATGAAGCCTATATTCTACCCCGGGATACAACCTATCCCTGTACCAAATTTCATCAAAATTGTTTTTTTTTAGGGTTCCGTAGCCAAATTTGGCAAAAACGGAACCCTTATAGATTCGTCATGTCTGTCTGTCTGTCTGTCTGTCTGTCTGTCCGTCCGTATGTCACAGCCACTTTTTTCCGAAACTATAAGAACTATACTGTTGAAACTTGGTAAGTAGATGTATTCTGTGAACCGCATTAAGATTTTCTTACAAAAATAGAAAAAAAACAATAAATTTTGGGGGTCCCCATACTTAGAACTGAAACTCAAAAAATTTTTTTTCTTCTAACCCATACGTGTGGGGTATCTATGGATAGGTCTTTAAAAATAATATTGAGGTTTGTAATATCATTTTTCTCTAAACTGAATAGTTTGCGCGAGAGACACTTCCAAAGTGGTAAAATGTGTGTCCCCCCCCCCCTGTAACTTCTAAAATAAGAGAATGATAAAACTAAAAAAAATATATGATGTACATTACCATACAAACTTCCACCGAAAATTGGTTTGAACGAGATCTAGTAAGTAGTTTTTTTTTAATACGTCATATAATCAAAATATTTTTAATAATTTATAAAACTTACTACAGGTTTGTACGGAACCCTCGGTGCGCGAGTCCGACTCGCACTTGGCCGGTTTTTTAAGTATGCCATGACATTGACAATACACTTGTCTTTTTGTATATGTCACCGTAAGATTGCAAAGGCCGTTGGATTGTAATCCAACTAGCGATATTGTAAACTGTCGACAGATTACAATTTAACGCATTATTTTTGGGTAGATTGTAATCTGTTAGGTATTAACCCGATAGAACCTCTACCTGATTATTTATGTCGAACACTAACCTAACCTACAAGAAAGAGACAAGAAAACGTAAATACAATGAATATTTAAAAAATTGACACTCGGAACATTGCACGGTTCACAATCCGTCGACAGTTTACAATATCGCTAGTTGGATTATAATCTAACGGTTTTTGCAATCTTACGGTGACATATACATAATATTATACCACCTTTATTATAACAAACAAGACAACTATAGCCCATTAACGTCCCACTGCTGGGCACAGGCCTCCACTCTCATAGGAGAGAGGGAATTAGAGCTTAGACCCACCACGCTACTCCAATGCGGGTTGGCGGGCTTTAACGATTATTATCATGTTAGTGATAATAACCGGGACCGACGGACGTGCTCTCCGAGGCACGGGGGTGAAACACCGCCAACTTCCAACTCCGGGCTGGCACTGAGAATTTCTTAATTGAAAAACCCAATAGCTAACGATTTTTTTGCCCGACCGGGAATCGAACCCAGGACTTCGTGATCCGCAGTCGACTACGCTAACCGCTAGACCAACGAGGCAGTCCTATATTATGATGTACTATAATAGCCACGACGGAATGGAGATGGTGTATTCGTTTGGCGGAGCTTGTGGGTGGGTTTTGTTGCCATTTTCTTGAAAAACTACTGGACCTATTATGATGAGGTATTACTTATATCAGAGATTCAGATATATTATGTTGATAGATGGTTGTGTTCTGTGTAATTGCCCCCCTGATGACCGATATAATTATAACCCTCGATAAGACGCGATGCGACAATGTCAAACAGTAGGTGACCCTTCACGTGGCCTACGTTGTCGCACAGATAAGTTTATCTTTTTCTATGCAGTCGTACCGCGTCACGTTGCGTCGCATCGCTTTATCTACCATAACCCTTTTGTATTTGCCATCGTCGGGTGAAAAGGACGTAGAGTTTCAGTTTGTTTTGATAGACAGCCAAGAGAAATAGCTTTTTCATGTAACCTGCATTGAAAATTCGAGTTTCAATGCCTGTTGAGCCACCTGAAACTGGTCAATTTCAGACGAATACGTCCACCACCACCACCACTACAGCCTATTAACGTCCTACTGCTGGGCACAGGCCTCCACTCTCATAGGAGAGAGGGAATTAGAGCTTAGACCCACCACGCTGCTCCAATGCGGGTTGGCGGGCTTTAACGACTATTATCATGTTAGTGATAATTACCGGGACTGACGGCTTAACGTGCTCTCCGAGGCACGGGGGTGAAACACCGCCAACTTCCAACTCCGGGCTGGAACTGAGAAAATCTTAATTGAAAAACCCAATACCTAACTTTTTATGCCCGACCGGGAATCGAACCCAGGACCTCCTGATTCGCAGTCGACTATGCTAACCGCTAGACCAACAAGGCAGTACTAATAAGTAGAAAACCCGCTCCACGAATACGTCATGGAGCGGGTTTTCTACCCGCTGAATGACGTAATAGCCTTCCTTTCAATCCTGTCAGAGTATCTTTTTAATTGTCATTTCACCCATCATCTAAACTGACAAATGTGATATTTGTAAACAACAATCTAGCAAGTAAATAAATAAGAAATACGATTTTTATAAAACTCGCACTTTTAATGCAGATTATATGAAAAATAGTGTGTGCGCCACGAGATGAAACACGATTTCAGATTTTGGGTGATGCCAGCCCTCGCTTCGCTCAACTTCTCCCTCGTCTGGAATCGTCTTGTTTCACCCCTAAGCACACAATATACTATTGCGCGGGTTATGACGTCGTCGCTGACGAGCAGCAACAGGCCGCTTTGCTGCGATGTAGGTCAGTAGAAAGAGCGTGCCACGGAACAGGGTCGTACGCCAACTTCACAACACTGGTTAATGTAAAGCCAATTCAAATTAAAGGGGTTTGATTTTAGTATGTATTCTACCCACCGTTCTGTCATTTTCATTTTTTTTAAACAACTTCCACTGATAAAACTTGTATTTAACATTTGGCATCAATACAAGCAAGTAGGTATTATATGAGACAAAGTTTTCTAAATCATCAGGTTTCTAGAGATTATCTATCAAAGCTGTATTGGTCATCATCGAGTATCAAAGTTATGATAGCTTATATCTCGTAAACCTGACACTTTAGAAGATTTTGTCTCATATAATACTTGCTTAAAGAAAAATATTATATGTCTCATACAATATTGTTAGGTACTAACACTAAAGTGGACTACGAATGTTGTCTGAGTTAAATGAATGAAATTGAAAATTGAAATTAAGACTTGCAGCAAATTAAGCAATGTTGTTATCATTTCACATTTAATTATAAATGACGGATAAATGCAAGGTAACCATTTTAAAAAAAAAGTGCATCTTGCCCGCCTGGGTATCTCTCCTTTATTTACCTGACATAATTTGTTCATGGAATCAACCATCGATCCATTTTATTGGTTAGCGCATTTTTTTTAAATGCATAAAAATACGTATAAAAAAGAATTCGCCGCATGAAAACGTATTTCTGTAAAAAATATTGTTTCGAAACTAATAGGCAGACAACCCTTAATATCCAATTGTTAATGGGTTTCATAACAATAGTGCACTCAATATAATTTCAACGATGAATTTCCATGACAAACCGAACACAATAAAATATTCACTCATTTGCGACGTTCGATATTAACAAGTGCTGAAGGTATGGGGTTGGAAATGTGAATTTTGTTCTCAATGAATTTATCTATTGTTTTGAGAGACTGGCGAAACATAAATTGTGGATTGCGACATCCAAAGCTATGAATTTATTATTAAAAACTTTTGGCGATCTTTGTAACAATAGTTTGGTATTAGTAGTAAGTATAGCATATTTGAATCATGTTATACTTACTACTAATATCATAAATGCGAAAGTGATTTTGTTGGTTTGGAATTTAATCACGCCGCAACAGAGCAACGGATCGCCCTGGAGAGTGACATAGGCTATTAGTTATCTCGAAAATTTTAAAATTAGAGTTAGATTTTCCGTGGGAATTATGATACTTATTACACGCGCACGAAGTCGCGGGCATCTGCTAGCATTATAATATGAGTGCAAAATTTAAAATAATACATTTTCAGATTATTTCTCTTTTAGGTAGTATTGAGATTTAAAAAAATCGAATTGAGACACCTGCAATTTTAATTAAGCTATATTTTGAGAACTGTAATAGTTCATGTATAAAAGATCATTGAGACTGTAAATATTTAGCTAATAGCCACCACCACTACAGCCCATTAACGTCCCACAGCTGGGCACAGGCCTCCACTCTCGTAGGAGAGCGGGAATTATAGAGCTTAGACCCACCACGCTGCTCCAATGCGGTTTGGCGGACTTTAACGACTATTGTCATGTTAGTGATAATAACCGGGACCGACGGCTTAACGTGCTCTCCGAGGCACGGGGGTGAAACACCTCCAACTTCCTAACTCCGGGCTAGTCCTGAGAATTTCTAGTCAGAAAAACTCAATACTTAATTATGGCCCGACCCGGGACTCGAACCCAAGACCTCGTCGACCGCAGGTGAACCTGCTAACCACTAGACCAACGTGGCAGCTAAGAGCATAGAATACTTAATAGTAGGTACGTTAAGTATTCTGCATTCTCGTACATTGTCATCAAAGTAAATAATGTTTACTTTGATTATCATTAATCAAATCATTAATCAAAGTGGATTTATCACTAAACACTATTCAATCAATCAATACTTATGATGATTTGAGCATACTTCTAAATATTCGTAATTCTTTGGATTTAAGCCTTAGAAAATCTACGATCATGATGGTGCCTAGAGGCACCTTGATAACTCTTGTGTGGCACAACCTGAAATTGCCTATTTCAGGTTGTGCCACACACGACAGCTCCGCATAACGCTGAATGCCTTTCAATAAATTACAAGAGCATTCAGCGCTGATTTTCTGCAGAAGCCATAATCCAGGTGACGCCACGGCTTCGTAACTATATCTACTAATTAATACAAATCAATTATTCTAGTTATACTAAAGGGCTATACAAGTGAATTAATAGTAGATTATTCACCATGGGGGTAATGCGATGTATTATGTCACGGGCGCCGGGGTAAATCCCAAGCGGAACGAGGGATTTTAGAGTAACTCCCGAGCGTAGCGAGGGTGTTGCATCTAGAATCCTGAGAGTAGCGCGGGAATTAGGGGCGCCCAAGATTAATACAGCATTACCCCTACGGTGAATACTCTACTTTTCACACCTCGCAATACAACCACTTCTTTCAGCTGGCGTGGCCTACTCGATTTGACAAACAAATTTCGTCAGTGCGAATCTAGTGGGCCACGGCTTCGGTTTTCGAAAATCGAGTTGGCCGCGCCTGCTGAGAACACATTTTGTTTACCGAAATTAGACTTTATGGATATAGCAATAAGAACTATGAATAAAACCTCTTTGGAATGAATAGAATTTCCTTCAGATCTTTCTTCAGATGCGCGATGATTGTAAATTCAAATCACATTATAACCCTAGGGAATAATGGTTTTCAGTCCAACATTAAAACCCTAGGGATTTAATGTCTTACTTTAACCTTAGATAACAGGCCATGTAATAAGGCGTTGTTGAGCGAGTGGTGTGAAATAGTAGATTATTCACCACGGGGGTAATGCGATGTATTATGTCACGGGCGCCGGGATAAATCCCAAGCGGAACGAGGGATTTTAGAGTAACTCCCGAGCGTAGCGAGGGTGTTGCATCTAGAATCCTGAGAGTAGCGCGGGAATTAGGGGCGCCCAAGATTAATACAGCATTACCCCTACGGTGAATACTCTACTTTTCACACCTCGCGATACAACCACTTCTTTCAGCAGGCGTGGCCTACTCGATTTGACAAACAAAATATGTCGTCAGTGCGAATCTAGTGGGCCACGGCTTCGGTTTTCGAAAATCGAGTTGGCCGCGCCTGCTGAGAACACATTCTGTTTACCGAAATTAGACTTTATGAATATAGCAATAAGAATTATGAATAAAACCTCTTTGGAATGAATAGAATTTCCTTCAGATCTTGCTTCAGATGCGCGATGATTCTAAATTCAAATCACATTATAACCCTAGGGAATAATGGTTTTCAGTACAACATTATAACCCTAGGGATTTAATGTCTTACTTTAACCTTAGATAACAGGCCATGTAATAAGGCGTTGTTGAGCGAGTGGTGTGAAAAAATTATTATTATTGTTTCGTAACTAAATAGCAATTTTCCCGCAGCAACCAGTGCTGCCACCCTTCCCGCTGTGGCTCGCGATCATCTTCGCGACCTGCCTCGTGCTGGTCATCCTGCTGACCGTCAGCGGCAACGTGCTGGTGCTGCTCGCCTTCCTCGTCGACAGAACCATCCGCCAGCCCAGCAACTACTTCATCGCTTCCCTTGCTGCCACTGATCTTCTCATTGGTAAATATATACCTACTCTAGATATCGGTCTATTTTATTGTGATGTATGTAATGATGTAAGGGAGTTCGCCATTGCTCATTAGGTTGATAATTTATTTAATATATTGTTTGTTTCAGGTACATTGTCTATGCCCTTTTACACAGATTACGTCTTAAAAGGGTACTGGCATTTAGGACCCTTGCTATGTGACCTTTGGCTGTCTGTGGATTATACAGTTTGCTTAGTATCCCAATACACAGTTTTACTAATAACCGTAGATAGGTTCTGTAGTGTCAAAATAGCTGCAAGGTACAGAGCTTGGAGGACAAAGAATAAAGTGATTTGGATGGTCACAGTGACTTGGATCATACCAGCCCTGTTGTTTTTTACAACAATATTTGGTTGGGAACACTTCGTTGGATATAGAGACTTACAAGAAGGAGAGTGCGCAGTTCAATTTCTTAAAGATCCCGTTTTCAATACAGCTCTTATTATAGGCTACTATTGGACCACATTACTTGTTCTTATTGTTCTATATGCTGGAATTTTTAAGACAGCTTACGATATGCAGAAAAAAAGTGAAGCTAAACAAAGGAAGATGCAATCCATGGTGGCTCTAAGTGCAGGCGTTATGACTGGCATGGCAGGAAGAGCAGCTGGAATGGCAGCATTGTCCAAAGCCACTATTTCAAGTGAAGACCAAGTTAAAGTTTCAGAATCCATGCGCAAAGATTCCGCGTCAAAAGTTTCTCTAGCTGCACCACTTCTTAACTTAGGTGTATCGACTGACTCAAATTCTAGTCAAAAATCAGCACACAAAAGTAGCGCTACTGCAACAGGTACGTCTATTACTATTGAATCAGATGGTGATAAAAAAGGGGATCAAATAGAACCTGAACGATCGAGTAGTCCAGCCTTTGATTCAGATGACGAAAGCACCACACAATCTAATGTGAAGAAGCGGCCATCGGTTGCGAACTTAGTAATGCAAACTGGTGCTATACAGTTACTAAATAATATGCGACTAAACGGTAGTATGCTTATGAAACCCGATAACAAACAACCCTCCTCGTTAAAAGCCGAACCAGATAAGCCAAAGTCATCCTTGTCACAAATATCCGAGAAGAGTCTACTTGACACTGATAATCCTGATACCTCGCACAGTAATGGACACACACCTGCAGTAAGTGTACCCTTATCTTCCGCTAGCTTTATGTCCCCTTCATCTTCTGGGATAGCCACCCCATCTGAAGTAGCAACCACAATCGCTCATAGAATCATCCCACCTCCATCAGAGTTCAGGGGTAGTCCACCCGCCTCTGAAAGTCCACCATCTCATTCAGAATCATCTAGAACTAGGATATTCAGACTAACTAAAAACGATGGCAGTAATTCCGATATGCTCATTGGTATGGATGGCGCTGATTTGAGATATATGGATGAAAGTTCTATCATTCTTCCTTCACCTACCAATGAAAGCCCGCCATCTTCAATCACGTTTCCTACAGCTACTGAACCCTCATCACCTCCTATTTCAAATTCGGGTAATATAACAAATACTTCATTATTACAGGCTGCTCTCATACGAGCAACAACTGAAGCTCAAGTAACACAACCTAAAATCAATTTATCTCCTCCACCACCTATCAAAGTAAATACAGAGGTAAGTTTAACCACCGGAGAGTGTCCAAAACCTGTTACCACCCTTGTATCGTCGTCTTCCAATAACAATGAACATCTATCTGGAAAACAACCTGATAATAGAACTGCAATAGTAAGACTTAACGAAGCACCAGCGATTGAAAATAGCGACGTATCCAGTTCTGCAGTAAGTGGACATGGTCGCAGTGATTCAAAAAAAGAATTTGTGAAAAATATTGGAAAAAAGTTAAAGGTGAAACGATCAAAAAGAGACGGATTATTTCCTAGTATTGGCAGGCAAAAATCTAAATCAGAAAATAGAGCGAGGAAGGCTTTTAGGACCATTTCTTTTATTTTAGGTGCATTCGTTGTATGTTGGACGCCGTATCATATCTTAGCTCTTGTCGAAGGATTTTGTACAGATCCGCCGTGTATTAATCAACACTTGTACATGTTTTCATATTTTTTATGCTACGCCAACAGCCCTATAAATCCGTTTTGCTACGCCTTGGCTAATCAACAATTCAAAAAAACTTTCACAAGACTTCTCCGGGGGGATTTTCATATTACCTAGTCCAGGTTTGTTGGGTATAAATAAGCGTAATTTGAAGTTGTTAAACAGTGTTACGTTGGACATATTACGCGCACAATTTATACACAAATTATATCAAATACATTGCTGATTATGATAGGACAATACTTATTTATGACTAGTATATTATTAGCTTTCAATGTATAGAAATTATAAAGGTACGAGTGTTTGATATTAATATGTATAGAAAAATATCCAGCTTTTTAAAAGTTGGCCTTTTAAAAAAAAATGTAAATAGTTTGGTAATGTATGTTGTTGCATAATATTAAGAATAATAATATTTTATTTCTTAAACGTAATGTAATGTTCAGAACTGACAATAAATGTTAGATTGTGTAAATAGTTTTCAACGTCTCTTTATATTTCTAGTTGACCTCATTGATATTGTGTATTATAAAATGTATAGAGCAATTAAGCTGTAAAATAATCAAATTACCTAACACGAATCCTTTTTATTTGTTAATAATTACATCATAATATTTTTTATTGGAACATCGTTGTATTTAGAAATGTCTGCATGAATGTATTTAAAAATGAAGAGTATTGTGACAATAAAGAACATTTTTATCATTAAGTGCATAAATATAATAAGAATCTTAGTGAAGAATGATGATGAGTGTGATGAGATGTTTTTATGGATTTTGCCAAAGAATTATAAAGTAGAATGGAATGTTAGCACTGAAATGCAAAGTTGTTTCTGCGCTTCCATTAAAAACGGTGCAATTGTAAATATATGATTTAAACAATAAAAAATAGTAAATAGGTATTTCTGTTCGATGTCACATTATAGAAGTTAACAAAAACGCTTTAAAACTTTAGCTATGAGCCCGGCTAAAGATTTTTAGCGTTGCTAGTCAATTAGTAGGTAATATTAGTTAGATTTTAAATGACAGACGGTAGGTTGTTTAGTTAAAACATTCATAGTAAAATTATTGATTAAAGTTTTAAGGCAAAACTTAAACTTAACTTACTCTATTACATAATCTAACTGCTTCATTTTAATTAAAATAGTTGGCCTAATCATACATTATAGACTTTATTTGGGTAATAATTTCGTTTAATCAATAGTTTTATCAAATAAGTAGTTGGTTTCTGTTACCACCACGGTAATATATTTTATGTTTTATTTTAATGTTTAGAACGCTTCAATAGAAATGCTTTTTTTCATAAAATTGAACTTATTTGCCGAATCATAGGTACTACATTTTATTTTTTAGTTTAACAACTACGTAGTCAAAATAAACAATAGGTATTCTCAACTCGTGTTTTATTTTTAAGTTTTACTAATGTTGAAAGTTATAAGCTATAAGTAAAGATTACCTAACGTTCATAATAATATTGTTGCTGATACATAATATTTTAGTATCGTTTAACACATTTTGAAAAATTACATTTTCAAGTTTTAAAAAAAAGTACCTAGATACCGTATCTTTTATTTATTTTTCTATTTATTTCGAAATATTTTAATTATTTACTACAGTATTGTAGCAAAGAAAATTTAATGTTTTTGATAAAGACACGAAAAAACAGACACAGAAATTTTCAAATTCATAGCTTATTATAAAGCCATTTTTCAATAGCAAATAAGTTGATATGAAGTGAAAGACGAAAGTGAAATTATAGTAGATGCAGAAAACATTATAAAAATAGATTTTAAAATAGCGAGTACAAAATAAAAAATACTATGTTAATTGTTGTATTTTGTAGTTAATGTTAGAGTAATATGGAATTTTTGTTGATTTATTTACTAAGACTGACTGCACAAAAGACAGCTTGCAATTATACGTTTTAATTTAATGCACTTTTGTATTGATCCCATTTTTTTTGTTTTTATTTCAGAAATTGTAATTATGCATTGGTCAAATGAATTCAACCAACTTATGCTTAAAATAAAAAAATATTATAATTCATTGTAAAAATCACAATATAGAAAAATATTACTGTGCCCTTATAATATTAAAATAATAATGAATAGATATCTATGGTAAATATGTTTGTTAGTATTTGTGTAATATGCTTATAAAATAATAATTTAATCGCCACATCTTCGCTTTTAATTTTGAACATCGTTTCATAAATCTGCGTTCTAGAGAGAACGTTCTAATAATGTTTACACAAAGACTCATGTTGCTGCATCCAATAGTTTGAGCTCATTGTATAAGTTTTTATACAACTTTGGTTAAACTACACCAAACACCCTCAGAGTTCGGTACAACAAAGCCCTCTGCATCTTATTAAAATTGACGTAGTAGAGCAATGTACCGCGCCGGTGTATATCATTTCTATGCAATGATACGGAACAGGGGCCCAACTGTCTAAGAAAATCGTAATCATTTAAGAGCTTAAAACGTTTGGTTTTAACCAAAGTAAAATGGACCCAAAAGCTCTTGATTTTCAGACACAAATTCAATACAACCAATTGTAATTCTGAAACGTATCGTTTGGAGCGCTGGCTGTAAATGCATACAGGAAATTGAGCTCATAATGGTCATTTTACTGTGACGCTAATGTGATCGAACGCTCAATACGATCAATCGAATTTGCAATGTAAAAACTCAGAGTAAGCGTACTGTTTAACATAATGCGTTTGACAATCGTTTATGATTACAATTTTCTTAATCAATCGGAGGTGACAAACTGCGCTATTCTCACAACAGTTTTGCAGCTCAGGTAGGTATCCCCGGACAACATGTATTACAAACACTGGTTAAAAGTGCACCAGACTCAGAAGACCAAGTGACTTTACCATAAGGTATTATAATGTATAAGTAACTTTAGTTTTTAATTATATTTAATTATTTTGTAATTTTTATGGGTCGCCTCAATTTTTATTTATATATTAATTAAGCCCCCAAGCCATGTCTACAAATCTCTTTTTGTTAAAATAGTCTCGTGTATTGAATGGAGTGTAGTAGTAAGTAAATAAATGGTAATGAAGAATATTTCTTTTTATTTAATTGACTTCCTATTTTTTTTTTAAGTACTCTACTTAAAGTTAGCCCTTGACTGCGATCTCACCAGGTGCTTAGGTGAAAATGCAATCGATGGTAGCGGGCTAAACAGTTAGGGGTATGACAGATATATCCATCCCCTACATCACCCCCTACATCCCTAATTGGTTTCTACAAAGCATCTCACCGGAATGCTAAATCGCTTGACAACACGTCTTCGCCGGTAGGTTGGTAACTAGCAACGGCCGAAGCCTCCCACTAGGCAGTAGGCACATAAATAATCATAACGAGACGGTTACATACCTATAGCTCTGAAAAGATAGAGGTGAGTGCCCGGGATCGAACCCGCGCCGTGTAGGGGTAGACTGCAATGTTCCTAAGTGAACACTATACTTGATTCGAATTCTGAAACTCTGAAAACTCTAGTACAGAATTTCTAGTATTTGAAACAGCTTCTAAGCTTATTCTTTTCTTGTAGTGGAATCGAAAAGAAAAACTATTTAAAACAACCCCCGACATAATATGGAATTAACAGATTAAGAAAAAAGCTGATGAGCTTCAGACGGATGAACATGATGTTCATGAAACATGGCTAAAAACACTCGGGATAAAATTATCTATGACACAAAAAAAACTAAACGAAAATCGGTTCATCCGTTTGGGCGCTACGATACCACAGACAGATACACAAACAGACACGTTAAACTTATAACACCCCTCTCTTTTTGCGTCGGGGGTTAATAAGGATAAAATTCAATTCTGGTATAAAGCAGAACATCCTATATTCAATAATAAGATATTAAATTTTAGAACAATTAATCTGGTATTCGTCCCGCGTAGTACTGTGGGCTGCAAACATTTAATATGTCAGCTACTACAATATATTTGTGATACCCCGACTCTGAGATACTATCTGCCTGTCAAGAGACTAGCAATTGTGTTGAGAGAACGGACAAGAGGATGGTGCAAGTTTTAAGCTTTTCAATAGGCATGATGACTGATTTTGAAAAATGGTCAGATTATGTTTGGAAGTATCTACTATTTCGAAAAAATATCTTATTTCAGCAGAAAAATTAAGTTTAGTAGATAAAATAAGCGTTTGAAATTTAAATTTTAAAATTCACGCCAAAACGTTCGGCGGTGTCATGGCGTCGTTGTGACGTCACTATTGTTATTACAAATGTACTCTGTGCAGTGTGCAGTAAACAATAGTGTGATTTTCAAAGCTCGAAAACAAACAATTGTAACGTCATTCGCTTCTTTGTATTTTATGCAATATGGCGGATTGCTGTATTTTATAGTTTTATTTTATCAAAATAAATAGCAATCTCACTCGAAATAGAAAAATAAATACGTTTTTTATAATTCATGAATCCTATTTCATTAGATAAATTCATAATTTCATTGATTCTTGGTTACTGTCATCATGCCTATTATATTGTCCCTAGAAATGCGTCGGGCTGTGATTTTAACTGAGTTGATAAGTAAGTACTTAATGATTGAAAATTTATAAAAATAACTAGATGATGCCCACGAATTCGTCCGCGTGGATTAAGTTTTTTTTTATTCCCGTGAGAACTACCCGAAATGTCTGCTTCGTGCATCTTTTCAACCACGATTGATGTAATACGGTACAGAAATAGGTTGTATCGCGGAAAATTATGAATTTTCACTCTACCAAAAACTGTGTTTCCCGCTAATTACAATCCGGGTATTACTATAAATCAAGAGTGAACAGGCATCTTCTAGACAAGCGAGTCCCATCTTAGGCCGCGCATCATCAATCCCCATCCGGTGTCATTGTGGCCAAGCGTATGCCTATAATAAAAAAAATGTTCGTGTGGGCAATTCACACACGGCAGAAATGAAACTTCAAAAAAGTAGCCTACGAGAGATTGAGATAAAATTTATAACTTGTATTCTATCTCATTCTCTCGCAGGCTAAATTCCTATTCCTATTAGGAATAGGTATGTTTGTCTCTTTTTGGTTTCGCTTTTCCGTTTCATTGAATTTTTAACCGACTTCCAAAAAAGGAGGAGGTTCTCATTTCGCGTATCTTTTTTTTTTTTTTATGTATGTCGGTGCATATCTCCGTGGTTTCTAAACCGATTTGAACAATTCTTTTTCATTGGTTAGAGGAAGCTCACAAAGTGGTCCCATAAAAAATTCTGACTCCAAATCCTCAATCCTGATGCTGTACTGTGTACTACATGAAATCATCAAAACTAGTGAGTTAGGAAATTTTGATGGTGAATTCATATAGTAGGTATCAAGTCACGTATATACGATACAACTTTGAGTCCCAAATCCTCAATCCTGATGCTGCAGGGTACAGAACTCCTTAAAAATAGCGATTTAGGATTTTTTATGGTGAATTCATATTGTAGGTGTCAAGCAACGATTTTATACTTAAACCCAAGTCCCAACTCCTCAACTCTGATGCTGCAGGGTACTGGATTAAGAGTAGGTACACTAAAAAGTTAAAAATAAAAATTCTTTTCAAAAAACCGACTACCAATGCCACTGTAAAGTAAAAAATAATTTTGATTTCTACACACTATGTTGAAGTCGGGCGTGTACCTATAACAAAGATAGACAAAGTTGACGTGTCAGGCTCGCCCAACTTCAACATAGTGTGTAGAAATCAAAATTATTTTTTACTTTACAGTGGCTATGGAAGTCGGTTTTTTGAAAATAATTTTTTCAAATCACGATTCTTATGGAGCCATGATGCACTTCCGCAACATACCATTTCAAATGACACAAAAATATACCAAACCCCGATAGATCTAATTTACTCGGTGTTGTATATTGGCAACAAAGCATTTTAACAAATTAGTACCAAATTAGCTGACTAGATGTCGCAACTTGTATTTATTTTGAATTGTAGTGACGAACACGTGTAAACTGGTTTCGCTCTCTTTGAGATCGTTTTTTATTGATGAAATACTGACATTTGGGTTTTGAAATTTATATGAGTTAAAGGTAAGTGAATAGATTTCGTTAATTAATAATATTTTTTTCGAAATTCAACTGTTCCTTTGATTTTTGGACAGTTTTTGTTTTGTTGCATGAATGCAACATTGCGCGTTTGGGTAAGATTTTTTTACAGTTTATTGGTATTTGAATATTTGTTTTTTAGGATCAAAATGAATCGAAATTTGCGTAATTTGACTTCTGAGGCCCTGGAAACTATACTAAGAGAATGGGAAGACAGTGAAGACGGCCTAGATTATTCCGATGATGACGATGTCGCCGATCCAACATACAACTTCCAGCTGAATCAGCATGAAAGCTCTGATGAGGACCCAGAGGAACCACCTGACTTGGAAAAGGAAGTTCAGGCTGCCAGCACCGTAGAAACTACATCCATCAACACTCCGTTCAGTAGTACTGCGACTTATTCAAATCCGGCCATCGCTTCTCCTAGTACTAGTTCTGCAGCAGCTCCAAGTATATCTAATCGCGTGCCTAGGGCTAATATCATATGGAAAACGAAAAGCCTGGACATAAATGACGACCAACTACGTTTTCATGGATCTGACAGGCTACCTCCAGAAATAGGTACTTCGTTTGGATACTCCTTTTGAGGTATTTTCATTTCTGTTCACTGAAGACATTATCAACCTTATACGAGACCAAACTAATTTATAGAGATAATTTATAGAGAACAAGTCGGTAACTGCAATGGAGTTGACGTGGCAGTAGTTGCTTGGAAAGATAACAAAATTGTTACTCTAGCATCTAATTTCGCAGGAAAATACCCAACATCAGTAGTAAGAAGGTGGGATAGGTCTGGAAAGCAATATGTTTCTGTTGAACGTCCTTTTGTCGTTGCAGAATATAATCGACATATGGGTGGTGTCGACCTACTAGATTGTGTTATGGGTCACTACAAAATCAAACTCCGTAGTAAACGATGGTATCTACGAATTTTTTATTAATTTTTGGACATGACCATGTGTAATTCCTGGCTTTTATACAGAAGGATAATTACTGAAAAGGGTACCTCTAAAACTCTAAGCTCTGCTGAATTAGAGTAATTATAGCAGAGACATTATGAAAATATAAAACAACTACCCGTACAAAGCGCAAAAATGACGTTGAAAGTCTTATCCAAGATAAAAAGAAGAAAGGTCCAGCTCAACACGTTCCTCCGAAAAATGTGAGATTGGACCAATACGGGCACTGGCCAGTATGGATAGATAATAGAATGAGGTGCAAATTTCCAGGCTGTAAAGGGTATACACAAACTGCTTGCGAAAAATGTAGTACTTAATATAGTTTGTACTATAATAAGCAAAACAACTGTTTTAAAAACTTTCATAGTAACTAAATTTTTTAACATTGTTTAGCATTATTGATGCAATGTTGCATTTCTGCAACAGATATATTTTTTTAAATAATAACTACTTTTTTTGTAATAATTTTTTTTTATTATTTTTCCCATTATTGATACCCTATTTGCTACTTAGTGACCGTAAAACTAACAAAAATAATGACCTTGCGCCATAAAGGGTTAAGAAGTTTCACTTAAAAAAGTCATCATCTAGTTCAGCTATATTAATTGTCTCTTTACTACTACTTACCTACTTATCTAATCTTATAACTTGTACCACAGTGATGGGGTAGTGTCTGTTGTCAGCGGCCACAATGAGATGAAGGGCGGTGTCGACACTCTGAGGACCTATTAATTTGTTCAGAGGGGTTACTACCATCGCCTAAAGCAGTATAATTTCAAAGTGACAGTTTTATGTCACGTACCTTGACGTCCCTAAAATAAGGATTATAATTCTAAAACTCGAACGTCAACAATAATCATACACATGGTAGTATACCCCCAGATGGTGTATGTAGTCGTTTGGATGACCTCACTGGCTGTGAGTTGATGGCTCTTCTCAGTAGAACCCGCCGTTCGAAGCAATGGAAGGCGAAAAAGTCAAAACAAGTCGCAAGTACCATAAGAGACGTAAATAAACTGATCACAATTATCGTACTAGCTGTTGCTCGCGACTACGTCCGCATGTTTTAAGTTTTTAAATTCCCGCGGGAACTTCTTTATTGTTCGGGATAAAAAGTAACCTATATCGTTCCCCGGGATACAATCTTACCTTGTACAAAATTTCGTCGAAATCGGTTTGTCACCCCCGTGCCGCGGAGAGCACGTTAAGCCGTCGGTCCCGGTTAGTATCACCAGCAGCGTGGTGGGTCTAAGCTTTAATTCCATCTTTCCTATGAGCTAGCAAGAGATGAGGCCTATGCCCAGCAGTGGGAAGTTAAGGGGCTGTAATGGTGGTCCTTCTCCGAGCTGCAAGTTGCAACCATCTTGTACCAAATTTCATCAAAATCGTTTAAATAGCACCAAGGTGGATTATTTGTGTTGACAATACACTACAGCGTTTCAAAATGACATGAATTTGCTCGCAAACTGTATTTTCAGGTTACCCACACAAAGAAAATATTAGAGCTAGCATTTTCGCTTTAATTACAGCTTTGATTGCGAAGCGCCCCGTGCTTGCGGATGCAAACCCCACATTTAGAACCCAACAATAATTCCTCAGGCGACGAAATTTACCAATATTATAAAGAATTATTATACGCTTTATTTGCACCACCACAACAAGTAAAAATAACAAAAACAAAAATAGGAAATAAAACAAACACAGACAGAAGTAGGATACAAAAGGAGGCCTTATCGCTTAGGTAGCGATCTCTACCAGGCAACCTTAGGAAAAGGAGAAAATAAAGGAAAATAGACTGCAGGTGGTTCTATGATATACTTACATCCAAATAACTACATACCTATACATAAACCAATAATAAACATAATAAGTAAATATATAAATTATATATAATATAAGAACCACAGGTTTAACGTATTTTAAACATATCCAAAACATATTAATTAAAAGGAATTTAGGTATTTTTCATATTTCATATCCATTTATTTCCAGAAACATGTTTTTTTACAAAGGGTGGTAAACAGAGTGAGAAGACAATGTTTCGCCTTAAAACACTGTGATAATACTAAGTATTTGATATTAATTTCAACTGGATATTCAACGCGTTCCCGAAAAAAAGGGAGGAGACAGACAGACGACAATCAAGTGATCCTGTAAGTGTTCCTTTTATCCTTTTGAGGAACGGAACCCTAAAAACCACCTTTTCACATTATAGAGTAAGTACTCTCAGACATGCAAGTTTCATCACGATTTGTTCCTTTTCCGTTACAGCAAGTGATATTTAGTACTTACTTAACTCCAAAATGCTGCACTTAGCTCTGAATTTTCCCTGGTCTGGCCTGGTGGGAGGCTTGGGCCATAGTTTTAGTTAGTTACCAACCTACCGGCAACGCGATTTAGCGTTCCGGTACGATGCCGAGTTGAAACCGATTAGGCGTGTATGGTTTTAATATAACTGCCATGGCCCTAACAGGTTAGCCCGATAACTTAGACTGCATCATCACTTACCATCAGATGAGATCGCACTTAAGGGCTAACTTGTAGTGGATAAAAAAAGTTAAAAGCATCCTCAAATAGTTTAAGTACCTATTCGAAGGCCTTCACGACTACAAATTTTTAATTGAATCCCATTAAATCATTGAAGCGTTAAAGCAATTACTCGAGAGATTTGCCATAAGCTTAGAGCAATAAAGAGCTCCAGGAGGATGTTCAAATCATAAATATTGCAAGGTACTCGTTTTTATTACCGCGCGCTAAGATATTAATATTGAAGCAGGAGCTTTATAAAGCTGTAGGCACACTTAACTTACACACGCGCTATACCTTTACCTTCCCACGTTGTATTGTTACCTTAGCTCACGTCGTATAACCCGTTGTCCTAGGTGAGCAACAGAAGCGACGCCACGCGACGCGACCTAATAGAAAATTGAAGGTTTTATATGTATTTTGTAATGAGAACACATTGCCTTGACAACGTATTGTTATTTTTGCACATTCTGTCACTAATGTAAACAAACCGAATAAATATAGCTTTCGATATCATGTAGGTGTATTATTAAATACCAAATATCCTACATTTGGTAGCAGAGCGTGGTTAGTGGCTTTGTTTCAGGAAGCAAAATGAATACATCGTCTACGTATCGAATTGAGCCATTGAAAAAAGACAACTATGATACATGGTGTGTCCAGGCTCAGGCCATACTAATAAAAAATGAACTGTGGCAATATGTTATTGGCGAAGTTGCCGACAAAAAACAAGATACAATGGCGAGAGCGGAGATTTTGCTTCTTATGTCTCCAAATGAGCTAAAACAAGTGAGTGGTTGCACAACTTCCAAAGAGGTGTGGGACAAATTAAAATATATCCACCAAAGCTCGGGGCCTGCGCGGAAAGCTGGTTTGTTGAAACAATTAGTTGTTAAAAAGATGTCAGCGAATGAAGATGTTCGGGACACCTTAGTAATTTCATGGACATTGTTGATAAATTGCAAAACATGGAAGTAAGTATTCACCCAGAACTGCTGAGTAGTATGAGTAGGTAGGATTAGCAACCTCTTATGAAAACTTTAGAATAGCGATAGAATCAAGGGACGTTTTACCGAACCCTGAAGATTTAAAAATAAAAATCATAGAGAAAAGTGATACTCGACAAAGTTGCTCAAGTAGAGAGGTTAGAGAGGTTGAAGGTGCATTTTATAACAAAAATAAAAAACATTTTAAAACTAATGCAACCGATATAAAATGTTTTAAGTGCAAAAAAGGGGCCACAAAGCTTCTGAGTGCTGGTCAAAAGTCAAATTTATAGAAAAAGATAGAAAAGATTCTGTTGAGCAGCAGAAAATGTTCGGCATATTACCAACTTGTTTAAAAAGTACAGCAATAGAAAACAATATATGGTGTTTAGATAGTGAGTGCTCATCCCATATGACTGGAGTAAAAGATATATTTTCTAATGTACAAAATGAAACAGGTTCTCTTAAACTAGCATCGGATAATCACACTACAGAGATAGCAGGTAAAGGAAAAGTCCAAATAAAAAAAAAATATACAGTATAACCTCCTTGATACGTTGTATGTGCCAGAATTATCAGTGAATCTACTATCTGTGGGAAAGATTACTGATAAAGAAAATACAGTTTTGTTTAATAAAAATAAAGCATTTATTATAGATGATGAGGGAGAGGTTTTATTAACGGCTGTCAGAAAAAATGGACTCTATTATCTGCAAGTAGATAATTTCATTGAGAATGCTAATTTCGTACCTGAAAAAGTAAGCAATATTATGAGATGGCACCGGAAACTTGGTCATATAAATGAAAGTGACTTAAAACTACTATCAAGAAATGAATTGCTGCGGGGATTAACATTAAATCCTGATGAAAAGTTAGATAATTGTGAAACTTGTATAAAGGGAAAGATGACAGTTTTACCGTTCCCTATACATGAAGCATTGAAATCTACAAGGTCTTTACAAATAATACACACTGATGTATACGGGTCAATTTGTTGTGGAACTCTGGCTGGAAATAAATATTTCGTCACTTTTATTGATGATTTTACAAGGTACTGTTACGTATATTTTATGAAAAGTAAAAGTGAAGTATTAGATAAGTTTAAACAGTACAAGACCGAAGTAGAAAATCAAATGAATGAGAAAATACAGTTTTTACAGTCGGATAATGGAACCGAATACTGTAACAATGATTTTGATGATTTTTTAAAGGAACATGGTATTCGAAGAGGACTAGCTGCCCCTTACACTCCCCAACAAAATGGTGTGAGTGAAAGAAAAAACAGATCGCTTCTTGAAAAGGCAAGATGCTTATTGATTGACGGCAAAGTCCCAGAATTTTTGTGGGCTGAAGCTATCAATACAGCAAATTATTTAATTAATAGAAGTCCGGCAAAAGCCTTAAAAGGCGAGACGCCATACCAAAAATGGGCTGGGGTATTCCTTCCGGAAACCATTTACGTGTTTTTGGTGTTAAAGCATTTGTTCCGAACAAGAAAAGAAAAGGAAAATTTACGCCCAAAGCAGAAGAAGGTATTTTTATGGGATATGCATCAAATGCAAAAGCATACAGAATATATTTGCCTGAAAAAAAAAAATTACTATCAGTAGGGACGTGAAAATCTTAGAAAAATTTTACTATGATAAACAATTTGAAGTAGGAAAATTGGAAAAACAGGAACCTGAAACAGAAATCAATATTGATTTTAAAAATTATAAAGAAAAAGATTTAATTGTTGAAAATGATGCTGAAAATTACTTACCTGTTTTAGTAGAAGGAGAAATAGGTGAAAGTAATTTAGAAGGTTCACAATCTGAGCCTGAAATTTATGACTCATGTCCTGAAGAAGAACCAGATGAAACTATACCTGATAGCATGAAAGACCTAAGAGAATCAGAAAGCAACCAGATTGGTTTGAAAGTCATTTTATAGAAGATGATTATGGAGAAAATTCTTACAGCAAACAAAGTAACGAGTATACTTATAATTGTGACGTTGAAGAATTCTCAGAAATGGACGATAAATGGCATGAAGCTATCAAGTCGGAAATAATGTCACATGTCAAAAATGGTACATGGACGATTAAAAGTAGAGATAAAAATAGAAATATTATTGATTTTAAAATGATTCTGAAGGACAAAGGACAGATAAAGAAAGCTCGTCTTGTAGCAAGGGGATTTACCCAGAGACCTGGAATAGATTATAATGAGACATGGGCACCTGTTGCAAAACTAAGCTCACTAAGATTACTACTAGCAGAAGCTGTAGAGGAAGATCTGTCATTGAATCAGATGGATGTCACAACTGCGTATTTGAATGGTGATTTGGATGAGGAAATACAAATGAAAACACCAGAGTACTTAGAAAAATATTTGATTGAAATAATAAAAGATGAAAGTAGTAAGAAAAATTCAAACTTATTAGTAAAATCTAAAAGAATGTTAGAAGATCTGAGGAATATAAAAGGAGAAAAGGTCTGTGAATTGCAAAAGGCATTATATGGTTTGAAACAATCCGGAAGACAATGGTTTAAAAAGTTGGATACGGAATTAAAATCTTTTGGATTTGAACCATCACTGGCAGACCCTTGTATTTACTCTTTTAAAGAAGGAGGAGATAAAATATTGATTTGCCTTTACGTAGATGATTTAATGATAGCTTATTCATCAGAAAAGAAGTTAAAAAGAGTAAAAGATTTTCTCACAACAAGACTTGGGAAAACCATCTGAATTTTTAGGAATACAAGTTAAAATCGAAAAAGGAAAAATTAAGCTATCGCAGGAAAATTATATAAAGAAAGTTCTTTGTAAATATAATATGGAGGAGTGTAAACCAGCAAGTACACCCATAGAAGCAAGCTTAAAATTAGAAAGAAAAGAAAGGAAAATTGAAAACCTACCATACCAAAATTTGATTGGTACGTTGATGTTCCTTGCCGTGGCTACTAGGCCGGACATAATGTTTGCCGTTAGCTACTTGTCTCAATTTAATAATTATTACGGTGAAGAACATTTTAAATGTGCAAAACGGGTACTTAGGTACCTGAAAGGAACTTTAAATCTTGGAATAAGTTTCGAAAAAACTGAATGTCCTATTTATGGATTTACAGATGCAGATTGGGCATCGTGTGCACTGGACAGGCGATCATACACAGGATACTGTTTTAAATTGTCTAGCGGATGCATTAGCTGGGAATCGAGAAAACAGAGAACAGTAGCCTTGTCTACGGCAGAAGCAGAATACATGGCATTAACAGAAGCTGTAAAGGAGGCTATACATTTAAAAATGTTATTAAATAGCATTGCTAGTAAACAGCAAAGTAGTGTACTCATATACAGCGACAGTCAAGCTGCCATACAGATGTGCAAGAATGAAATTGTCAGCAATAGAACCAAGCATATAGATTTAAGAACACATTTCATTCGACAGCATGTTAAGGACAAAACAATTCATGTTATTTATATGAATACTGAGAGGATGGAAGCTGACATTTTAACAAAAGGACTGCCATCCCAAAGGCTGGAGTCTCTGACCAAGAGTCTAGGAATGTGTTAGGAGGAGTGAAGGTTTTATATGTATTTTGTAATTAGAACACATTGCCTTGACAACGTATTGTTATTTTTGCACATTCTGTCACTAATGTAAACAAACCGAATAAATATAGCTTTCGATATCATGTAGGTGTATTATTAAATACCAAATATCCTACAAAAATGACGTTACATCTACGTTGTGGTGTAGATACGTCTGATATTTTCTATGGGGTCGCATCGCGTCGCGTCGCTTCTGTCGCTCACCTGTGTCATGCTTGGATCTGTAAATGAAATGATATAACGTAGATAAGTATTTTTATTTTTGGATATTCACATTTATTAGAATTATACTAATATTATAAATGCGAAAGTGTGCTTGTTTGTTGGTTTGTCCTTCAATCGCGTTGCAACGGAGCAGCGGATCGACGTGATTTTCGGCATGTGTATAGTTGAAGACCTGGAGAGTAGCACAGACTACATCTTATCCCGGAAAATGAAGGAGTTCCCGCGAGAATCAAAAAAACAAACCACGCGGGTGAAGTCGCGGGCATCAGCAAATTACCTATAATTTAACAAAAAACACAGAGGAAATAAACAGAAAAATTAAATATATACAACTTACCACAGCTTATAATTTTTACGAAAAATATTCGCTACCCAATCGTTAATGGGCACTATTACCTCGCTCTATATGCGATGGAATCGATTATCGATAATCGAATGTCTGATTGATTATCTGAAAAAAATACTATTGCGCTTTCATTGGGGTTACTACTCACTACATCATACTTAGGATAAAAAGATGACTCTAGTAGATCTACGACACGAAGACGGCCGCCTGAATCACGATTACGAAGTTCTTTCCGAATTGCGTTAAAGAAGTCTGATTGCAGCCAAGCGCGTTGTTGGGCCAGTTGTTTTCGTTTTTGTTGATTATATAAGTTATTTTTTTGTTATGTGTGGCAAAAAAGAATTTACCTATTTATCTGGGTCCCAGAGCATAGCACCTGCTCAGAGGAAGATCTTCCTATTGTTGTCGAGCGCATACGAAGGTACAACGCACTCGACAGTATTTTCAGCTATATGAGCCAGTTGTATCCCAATCCTAACTTAGCACCGCCACCGGACAACGATTATGATAATAACGCCATTAAATTGCAAAATATCGCTGGACGACGCCGATTTAAAACTTATCTCGTCGAGCGCTGTGACGTCAGAGCCTTCGATATTGCAGAGACAACTCTTGCGTGCTTATTTTTCATATTATAAATCTCGATGTTCCCATGTTCCTGCAAATAAAATATTATTTATTTATTTGGACTATTTTATTTCGATACCCAGTTTTTAACTAGCTAGTTATAGTCTAACATTTAAACGAGCTAACCAGGGAGAGGTGTAGCAATTTGTACGTGTCATCATACGTACAAATTGCTACACCTCTAAAAACGCTAAAACGTACGTAGTAATGGCAAATAGTCCGCACACATCAAGCCATCGTCTCACTGTATGTAATATTTACACTGTGGTATTAAATTTTAATACTATTCTATGGAAATCATTTTTGATTAACCTTTGTTGTGCTAATGTTTAAGGGTCAACAATAGACTAACCTACAACATACAATTATTAATATCGAGGGAAGGATTTAAACAATGAGTACACACTCATTGTTTAAACCTTTTGCCTTTTAATAATAGATCGGTTGTCACAACAAAAAGTAACTATGAAGTCGTTCCATGTCTACGAAATGTACATTATGTGGAATTTAAAACACTATGATACCAGTACAGAAAAAAACTGAGTTCTTTATAATGTCCTCGAAGGTGTGTGAAGTCTGCCAATCCACACTTGGCCAGCGTGGTAGACTATGGCCAAACCCGTCCCAAAGAGAATGACAAAATTTTTAGCTTCGTAAATGAAAAAAAAGACGTGTGGCACTCGGAGACTGCCGCGGTAAAGCTATTGCATAGCATTTTTATCAACTTACCTAACACTTTGGTTGCTATGACACTTTCGCCTTTATATTCCAAATCATCTTTTCATAAAAATAGTCTTTTTATTTTCAATAATTTGAAGTCAACAACACAAGTAGTCATAGCAACCAAAGTGTTAGGTTTTATTGTAACGGAATTTTTGGATTCGGTCTCCACCCTCAATGCCCGCGATAGAAGCTTAACTCCAGACAATTCTAATGCATTTAAAAATTTAAGTTAATGCATTATTCATAGTACGGCTATTCCGACCATTGTTCTTTCTGTAACAGTTTGGTAAAAAAATGCACGTTAGCTACTAAGCTCTCCGAGAATAATTGTTTACTGTGCAACAAGGGACAACGGGAAAGTTCTGTACTTCCATGCATGGCGCAAACTATGCACGTCCTAATCTACGGATTACGTAAATAGCCATCCATAGAATACATTATAGTAGAGGATGCCAAGTAAGATCGACCTGCACTAATCTGCTAACCAGATGAAAATCATATTTTATCAAAAAAAAAGGGTTTCTGAACATATACCAATAAGGTTGCCATAAGAAATATGGTCCAGGCTATGCATTGATTTAGGGCTTGTACACAAAACTGCGATGCGCTCGCACGTCGCGTCGCAAGAACTTGCGAATTGATTCGCATCGCGCATTCCTGCGATGTTACGTCACACTTGTTGACAGCACTTAGTCGGCTCTGAGACAGCGCCTTGCCGCACGAAATCGCATCGCAGCAATTCGTGTCGCAACTTTCTGCGTTGCGAATTCGCATCGCGTCGCATCGCAGTTTTGTGTACAAGCCCTTACCAATACCTAAATCGATGAGGCTATACGTTAAATAAAAATTATTAAAAATAATTTCTTTTTAAAATTTCACCGCAAGCGACTTGCTTGCCAAATGAACGAAATTCCAATGGAAAGCATACAACATACAGAATAAGCAACAACTAGGTTGCCTACCTTTTTCTGGTCCCTATCACCTGGTTGCCGTGTACAAACAGGTGAGTTGAAATAAATAATTGCACTCATATTATGTGTTAGCATTATTTCTATTTGTCATTATATCTCATGAAACAGGAGGTATAGTGACTGTCAATTTGACTAGTTTCATGTCATTACGGACGCCATGTTGTAATGGTTGGTATAAGTGCGATGTTTTGACGATGGTAAGGCAGTCTCCACCGAGACTTGAACGATTATTGAATACCGCCGGTGTTTAGATCGTTATTTTGATTATGAGCCGTAGATAGCAATCGGGCCTAATCAAGTGATTAATTTATTATTGCCGTAATGCTTTTACCCAAGTAATATAATTAACAATTACCTTGGGGCCGTGGGGCCCGGGGGCTCGAGCTCTTTTTGAGGAAATTTCGAAAAGGGTTATCGAGTCAACCGGGGACCCGAGAGCCGGCGGCTACCTTGGTCAAAGAATTAGTTTGGCCATCCAAAGGGGTAATGCTGCCAGCATCTTGGGTACAATGCCTCGCTGCGGTGGTCTCGATGACGTTTTAGATTTAATTTAATTTAATTTAGTTTTAATTTAATGTAAATAGTTTTAATAAATAACATCAGTTATTGTATCTAAATAATACAATTACCTTAAATCAATAAATCTCTAAAGTAAAATATATTAAAAGTGTTTTATTAATATCTACTTCTGAATTGACTCTTACATATTATGCTTACCACTTGAAAAATACATCCGCAATGCAATCTTAGCACCAGTTTCTTTTGAAATATTTGTTACTAGATGATTCCCGCGACTTCGTCCGCGTGGACCAATTTTTTTCGATTCCCGCGGGAACTCTTGAATTTCCCGGGATAAATAGCCTATGTCCTTCCCCGGGATACAACCTACCCCTGTACCAAATTTTATCAAAATCGTTTGAACAGATGGGCCGTGAAAGCGTAGCAGGCAGACAGACAGACAGACAGACACACTTTCGTATTTATAATATTATAGTATATAGTATATTAGTATGGATTAAGTATGGATTCATAAAGAAGTACCTAGTTAGTAGTTATAAAGCTGCATGCACATGACATTCCTTTATACTTTGCCTACATTCAACATTCACGTTGAAATTGCTTATTGATTAGGGCGCGCATGTAATATTGACTCACAAGCAATGCAGGCCTCCGCCTAGCTCAGTGCAAGCCTTTATAAAAGTAGGTTAAGGTAGTATATAACCTACTAGCGAATGCCCGCGACTTCGTCCGCGTGGTTTGAGGTTTTTTGGTTCCCGCGGGAACTCCTTAATTTTCCGGGATAAAAAGTAGCCTACGTCCTTCCCCGGGATACAACCTATCCCTGTACCAAATTTTATCAAAATCAGTTGAACAGATACATTTGTTTGATTCCCGCGGGAACTCTTCAATTTTCCGGGATAAAAAGTAGCCTATGTGCTATTCCAGACTATAATCTATCCCTATGAAAAATTTCAGCCAGATCCGTTCAGACGTTGGGCGTGATTGAGTAACAAACATCCATACATCCATCCATCCATCCATCCAAACTTTCGCATTTATAATATTTATTTGATTATATTATACTAGATGATTCCCGCGACTTCGTCCGCGTGGACTAAGTTTTTTTGATTCCCGCGGGAACTCTTGAATTTTCCGGGATAAAAAGTAGCCTATGTCCTTCCCCGGGGTACAACCTATCCCTGTACCATATTTCATCAAAATCAGTTGAATAGATGGGCCGTGAAAGCGTAGCAGACAGACAGACAGACAGACAGACACACTTTCGCATTTATAATATTAGTATGGATATGGATTATACGCTAGACGACGCCCGTGACTTCGTTCTCGTGGATTCCGGTATTGAAAATCATTTGGGAACCCTTCGGTTTCCTGAGTTAAATTAAGTAGGCTTTCCATATTTTTTTATTTTTTTGGTGTAGTGGACGACATGTACCTACGCTTAGTCTAAGTTTTAGAACTGCAAATTCGTTCGACCGTAATCGGGCGTTCGATCACATTGGCGTCAAAGTAAAATGGACGCAAAGGCCCTCAATTTGAAGTCACAAATTCAGTACAACCGCTTTTAATTTCGAAACGTTTCATTTCAGCTGGCTGTGAATGCATACACGAAATTGAGCTCTGAAACACGTAGTTCAGGTTCATTTTACTTTGACGCTAATGTGTCCACTACACCCAAAAAATTGCATGCCAATTCCAATTGCATGGTTGCAAGTCAGTTGGTATCGTACATCAGCAGGGCGACAACGTATCTTTTGCATCAATCATTGATACATCGCAATCACCTCTGATTGGTTAACACTCTTCCACTATTAGACAAAATCCATTGACGCAGCAAGAATACCATATAAATTCAGCCAATCAGAGGTGATTGCGATGTATCAATGATTGATGCAAAAGATACGCGGTCGCCCTGCTGAATACAAATAAATGAATCTGAATCCAAGAATTGGTCCGAAAGACCGATATGGTGTGTAAAAAATCGTCCATAACATACATATGAGGTAGGTACTAGGTAATGCCCGCGACTTGGATGGATTGAGGTTTTTTGGTTTCCACGAATTAATTTTCTCTTTCTCTTCTCTTTAATTTTCCAGTATAACAAGTAGTCTATGAGTACTCCAGAGTCCAGACATAATCTATCTCCATAATCTATCTCCGTGCGTCCGTCTCCATCCAAATTTAATCCAGATCCATTCAGCCATTCTGGCGTGATTGAGTAACAAACATCCATCCATTCATCCATCCAAACTTTCGCTTTTATAATATTAATATAGATGTTATCCTAGACTGAACACTATCCTGAGCAGTACCTGTACTAATGGGGCTGGCATGTAATTGATTATAACAGCCCCAAAAAAAAATAAAGAAAAAGAAACTAAATATTATGTAGTCTGTGGCAATACAATATACAATTCACACAACAAAACAGGACCACACTTTAATAGCCCATACATCTGTCGGGCGCGGGAAAGAGGTGCTATATCTTGTTTAGAGTTCCGCTCCCGAGCTAACGACGCCATACTATGTGCCCTGTATATGTTTATCGGCTTTATATTATTTAACTACCTACCTTAGTCCGTACCGGCTCCAAAAATACACTTATTTTTTATGTCGGTACCAAAAATCACTCCTACGGGAACTTATTAACTTTTATTCAGAAACTTTAACACAAGGACTTAAAATCATATACAAATGATAAACCTGCAAAAGTTAAACACTGATTGCAGTGATAATCGCCCTCCTCAAACATTGTACATTGTTGGGTTAAATCAAAAAGACATTAATATTACATTGGCATTTGGCACCGACTCCAAAATATACGAGTACAATTGTATTATTTACATAAATACCTAGAATATAAATGATTATCGCCTGATATTAACGCTTGTTTAAATAAATTATGTTATAAATTAAATTAATTTTTCCTTTTTAGTTTTAGTTGTTAAAAGTCGGTTTTAAAAAAAATATTCTTTATAGCGTCTATGCTAATAGACTAACGGTACTTATGTCAAGTTATACCTAAAGTTTAAAAAAAATGTGCTTGGATAAAAAATATGGTTAGGGTGAATTCATGAATTCACAATACAGGCATTGTTAATTCATGAATTTATAGTGAAACAAAAGAACATAAGATTCAAATTAACATAGAAAAAGATTATAGATATTATTTTATGAATCACTAATACTAGTAGGTACTTATTCTTTGCCACTAGGTAGATGATGCCCGCGTTTCGTCGCTAGAGCATAACACGCCCTCCGTGGCGCAGTGTTGAGCGCTGTTGCCTTCACGTGGGAGGTCCCGAGTTCGATCCCCGGCAGGGTCAATTTGGGAATTTATAATTTCTCAATTTTCCCTGGTCTGGCCTGATGGGAGGCTTCGGCAGTAGCTAGTTACCACCCTACCGGCAAAGACTTACCGCCAAGCGATTTCGCGTTTCGGTACAATGCCATGTAGAAACCGAATTATGGGTTTAATATAACTGCCATACCCCAAACAGGTTAGCCCGCTACCATCTTAGACTGTATCATCACTTACCATCTGGTGAGATCGCAGTCAAGGGCTAACTTGAAGTAGATAAAAAAAAAACAGACAATTCAGCTGCACTAGTAGCATAAAACATGATTCTATTCATTTTTGTTTTATCGAAGTATCGCTTCATATTTCGATAACATTGTTTGTATACACGAGCTCAAACAAATTTAAGCTCCGCCGTAATATAATAATGGTTTCACAAAATTATAACAACGAAGCAAGCGATAAGCCCGCGAACGTGCTTCCCCATACGAGTCAGAATTAACCGTGTTTGAATATCGAATATTTTTTATTTGCTAGCTTTAAGATAACAAGTACTTTGAACTGAGCACTGTCTACCTGCATATCGAGCATATCTGCTTGGGCTCCCAAGCCTCATTTCAGGCACCAAATCATACTAATATTATAAATGCGAAAGTGTGTTTGTTTGTTGGTTTATTGGTTTGTTGGTTTGTCCTTCATCCACGCCGCAAAGGAGCAACGGATTGACGTGATTTTTGGCATGGGTATAGTTGAGGACCTGGAGAGTGACATTTTATCCCGGAAAATTAAGGAGTTCCCGCGGGAATAACAAAAAACTTAAACCACGCGGACGAAGTCGCGGGCATCTGCTAGTACTAGATATTCTAGATATTAATCCATATTTTCACTACTATTATAAACTAGATGATGCCCGCGATTTCGTCCGCGTGGATTTAGGCTTTTTGATTCCCGCGGCAACTCTTGAATTTTCCGGCATAAAAATCCTATGTTCTTCCCCGGGATACAACCTATCCCTGTACCAAATTTCATCAAAATCGGTTGAATAGATGGGCCGTGAAAGTGTAGCAGACAGATAGACAGAGAGACAGACACTTTTGCATTTATAATATTAATATGGATTTATCCGGAATTGTTAAAGAGTTCCCGCGGGAATAAAAACTTAAAGTTCCCTGTGTCCTAACGTTGCCTGGAAGAGATCGCTATCTAAGCGATAAGGCCGCCAGTCATATCCACTTATATGATTGTTTTTGTGTTTTTGTTTATTTTAATGGTGTACAATCTATACTAATATTATAAATGCGAAATTTTGGATGGATGGATGTATGAATGTTTGTTACTCAATCACGCCAGAACGGCTGAACGGATCTGGATGAAATTTGGCACAGATATTGATTATAGTCTGCAATAACACATAGGCTACTTTTGATCGCGGAAAATAAGAGAGTTCCCGCGGGAACCGAATAACCTCAAACCACGCAGACGAAGTCGCGGGCATTCGCTAGTAAATATTATAAATGCGAAAGTTTGGATGGATGGATGTATGGATGGATGTTTGTTACTCAATCACGCCTCAACGGCTAAGCGGATCTGGATGAAATTTGGCACAGAGGTAGATTATAATCTGGAATAACACATATGCTACTTTTTATCCCGGAAAACTAAGGAGTTCCCGCGGGTACCAAAAAAACGCAATCCACGCGGACGTAGTCGCGGGCATCAGCTAGTATGTATTATAAATGCGAAAGTTTGGATGGATCGATGTATGAATGTTTGTTACTCAATCACGCCAGAACGGCTGAACGGATCTGGATGAAATTTGGCGCAGATATTGACTATAGTCTGGAATAACACATAGGCTACTTTTGATCTCGGAAAATTAAAAAGTTCCCGCGGGAACCGAAAAACCTCAATCCACGCGGACGAAGTCGCATCAGCTAGTATACCTACTTTCTTTTCTTTACTTTTACTTAAATTTTTTGTCGATAACATGTCAGCAACATTAGTCTGTAACGTTCACTCTGGTATCGTTCTGCGAAGCCATCAATTCCAATTGCGGGCACTCACCGTAGGTATAGGTATATTGTACGAACTACGAACGAACATCATTCGAACTATGTTTACTCGTAACGCAATTTCCCTCGACAGCAAACAAAATTTGTTTGTTCCGATCGTCCAGTCAGCCGGGCCATTATTTCATTAGTGCTGGTAATGGATCAGCGGGCTGTACGTAACAAAGTTAAGCCTGCAATCACGTGAGTTGTGGCCTGTGCTAAGTGGTCGGTTTTGCAAAGAACATTACTGCCCAGGCCAGAAATAAAGCAATTCCGGGTGAGTAATATTGGTAGCACGAGGCAAGGCCGAGGACTTCTCAAGTGATTTTAAAAGGACGAGGCAACAGCCGAGGCGCTGAAGCGCGAACTTATTCGCAAGTGCGTATTCCTCCATTTGATTTCTAGTCAATCAAATAAATATTATAAATGAAAAAGTTTGGATGGATGTATGGATGGATGTATGGATGGATGTATGGATGGATGTATGGATGGATATATGGATGGATGTATGGATGGATGTATGGATGGATGTTTGTTACTCAATCACGCCGCAACGGCTGAACGGATCTGGATGAAATTTGGCACAGAGATAGATTATAGTCTGGAATAGCACATAGGCTACTTTTTATCCCGGAAAATTAAGAAGTTCCCGCGGGAACCAAAAAACCTCAATCCACGCGGACGTAGTCGCGGGCATCAGCTAGTGTTACATAATTGCGAAAAAAAATTTCGCAGTGCGAACGTATCCTTAGCCCCTAAAAAATATTTATGTTCTTGAATACAAAATATTAGGGCATTACAATTCAGATATTGTGAATTCATGAATTTATAGATGCTTTTGCTGTGGGTAAAAAAAGATAATAAATTACTATTTTGTGGTACCTACTTTACATTGAAATTAACATAGAAAAAGAAGATATAGATATTGATTTAAGACTAGATGATGCCCGCGACTTCGTCCGTGTGGTTTTTGATTTTCTGGGATACAAATTACCCTATGTCCTTCCCTGGGAGACCGGCCTATTCCTGTACTAAATTTCATCAAAATCGGTTGAAAAGATGGGCCGTTAAAGCGTAGAAAGACTGACACAAACTCGTTTTTTTATAAGTACTAGCTGATGCCCGCGACTTCGTACGGGTGGATTGAGGTTTTTTGGTTCCCGCGGGAACTCTTTCATTTTCCGGGATAAAAAGTAGCCTATGTGCTATTCCAGACTATAATCTATCTCTGTGCCAAATTTCATCCAGATCCATTCAGCCGTTGGAGCGTGATTGAGTAACATCCATTCATACATCCATCCATCCAAACTTTTGCATTTATAATATTTACTAGCTGATGCCCGCGACTACGTCCGCGTGGATTTAGGTTTTTTGGTTCCCGCGGGAACTCCTTAATTTTCCGGGATAAAAAGTAGCCTATGTTTTAATCCAGGTTATAAGCTATCTGTGTTCCAAATTTCAGCCAAATTGGTTCAGTAGTTACGGCGTGAAAGCGGAACAAACATACAAACAAACTCACTTTCCCATTTATAATATTAGTAAGGGATTTGATTGATTGATGGATACTACATAATATTAATATTATAGTATATTATTACATTAAAACGCTTAATTTTGTGGGTAAATTCCTATATCTAAACTATGGGAGCTATGCTCGGGCGTTGCCGGGTCAAAGGGCGGGTGGAGGATTAAGGCGGTGGCGTTCTATACCCATGGCTTACTAGGAATTGCTACATCTAAACTTCTAAACTTTAATATTATAAAGAGGAAAAATTTGTTTGTTTGTTTGTTTGTAATGGATTTAAAACTCAAAAACAACTCCACGGATTTTAAAAATTCTTTCACCTATAGAAAGCTACATTATCAGCGAGTAACATAGGCTATATTTTATTTTGTAAAAAAATTGAGATCCTTACGAAAATTGCAATAATGTAAATTAAGTCGGAAAAATTCACCTAATTTAACTTTTTACGTTAAACCTCTATTCGTCTATCAATTCAGACTGTCTTTTAAGTCATATTTATCAAGACAAACATAATGAATACAAGAAAACTTACCAACATTTTTTTTAAACATTTTAATATCTAACTGCTGTAGACAGACTGCGAAAAGCCTAAAAGATCAAAGTCTCAATTTTCTAAACATAGTTCCCAGGCGAGGGCATTGAAAATACGTCGTATTGGAGAATCTTCATTTGAAAATGAAAATCGTCTTGCAAGTCAGAGAGAATACGTGTCGCAATCGCGTGCCACCTGGGGATTAAAAAAAAAGATACGCGCCGAATTGAGAACCTCCTCCTTTTTTGAAAGTCGATTAAAAACGGATACCGACGGGTGCTTAAAATATAATAGAAATTACGTAACATAGCAATGTAAACCTCATCTGTAAATTGTTTACTTTGTTTTTTTTTCCATTATAAAATTACAAATCTGAATTGCACCCGTGCGTAGCCGGACGGACCGCTAGTGTTGACAATATAATAATAATTTCCTCCCGACAGAATTTCCGCCACGGCGGCCAATCTCCAGAGAGATTAGCCATTTGCGCTGTGTTTATCGTCAAACGATTTTCAAAGAGTCAAGACAACTTATTATTGTCGTGAAATGGTCGAGTGCATTACGACATGATCAATTCTACGATATGGGCACGAAATTATATTCTATATCAGACTGCCTCGTCGGTCTAGTCGTTAGCATGTTCGACTGCGGCTGACGAGGTCCTAGGTTCGAATCCTGGATCGGGCCATAGTTAAGTATCGGGTTTTTCTCACTAGAAGTTCTCAGAACTAGCCCGAAGTTAGGAAGTTGGCCGTGTTTTACCCCGTGCCTCGTAAACTCGAGAGCACGTAAAGCCGTCGGTCTCTCTCCCCAGTCGAGTCGGTATTTCCATCCCATGGAGCTTTGAAATCTAATTTAAAATTTGAAATTTAAATTAAGGGAATAGAGAGTCAATTTTACCACATTAGAGAGTGCACCAGTATTTGCGCCGACCCTTGTGCACTGCAATATCTCCCGCCTTGGCCGAAATTCGGTATTAAGGACATTATAATTATTCCTATACCTTAATTTGAAATCACAGAGAAAACATTAATTTGTCCACGAATCAATTTTGAAGCAATGTTCGTAATGTAAATTAATTATCTATGTATCTAGAGTTTTTTTTTTTAATTTTCTGTATCGTATTTTAACAGCGATGTCAATAACGAATTATCTAAACGATTTATCGATGATATTAACAAAATGAATTTGGTTCACGTATCCAGATTAATTTGAACTTATGAATTAACTAGCGAATGCCCGCGACTTCGTCTGCGTGGTTTGAGGTTTTTTTGGTTCCCGCGGGAACTCTTTAATTTTCCGGGATGAAAAGCCTAGCCTATGTGCTATTCCAGACTATAATCTACCTCTGTGCTAAATTTCAGCCAAATCCGTTCAACCGTTGGGGCGTGATTGAGTAACAAACATCCATACATCCATACATCCATCCAAACTATCGCATTTATAATATTAGTAAGATAAATAACTCGACTGATACTCGCAATAGCAACAAGGCCATATTTATTTTTAGATTGCTACTAATGTTCCGTTCCTCAAGAGGAAAAAGGAACCCTTTATAGGACCACTTCGTTGTCCGTCTGTCTTTCAACCACTTTTTTCTCGTGAACGCGTGGAGGTATCAAGTTGAAATTATTATATCAAATACTTAGGTCCGTTGGTGTTGTAAAAAAACAAGCTTCTAAGTCAACGCAATCGAAAGATGCCGGCCATTTATGCCACATATTTTGTATATTTTGACACTCGCCAATGAATCAAAACCTATAGGGTACTAACCTAGAGTCCCGTTAACCTAGAATCATGAAAGGCAAGAAGCACAGACAGCTCAAGTATAGGAAAAAATCCAAGATTTGTTAATTGGGGATCCGAGAATTGTTAAAATCCGTACTTACAGGGTGTCGAATTGTATTTCAGGCGTTACCAGTTTAGCGCCATAATATGTAAGCCAGTTAGTTCACAGCTTACTACGTAGGGCGAGTTTGACTCGCACTTGACCGGGTTTTTTATACTCGTATATAGCTGATATTGGTTTTTATACCTCCTACATTCTATAATAAAATCATAGCATTGCAGAATATTGAGTTCCGTGAATTGGACCGGCTCAATAGAATTGGCACCCGCAGGCCCCGGGCGATGGAAAATTGCGTTATTTCGTACATTGGTTTCATCCAAACTTCGTACCCAACACAGCGTCCACGTCATCGCGAAAGGAAGCCAGGCGAACAAAACCAACGGCGCCAATCAATATACCAAAAAATACCGTACAATTTTGTACCAACAAAATATTACAGGTTACAGATTTATCAAACATATATGTTATTACTATTGGTTTGTCTAACTTTATAATATTATATTACTAGATTACTAGATGATGCCCGCGACTTCGTCCGCGTGGATTAATGTTTTTGATTACCGCGGGAACTCTTAAATTTCCCGGTATAAAAAAACCCTATGTCCTTCCCCGGGATACAACTTATTGCTGTACCAAATTTCATTAAAATCGGAACAGATAACTTTTTGATTCCCGCGGGAACCTTTGAATTTTCCGGGATAAAAAGTAGCCTATGTCCTTTTCCGGGATACAACCTATCCCTGTACCAAATTTCATCAAAATCGGTTGAACGGATCGGCCGTGAATGCGTAGTAGACACACAGACAGACACACTTTCGCATTTATTGACCGAGCGAAGCGAAGGTCTCTGAGTCTACTTGAGTGAATTTGCACTTGTCCGTCCTAGGGTTGCCAACCATACTATAATACTATTATTATTGGTATTGTACTGTATTTCGGGTCTGCGTACTATATACTGTTGAAGAAGCACATAGTACGCAAAAATATTCCATAAAATACTATTTGTGTGAAGTGTACTATATTTTTTTATAGCTTAGTCCGAAAAATACTATATTTCGCTTATGAAATGTTAGCAACCCTATCCGTTTGTCTGTCAGAGCCTTATAACTTCTGAATTACTGAACGTAATTACTTCAAATATAAATATAATATGTAAACCGATGGCCTCCCGCCAAATATGGCTTAAAAAGTTATAAAAATCTTTATTTCAGGGGGGCTCTCATAGAAGCGAATGCGAAGTAAAATATTTTTTATAGCGTTACATATGGTTGTGGTATATCATTTTAAAGATAATTAGGATTAGACTAAAAATATTTTTATTTAAATTTTTCCCCTAAAATTGACGAAATGGGGGGCTTTCAAAGTGGTGATTTTCTAACGTCCAAAGTTGACCTCAGAACTCTCAATTTTCTGAAAGGCTAAGACTGAAACTAGATCAATTATTTGAATTATATCCTGTACTTGAACAACAAATACTAAAATTAGATAAATATTATAAGGAAACGAAATTATTTAATTTTTAATGAGATTTAGTATTTTTAACAGAACCTCACAATGGTGTCAATAGATGGCGCTAATGTTAAGAGATAAATATTATATGGAAACGAAATTGTTTAATTTTTAATAAGCTTCAGCATTCAGTCAGTTTAACAGAACTTCACAATTATGTCAATAGATGGGGCTCTGTAAAAGTTTATTCGTTTTATGGATACCGCGAGGTCTCAGTTCGGGGCGAACCACTAGTAATATTAATATAGATATAGTTATAACCATACAATACTGGGTTGTCCTTCAACTACGCGCAACGGAACAACGGATCGACGTGATTTGTTGCATGGGTATAATTGAGGACCTGGAGAGCGAAATTCTTCTTCATTGTACTATCGCGCTTGTCAGAGCGGTCACACAGACGGGACAGTGGCACATTCAACTATCCGTTCCACTCTTCTCAGATCAGCATCAGCTAGTAAGTAATAAATGAAATGCGTGTCTAACATACGAACCCTGGAAGGGTAAGCCCCCGATGTGCGAAGCCCGTAGTCTAAACCACTACACCATACTACATAGTGTAAGAGACAATAAAGAAGTAAGTATTTATGAGATACTGTTAATATATTTGTACTCTGAGTTGGAACTTGCACGAGTAAATGGTTAAACGTGTAGAGGTTGCACGAGAGATTTAATGTAATTAGATAAAAGTTGGCTAAACTTAAAGATAATATTCATTTGATCCGGCCACGATTGCTCAAAATGCGATCCAAACACAAAAGTATTCAATAATCGCTGAGTCTGCCGGCAGGAGACTGCATTAACATCGTCAAAATACTCGCATTTATACGAACAATTTTTTTAATATGGCGTCCGTATCCGCAGATTAAATCGAATGACATGAAACGAGTCAAATTGACAGATATTATACTTCCTGTTTCATGAGATATAATGACAAACAATTTTAAGACGATTGATTTTTACAGCTCTCTGATAAATCATAATATAATTTCTAGGTCATCACAGTAAACAGTAGACGCCATGGATTCCGGCCACGCACGCACGGTGTGGAGTTTGCACATATAAAAGCACTGTTTTACGAGTTTGCCAAATAAACCATCGTCGCATTGTCAATACGGCTTATTTGTTTAGGCAGTCAATAAATTGGGACGCCGGGAACCTTGTAAAGGAGGATTCAGACTAATAATACGATTATACTTCGAAGTTTTACTCACGTAGGTAAGTCACGTATATGAGAAACTTACGAAATATAAATAGTCTTGTAAGTGCTTACGTAAAAACTTACAAGTGTCGTGGTCTAATTCATAGAGACGCTGATGACAAAACTACCTACAATCTACTTATTACCTATTCTGTGCTACAATAGGGAATATGCATAAAATTTAAATTTGTCTCAAATATTTTTTTCTAGATTCTTTATTGTCTTTACATTATACTTAAAAGGTATTTTTTTTATTTAGTTATTATTAAAACCCAGAAAATATTAAATAGAAAGTGAAAAATAAGGGAGGCAAATTCAAACTTGCAAAACGCGTCACCATTGGTCGAAACGAAATGTGACGTAAATGGTCACGTCAGTGGATTTATCGGCGTCGATATTCATACTGTGTTAGTAGTGTTTGTGAGAAAAAATTATTTAAAACTGTATTCCTGTGTGATTACTTGTTAAATAATAATAATTATGAAGTAACTGAACTGAATCGCTATAGTAAACAAACACGGGAAATAACCAATGACGTCATCAAAAGCGCGCGATTAATGGTGGCGTTTGAACGGCTCAAATTTATACTTAACTTTGAAACACCAATTAACGTAATTATTTGACTATTTTCAAACCTATTTATATTTTTTACTATTTTACAAAGATGTAAATGATTGATTTAAGAAATAAAAATAAATCATGCATATTCCCTGTTACCTGCACTATTACATTTAGGGGCCCTACTGGCAACGCTTAAAGCAATACCTAAGCAATATTACTCCAAATATCGTAAATTAACGTTCCTAAAATAAGGTTTAAAACTATTGTAAAACACGAAAGTGAACCATAATGAAACAATATTGCTTTAACGGTTGGCACAATGGCTCCAGTATGCGAGATTGAAGGCCAGATATTGCAACGAGTAAATAAATACAACTATATATGGTTTTATTGAATAAATAGCATGTCATTTATGAAATTATAGGGCAATACTTGCAATCATACGTTTTTATACGTACACAAACTTTTGAGTACTAGTGGTTCGCCCCGAACTGAGACCTCGCGGCGCCATCCATTGACATCATTGTGAAGTTCTGTTGTAAATAATAGGCTCATTAAAAATTAAATAATTTCGTTTCCATATAATATTTATCTAATTTTAGTGTTTGTTGTTGCTTGGATAAATAAATATTCGAGTTTTCCATCGTATTTATTCTAAAAGTAAATAGCAAATCATGTTCCTATAAATAACGCAATTGAAACGCTCCACGTATGAAAAGGCTCTAATGTTTGTCTGTCTCTTGTAAATTATAGATATGTCATCGCAGCGCTACGCTTCAATTTCACAAGATTCATATTAAGAAGAAATTTTTACGCGATTGCGAAAATTCGTGCCTATACTGACTACTGAGAGTTATATCGACTTATTTGAGACATGACTGTTTTGCGCTATTTTTTATTGCGAGATTCGATACAAATTATTCTAATCTTATAGTAGGTACATATAGCCCGTGTATACTTACTAATAAAAAAAGACATGTGGCACTCGGAGACTGCCGCGGTAAAGCTATTGCATAGCATTTGTTATCAACTTATGTAATTATAATTATTTATTTTATGCAGTATTTTTTTTCCTTTGTTTTTCTTTGATATTAATTCAAGTTACTAAAAGTTCAAAGTTCAAAGTACAAGTCATTAAAAGTTCTGCTATTCATCGATAGATGGCAAAACTAAAAAGTATCACCGCCACAGATCACTCATATACTAGTCCCTGGGGACAGATAGGACAGTGCAAAAGTTGACGGTTAGTTCCGGTGGATTCGCAAAGCGCTAGTGTCGCAAAAGGTGTCGCGAAGTGCATATATGCGATCGCGAAATACTCAGATCTTTGGTAAGAGAAATTAGCATCTATGATCTATCGTAGTAATTTATCAGTTAGGGGAAAGGGGCCTAAAGCGGATACGTTAAGATTGAGGTTGAATATGAGTAGCTTGTTAATCGATGTTAACCTAAGCTTTAACACAAACGAATAGTGAGTTTAATGGCGCATAAAATCATTCATAGAGATTTAAGATCGGTTGATAAAAAATAAAGTTATAAGGAAATTTGTAAAACTCAAAGAAAAACCGCTTTGCCCTATGGGGGGGCCTAAAGCGGTTTTAGGTATCGGGCAAAGCGGACATACTAAAGAAATGCAAAGTAAGTCATATAATCTTTATTGTTTCATAAGAAAAACGTACAAGTAAAACATTTTAATCGAAAAGGAGCAAGTCCTTTCACAAATACTTGACCCTGATTTCAGATGTCTGTCAAGTGTGGTGAGAGGTATAACAAACTTTTTAACCGACTTCCAAAAAAAGGAGGAGGTTCTCAATTCGGCGCGTTTTTTTTTTAATGTATGTCAGTGCATATCTCCGTGGTTTCTGAACTGATTTGAAAAAAAAAATTCTATCAGTCATCAGAGGAACTTTCGAGGTGGTACCAAAAAAAAATCTGAATCCAAATCCTCAACCCTGACACTAAAAAGTTAATAATAAAAATTCTTTCCAAAAAACCGACTTCCAACGCCACTGTACAGTACAAAATAATTTTGATTTCTACCCACTATGTCGAAGTCGGGCGAGTCTGATGCGTCAACTTTGCTTATCCTTGTTATACCCGCCCGACTTCAACATAGTGGGTAGAAATCAAAATTATTTTGTACTTTACAGTGGCGTTGGAAGTCGGTTTTTTGGAAAGAATTTTTATGCGCCGTAGATTTCACAGATCTCTTCAGATCTGTAACTTCTTTTAGAGCACTGGTCATGGCTGTCTCGTCCCACGCGGCTTGAGCAGTTTATATTCTGTATTTATTCACCATCTGAAAGGATACCTACAATATTGATATAACAGAATTCATTACATCCTAGTCGTGGGCAAAGCGGATAGGTAACCGCTTTGCCCGAACCGCTTTGCCCTTTTAGCCTTATAATTTTTGCAATCAAAAATAACATCAAAATTAGACAAGTACATACAAGTCGGCACTTTTAAATCATAGTCAAATACACAAAAGTCAAGACTAATTTATCAAACAGGGCATACTTAAGCTATAAATAAAGAAAACACACTATACTTACCGCTTTTTTTTTTTCGAAATACACCCAATTTTGATTTTTTTACTGCGCCTACTCTATTACACGTTCTCGCAGAGTCGGACGAGTGCCCCAAGGGGAGCGGGGGGAGGGCGTCGCTCCCGCGCGCTTTGATGCTCCTAGCTATTGACGCGTTAATTTAAAAATACAAAACCGCTTTGGGCACCATAACCGCTTTAGGCCCCTTTCCCCTATCTATGACATACCCGGAAATCAGTCAATAGATTATGAATTCTATATTTTAAAACCTTGATAAATGAATATCGGCGTTGCATAGCAACTCGTTGATTTTTTGGTCTCCAAGAATGTAATGGAACCGTAATCCTTGCGCTTCATGGAAATGGTGTTATCACGAAGCGTTGATCGAGAGTTGGTGAAATCGAAAGCTAAGTACCTAGGCAGATTTCTTAATATATAGTATTTCGAGAATCAGTTATATTGATTCGTGATTTATGAGCGCTCATGAGTTACTTGGGGAAATGAAGGTCGTTATCGACAATGTGTTAACTATAAAGGTCGTTATCGACAATGTGTGGATTATTACTGGTCGTTATCGACAATTAGGCAGAAATCACTGGTCGTTATCGACACTTAGGCAGAAATTACTGGTCGTTATCGACAATTAGGCAGAATCCTAACACATCTATAACTGAGATGATTATTACTGGTCGTTATCGACAATTAGGCAGAATACTAACACATCTATAACGGGGATTATTATTACTGGTCGTGATCGACAATTAGGCAGAACACTTACGCATCTTTAACTATGATTAACAGAAGTTTGTATTGGGTCTTGGGGCATCACGAACGGTGATGTCATAGTCAATGTGAATGTACAGGTCTCCGAGATGACGCACACCACGATGAGAGAGAGAGCGACAGGACACAAAGGCGAGATATAGTAATACGAGGCGGCCAGCGCCCGTAGACTTGTGTACAGGTATGACTCCATCGGGTATATAGATCATTTCGGTGACATTCTGTTCCATTGAACATCCCTATATATCGGTAATAAAGTTGTCCGTTTGTATTTATATTATTGACGTGGACGTATTCAAAGAAATAAAGCAGATAAGTAATGGAATAGAATGGCTTGCCGACAAGAGGTGTTGTGACATAATTTATCTGCGTGGGTATTTTTTTTTGGTAAATCAATTTAAATTAAATTAAAATTTAATAAAAATAAAAATAATAATAATCCAAACAAAAAATAATACTGCATTTGTGATAATAATAATAAAATGTATGTAATATAGAGTAGGTACTCACTCATTTGCTTTCACTATTTTTTCTTGACTTTCTTCATTAATAAATGCACTTTGTTTATTCATATTTAAACCACTTTGTACATTGAGGTTTTTTGATTCCCCTTGGACACCCGGACTATTGAAAACATAATTCTTTAAAATTATTTCGCCTTTATATTTTCAACAACTTGAAGTCAACAACACAAGTAGTCATAGCAACCAAAGTGTTAGGTTTTTTTTCGTTACGGAATTTCTAGATTCGGTCTCCACGCTCAAGGCCCGCGATAGAAGCTATGCAATAGCTTAAAAAAACCGGCCAAGTGTGAGTCGGACTCGCGCACCGAGGGTTCCGTACAAACCTGTAGTAAGTTTTAAATTATTAAAAATATTTATATTTTAAATCTTTGAGTTGATAGAATGAAAGGTAAATTGCGGTTTACGATTTATGACGTATTAAAAAAAAACTACTTACTAGATCTCGTTCAAACCAATTTTCGGTGGAAGTTTGCATGGTAATGTACATCATATATTTTTTTTAGTTTTATCATTCTCTTATTTTAGACGTTACAGGGGGGGGGACACACATTTTACCACTTTGGAAGTGTCTCTCGCGCAAACTATTCAGTTTAGAAAAAAATGATGTTGCAAACCTCAATATCATTTTTGAAGACCTATCCATAGATACCCCACACGTATGGGTTAGATGAAAAAAAAATTTTGAGTTTCAGTTCTAAGTATGGGGAACCCCCAAAATTTATTGTTTTTTTTCTATTTTTGTAAGAAAATCTTAATGCGGTTCACAGAATACATCTACCTAGCAAGTTTCAACAGTATAGTTCTTATAGTTTCGGAAAAAAGTGGCTGTGACATACGGACGGACAGACAGACAGACAGACAGACATGACGAATCTATAAGGGTTCCGTTTTTGCCAAATTTGGCTACGGAACCCTAAAAAGTCCACACTGATCCGTAAAAGAACACATTTCTGTCGTACATTTGGTAGGTATAATAATCATCCTATAGATTTTATACATTACAAAATAAGTGCGTAGGTACATATACTCAGAAAGAAAATTTTTACTGAGGCCTAATTATAACAAGATGCCCGTGGCTCCGTCCGCGTTGATTAGGTATTTAGATTCCCGCAAAAACTCTCTATTTTTAACCGACTTCCAAAAAAGGAGGAGGTTCTCAATTCGGCGCGTATCTTTTCTAGAATAAAAAACGTCCTTCCCCGGGGTTCAACCTATCTCTACTGCAAATTTTATCAAAGCCGGTTGAAAAGATGGGCCGTGAAAGCGTAGCAGACAGACAGACACACTTTCGCATTTATAATATTAGTATTAAAAATAATATTCAACTAATTTAAATATTATTTTTAATATTAATATTTAAAGTAACTGCCTCGTTGGTCTAGTGGTTAGCATAGTCGACTGCGGATCACGAGGTCCTGGGTTCGATTCCCGGTCGGGCATAAAAAGTTAGGTATTGGGTTTTTCAATTAAGAAATTCTCAGTGCCAGCCCGGAGTTGGAAATTGGCGGTGTTTCACCCCCGTGCCTCGGAGAGCACGTTAAGCCGTCGGTCCCGGTTATTATCACTAACATGATAATAGTCGTTAAAGCCCGCCAACGCGCATTGGAGCAGCGTGGTGGGTCTAAGCTCTAATTCCCGCTCTCCTATGAGAGTGGAGGCCTGTGCCCAGCAGTGGGACGTTAATAGGCTGTAGTGATGATGATGATGATTTAAAGTATGGAAGTATGGATAGTATTTATATTGCATAGATATCGGAATAGCCTTAAGCCTAAGTTTTAAAACAGCAGTGCAGCGTACCTATATATCTTTTATAAGACACTTAGTACCAGCAAAGTTTCAGATAAGCATCCAATCAACCAACTTCTGCGTTCACGAGACATAATTAAGCGATAAAGGTTTTACCAAAAAATACTCTGAACTTTCAATTTTTTAATTTTCGCTAAACAAAAGTGACTATACTAAAGAACTAAACAATAGTGAGACTTTTCGAAGTTATGTGCGTTTTAATATCCTTATCCTTACTAATATTATAAATGGGAAAGTGAGTTTGTTTGTATGTTTGTTCCGCTTTCACGCCGTAACTACTGAACCGATTGCTTTGAAATTTTGCAGACGTAAAGTTAGAAGTCCGGATTAAATAATAGGTACTTTTTATCCCGGAAAATTAAAGAGTTCCCGCGGGAACTAAAACTCCTCAATCCACGCGGACGAAGTCGCGGGTATCAGCTAGTACATATATAAATCAACTGCTATTCGTTTGTCTCGCTCTAACCCGAGAACCGAGATTTTGCTGATTTTGGTTTTAAAATGTTTGTCGTAGTCCAAGGAAGGTTTAAACGGTGAGAAAATATGGAAAAATTGCGAGGAAGATAGGGCAGCACAACGTCTGCCGGGCCCACTAGTATTAAATGTAACTTGCATCAAACGGTGAAGGAAAACATTGTGAGGAAACCTGTATGCCCAAAAGTGTGTGAAGTCTTCCAATCCGCACTTGGCCAACGCGGTGGACTATGGCCAAACCCTTCTGATTCCGAGAGGGGACTCGTGGTTAGTAGTGAGCCGACAATGGGTTGATAAGATGATGAGTAGATCTTTTAGGAATAAATTAGGCCGAATGCACACCGCAAAGTAAAAGTCCGCATGCGAGATTTTATACACGATCAATATAATCGGTCCATGAAATAAAAAAATAACAAAATAAATCAACTTTCTTTTCAATATTTTTGCTACAAAATTTTCTAATGGCTAAAACTTCAAAACTACCATGATTTATGACATAATAATATTTCAAAACTAGATGATTGCTGCGACTTCGTCCGGGTGATTAATATTTTTTTCGTACCACTTGCTCAAAAAAGTGACATTCTATACCACAAAAAGCGAACATAACAATAGTCATTTTTAATCTGTTAAAAACAGGGAAAGAAATTTGTACTGAATTTCATTCATCCTCTAGGGGGAGAATGTGATTTAAGAATACTTACCGAAATTTATACTGAACTACATCTGTGTTTACACCATTGAGTTTGTATATAAAGCATTAAACATCTTTTTGAAAAAGGAATACGCATTTATTATGCAGTTATGATTATTATTTATTAAATAAAATTACGAAAACCGACGAGGCCGTATGAGCTTGATGCCTTTGCTTTTCTGACAAAAAAAGATTAGTCTAGGAATTTGCCACGTTTTTGTTTTCTTCAAATACCTAAACGTTAAGTTTATTTTAATGTATTTTTATAAATAAGTTAATGTTCTAAACAGTTCCTCAGACGCAAGAACAGAGAAATAAGTACCTACTCAAATCAATTCATCATACTTTAATATTATAAATGCGAAAGTCACTTTGATTGTTGGTTTGTTGGTTTGTTGGTTTGTCCTTCAATCGCGCCGCAACGGAGCAACGGATTGACGTGAATTTTGGCATGGGTATAGTTGAGGACCTGGAGAGTGACATAGGCTACTTTTTATCCCGGAAAATTAAGTAGTTCCCGCGGGAATAACAAAAAACTTAAAACACGCGGACGAAGTCGCGGGCATCAGCTAGTCAACAATAAATGTACCAAAAAAAAAATGTAACTCTCTCTCTATCAATAATTGGACCAATGTTTCGAATGTTAACTTTTACTTTTAATTGTAATTGTCATAATAAATGCTTAACTCATATTATTATTGTGTTAATTTTTTCGCAAATGGTACGAAAAGTAGAGTATTTTCCTCGGTGATAAAGCTGTCTTAGTCTTGGGTGAACTTAAATCCCTCGCTACACTCAGGACTCGTCTTAAATCCCTCGCTTCGCTCGTGATTTAAGTTTTTAACACCCTCGCTACGCTCGGGAGTAAACCTCGAGTCCTTCGTTACGCTCGCGATTTAAATTGTCACCCGCGACAGAAGACACTGCTTTATCCCCTTGGTTAATAATCTACTATTTCGTACCACTTGCTCAAAAAAGTGACATTCTATGCCACAAAAAGCGAACATAACAATAGTCATTTTTAATCTGTTAAAAAAACGGAAAGAAAATTGTACTGAATTTCATTCATCCTCTAGGGGGAGAATGTGATTTCAATTTGGAATACCTACTTACCGAAATTTATACTGAAATACATCTGTGTTTACACCATTGAGTTTGTATATAAAGCATTAAACATCTTTTTGAAAAAGGAATACGCATTTATTATGCAGTTATGATTATTAAATAGAATTACGAAAATCGACGAGGCCGTATGGGCTTGATGCCTTTGCTTCTCCGACAAAAAAATATTAGTCTAGGAATTTGCCGCGTTTTTGTTTTCTTCAAATACATAAGCGTTTAGTTTATTTTAATTTATTTTTATAAATAAGTTTTTGTTCTAAAAATACGTTACGATGTTAAATCAAAGCGACAGTGACAGTGAGTTGTCGGATTCCATCAGTGCAAATGCTGCCGCAATAATAAATAATTTGCTTCCAACAAAATCCAAGGAAAATTATTTAAAAACGTATGAACTCTCTCTATCAATAATTGGACCAATGTTTCGAATGTTAACTTTTACTTTTCATTGACATTATTTTTAATAAATGCTTAACTCATGTTATTATTGTGTTAATTTTTTCGCAAATGGTACGAAAAGTAGAGTATTTTCCTCGGTGATAAAGCTGTCTTAGTCTTGGGTTAACTTAAATCTTCACCCGCGACAGAAGACACTGCTTTATCCCCTTGGTTAATAATCTACTATTATTGCAGCGGGACATCCCTAATTTTCCGGGATAAAAAGTAGCCTATGTCCTTCCCCGGGATACAAACTGTCCCTGTAGCAAATTTCATTAAAATCGGTTGAACAGGTGGGCCGTGAAAGCGTAGCAGGCAGACCGACAGACAGATAGACAGACTTTCGCATTTATAATATTAGTATGGATGTACATTTATTATGATCTATAAATCTTAAATTCAATAAAATGCAGGTTGTCGAAATGTAACCCTGAATTATAGTATAGCACAGAGTATGTCCTCTGAGCAGAGCATAACTTATGGCTCTTATTAAAGTTTCAGTTGCCATTAGGCTCAAAGGAATCACCACGTGTATGTGCATAAAGGATTTTTGTGTGGAGGGTTGCTAGTTGCTACAGACACCGTTGCATGGAATTTTTAATCAAAGAGCCGTCGTCGCCCGTAGGCTTGCAACATTGCGTGGCAAAACGGGCTTTTTTTTAATGGCGTAAGTATTAACTTTTTATTTTATTAATAAATTTAATACGACTTCTTAGTGTGACTCATTGTATACTAGCTGATGCCCGCGACTTCGTCCGCGTGGTTTAAGTTTTTTTGATTCCCGCGGGAACTCCTCAATTTTCCGGGATAAAAAGTAGCCTATGTCACTCTCCAGGTCCTCAACTATACTCATGCCAAAAATCACGTCAATCCATTGCTCCGTTGCGTCCGTTGCGGCGTGATTGAAGGACAAACCAACAAACCAACAAACCAACAAATAAAGTGACTTTCGCATTTATAATATTAAGTATGATGATATGATTGACGCATTACCAGTTTTAACTTTTTATATGCATGAGTCAGTAGCATTAATCTGATGGTTTTTAGGGTTTCGTACCTCAAAAGGAAAAAACGGAACCCATAAAGGATCACTTTGTTGTTCGTCCGTCTGTGTGTCAAGACCTTTTCTCTCAGGAACGCATGGAGGTATCAAGCTGAAATTCATATCAAATACTCAGGTCTACTGTCCCTTAGAGCTGTGAAAAAATCAAACTTCTAAGCCAATTCAATCAAAAGATACAGCCGTTTATGCTGCAAATTTTCGACACTCAAAATCATGAAATTTGGTACGAAGCAACGTCTTATAGCACAGATAAAGAAAAAATTGCGAATAGCATACATTTTTAGTTACATCATATATTAAAAATATTTTTAATAATTTTAAACTTACTACCCCTTTCCTCATGAACGCGTAGAGGTATGAAATGGAAATTCATATCAAATACTCAGGTCTATAATACCTTTAAGCTGTTACAAACTACTGTCCCTTGGAGCTGTGAAAAAATCAAACTTCTAAGCCAACGCAATCAAAAGATACAGCCGTTTATGCTGCAAATTTTAAATAATTTTTAACTTACTACAAGCTTGTACGGAACCCTCAGTGCGCGAGTCCGACTCGCGCTTGGCCGGTTTTTTAAATATATTAATACCGTCAGTAGTGATGTACAGATAAGTAGTCATAATAAATTATTATGAAAAGATGGAATGGATGGAAGTCCATTGTGAAGAAAACAGATTTATCTGTCTGTCTGCTACGCTTTAATGGTCCATCTTTTCAACCGATTTTGATGAAATTTGGTAGAAAAGAAAGGAAAAAATTATTTAAAAAAAGTCAAAGTCGCGGGCATCATCTAGTGTAGATTAAAGTGGATTCATGTCACACTACGTACGGGTCAGGTATGCTGAAGAATTTATCGTCATCCCCGGCCATCGCCCACCCAACGCCGGTCCAATACTGAGCACGCGCCCCCTCAGAGGCATAGTCCACCACGCTGGTCAATTTAGCTGATTGGCACAAGTTTGAGTACATTATGGAGCATTCTCAAGTAAGAACTAATCATGATGTCCAACACCGCTGAAGAATAGCTTTAAAACGCACATAATGCCAAAAAAAGTAAAATATGCTACGTGAACCTCGAACGCGGGGCCGAGGACTTAAACAAGAGGCTAGCCCTTGTGAAGAATAAGTTTCTCTATATAATACTATAAGATACTAGATGATGCCCGCGACTTCGTCCGCGTGGATTAAGGCTTTTTAATTTCCTCGGGAACTCTTCAATTTTCCGGGATAAAAAGTAGCTTATGTCCTTCCCCGGGTATCAAACTAACCCTATACCAAATTTTATCAAAATTGGTTGAAGAGATAATCTTTTTTGATTCCCGCGGGAACTCTTGAAATTTCCGGGATTAAAAGTAGAATATGTCCTTCCCCGGGTATCAAACTAACCCTGTACCAAATTTCATCAAAATCGGTTGAACAGATGGGCCGTGAAAGTGTAGCAGACAGACAGACAGACACACTTTCGCTCAGATTATCAGATCTTCCGTTCAAGGTGTAAAGTAAATGACGGCAGGGAACAGCATAGTGCACATTATAATAAACGTCTGCTCCCTTTGTTCTGCACAACAGTGAGAGACGAGATAACCAGACGTTATCACGGCTACCAATGCACAAGCGATGGCGGGTAAAGACTTTTAGAAATACCGTGGAAACTTTTCGTCTGGGATAAAATGTTGCCTATGAATGCTATGCATGCATGCTATCTCTGAACATAACGTCCTATAGTATATCCATTCTAATATTATATAATATGCGAAGGTTGTACTTTGTCTGTCTGTCATTTACATTTTACGGCCACCAACCATTTTAAATGTAAACTGACAGATAAAAAGACACATTTCCGTTTTTATATCACAAAAATGACCCTTTTATACAAAAACTCAATAAATTAATCAATAAAACCAGTATCTTTATTTTTAGTCTTCATTTCACTCTGTGGTTAGTCATTTCACAGTTTAAAAACACAAAGACTCTTTTCCATTTTTCTCACACAAATACAAAAACAAAAAAAAACAAATAACGGGTCGCGTACTGCTCACAGGAAATATTATGTATCCATAGATTTATGCCATAACTCACTAACTAACACTAACTCACCACTAACTAACTATGTACCTATGTAAACAAATTTTGGAATTTAGTATTAAGCAGAATTTAACGAACTTCGAACTGTCGTATACAAAATACCCAATTTTATTTTTATTTTAGGCGTATTTTTTAAGTTTTTATTTTTTAATAAATATTAACTTGTTAAGTATTTCTATTTTTACCAAAGGATCCATTAGTGATATCGTATTGTCATAATTGTGTCAGCTTGTATGGAAATTGGTTCTTCAAGTGAAACTTGACACAAACCCGCTCTTATCTGATAACTTGAACTATTTAAAACAGCGTTTAAGTGATAAATGATTTTTGTATCCATAACTATAACAATGCTCGTAATTGAGTTGTATCCATTTTCCCGTCTCAGTTCATATTGGTACGTGCTCTTACATTTATTAGGGTAATAACAATTTCTACGAACGAACCGAGAAATCTGGCACTTATTCTACGACTGAAACTTTCTGTAGGTATTTTGTAAGGATCTTCAATAAATGTTTGAAATTTTGAAAGTATTCGTGGTGCAAGGTTACAGAATAGCACGGGTTCTCTTTCAGATAAAGGGTTTAGCATACTTAGAAATCGATACAACCATCCCATCTGTTTTTCGCTCAATCAATAATCAACCTTCTGAAAACAGTAATTCTTTATTTTACCTATCTATGCTTCTTTTTCTATACTAATATTATAAATGCTAAAGTTTAGACGGATGGATGTTTGTTACTCAATTACGCCAGAACGGCTAAACGGATCGGGATGAAATTTGGCACACAGATAGATTATAATATGGAATAACACAAGCTACTTTTTATTCCGCATAATGAAAGAATTCCCGCGGGAGCCAAAACACATTTTTACAACTGTAGGTATAGCAGGGTAAAGATTTATTATACTTAAATTAGAACAAAAAACTACTATATTCAGGAGTTTGAATAGGCGGATTAGAACTCCTTGAATACGTCCTCGAGCAAGCAGCTGAAAGGATTGCCATAATTGTTGGTATTATTTGAAATATAATATGAAAGTAGTTTTATAAGCCGATTGTGTACTATTTATATTTTTTCTTTATGTTTTTTTATCTTATACTGAGGACTCCAAATCGTGGAAGTATTTATATTCCATAGGAGATCTTACAAACGAATTATAGAGAAGTATAAGTGTTGAAGGTAGTTTAAATTCCTTGGAAACCCTTAAAACAAATCCTAACATCTTCTAAGCAACGACCTCAATTTACAAAGACGGGCCCTGTCAAACAAAGAATGTCGACTTATTTTAGTAACGCCCTCTAGTCTGAAAAGTGGGATAGTGCTATGGCGGGGACAAGGACAGGTTTATGCGGGTGAGGGGCATGCTCTACAAGTCGGACGCCCGACTTTTTTAACCAACCTCCAAAAAAGGAGGAGGTTCTCAATTTGGCGCGTTTTTTTTAAGCTATTGCATAGCTTCTATCGCGGGCCTTGAGCGTGGAGACCGAATCCAGAAATTACGTAACGAAAAAAAACCTAACACTTTGGTTGCTATGACTACTTGTGTTGTTGACTTCAAGTTGTTGAAAATAAAAAGACTATTTTTATGAAAAGATGATTTTGGTTGCTATGACTACTTGTGTTGTTGACTTCAAGTTGTTAAAAATATAAAGGCGAAATAATTTTAAAGAATTGTGTTTTCAATAGTCCGGGTGTCCAAGGGGAATCAAAAAGGTTTTTTGATTCCCCTTATATTTTCAACAACTTGGTAACGCCACACATTAAAGGAAGCTCTCGAGGTGGTCGCATAAAAAATTCTGACTCCAAATCCTCAACCCCGATACTAAAAAGTTAAAAATAAAACTTCTTTCCAAAAATCCGAATTTCAAAGCTATTGTAAAGTAAATAAAAAATAATTTTGATTTCTACCCACTATGTGGTAAAAATGTTGCACTACTAAGCAAAGTTGACGCATCAGGCTCGCCCGACTTCAACATAGTGAGTAGAAATCAAAATAATTTTTTACTTTACATTGGCTTTGGAAGTCGGTTTGGAAATATTTTTTTTCTATGAAAGGGCCCACCTACATACGAGTATATATCGATGCTTATAAGCCATACTGCCTCGTTGGTCTAGTGGTTAGCATAGTCGACTGCGGATCACGAGGTCCTGGGTTCGATTCCCGGTCGGGCATAAAAGTTAGGTATTGGGTTTTTCAATTAAGAAATTCTCAGTGCCAGCCCGGCGTTGGAAGTTGGCGGTGTTTCACCCCCGTGCCTCGGAGAGCACGTTAAGCCGTCGGTCCCGGTTATTATCACTAACATGATAATAGTCATTAAAGCCCGCCAACCCGCGTTGGAGCCGCGTGGTGGGTCTAAGCTCTAATTCCCGCTCTCCTATGAGAGTGGAGGCCTGTGCCCAGCAGTGGGACGTTAATAGGCTGCAGTGATGATAGTGATGAAGCCATACTGTTGCAATTATATTAAGGTGCAATTATATTAAAGGTCACAACTCGTACTATATAGCCGTAGGTAATAATGAGGTTTCCATCGCGGCGAAAGCTCAGACCGTACCGCCCTTGGGCAGGTTTCGGTTTCAGGAGCATGCGATGTCTAACGATGTTATCGCCGCTAGCACGCGATATTCGCGGAGAACGAAATCACGTACCTATTTCTTTGAAATTGCCTAACAATTACTTTGACATTGCGTTTGGATTAGCAAACGAAAAATCAATTTATCTACTCCAGCATCGAAAAGTTCCAATTTCGAATTTGACAACTATATCGAATTGAACCCTCTTTCGTGTTTGCTTCTCATAACGATACAGTTCGTTGTATGGGAGCTGTATCGTTATGAGTCGTAGCTGTATCGATATGGTTAACTTCATAAATAGGATACCTATAGCTTAGCGGCTCTGGGTTCTGGCACTTGATTGATTTGACTTTTTTATTAATTTATAAAGTAAAAAATTATAAAGACGTCCTTGTCGTAGATAAAATCTTGTATGCAACTGTACGTAATTAGTCATTTTAATTCTCGTACTATCCTATTTTGATACTCGGCAAGCCTCGTATCAAAAAACAGCACCCGAATTAAAATGACCCTCATTACGATACAGTTGCATAAATAGCTAATATATAACTGCCATTATCATTCTCTATTTCTCAAACAACTGCTTGGTCAAACAACACAAAATTTCTCACAATCTTTCTCAAAATTTCGCCTGTCGCTACGCTTTAACTGCTCATCTTTTCTAGCAATTTTTAGGGTTCCGTACCAAAATGGTAAAATTGAACCCTTATGGTGCGACTTTCTCCGTCTGTCTGTCCGTCTGTCCGTCCGTCACACTCGATTATTTCAGTAACTACCGAAGCTATCGACATGAAATTTGGAATAGTTGTGTATATTAGTGGCCCAAAAACACTGGAATTAAAAAAATTGGTAATTATTTTTGTTCTTATTTAAAAAGGGGGGAAAATCGGAGGGTTGAAATTTAAAAGTGAGATAACTGTACCGTGTGGGGTATCATATGAAAGGGTTTACTTTGTACATTCTAAAACAGATTTTTAATTATTTTTAGTCATGATAGTTTTTGATTTATCGGGGAAAAAGTCTAAAAAAATACCGTTCCCCCCCCCCCTTATCTCCGGAGTTTACCAATGGAAAAATCTGAAATAATTATGGTCAATAGGAATTTTGTATATTTTACAGGAAAACTATAGCCAATGCTCTAACTAGCATAGTTTTTTTGATATTAACAGTAAACCTCGTACTCGTCGTCAAATAAACATATTGGTTTTTGCCTGATTGTTTTGCTTCAGTACCTACTTCTTGAATACGGAACCCTCGGTGCGCGAGTCCGACTCGCACTTGGCCGGTTTTTGATGATATTGGTGTAGGTTAATTGCATCACAGGGAAGGACATACGGTAAGTACTTTTTATCCTGGAATTTTCCAATCCTTCATTCCTGATCCTTCATTTGAAGGAGTTTCCGCGGAAATAAAGAAAATAAAAAAAACTTAAAGGGCGAGGACAAAATTTACTTTTATAGAAAATTTTATTTAAAACAAAGTAAACCAATTAAATCACGGAATTTATTTAACACAGTCAAAGTTAAAACAACATAATAACATTATGTTCATATTCAATATACATAGAACGATGAGCCTGGAAATATCACTCCCGCTCCTGGGGAGGCATGCAATCTTTGACGACACAAATATCGATCTGATCTTCCACGAGGTCAACATCCATGAATTCCACCAGACAACTAGGTATTTAGACGTAGGTACAGAACACGTTATTCGAACTGCAAAAGCTTTATCGTCTGTGATTCACTCACGTAATTTTTTTAAATACATTGCTTGAGTTAGCACAGCTATTCCCACTTGAGTTTTGTAATGCAAACAACTAAGAAAATTTGAATAATTGATGAGAAAATCTCTAAATTTTTGTTTATTAGTTAAAAGAATAATTTTGTGCATATGTGTAACTTAACATTAATAATTTTGTTTAGTTTTTGGAATCTATTACTTACCAATGTTTTTGATTTAACCTGAAACACTGTACAATGTTTGAGGAGGGCGATTATCACTGCAACGCAGTCTTTAACTTTTGCAGGATTATCGTTCGTATATGTTTTTTAAGTCCTTGTGTTAATGTTTTTGAAAAAAATTATGAAGTTCAATTATTGGCGCGTGGAAACAGGCTTTTATCTCGAACATTATTTAATTATTACATCTGCAAAATTGTATTAATAACGATTATTATTCTCTCAGCTCAGAGTAAACCTAATCTCTAAGCAAAGTAAGCACAAAGTTAGTTACAAGCCAGGGGCTTTATTATTATCGACCTTGTACTTACTATCGAAGTCGCATGCCTCCAAAGCCTCGTCAAGGACAATGATACGAGCTGTATAATATTCAAATCTCCCTCTGCATCGCATTCCTCATTGCTGAGGGTCTTGACCCTTTACATTAAGCACATAATGGCAGGGGTTTTCTTGGGATAATCATACGGTGGTTTCCCAGGTCCTTACGCACACGACTCGACTACTATTTCAACTCTTAGGTTTCCAACGATTACTATAAGATGTTAGTAATAATAAAACCGGGAGCGACGGCTTAACGAGCTCACTGCTCACGTATTTTTATCTGTATAATTTTAGTTTTATAAGTTTTTAGTAAAAACTTGTATTATTATTATTATCATATTCTAAAACCTCACAACAAACGGCCTTCGACTTCTTTATTGGTTGTTGAAGTTTCAGTACGTGACATCGAAGACCTTTTTCCACATTATTATTTAAAAAGTTTCCTCCCCCTCTGCAACCCGATGGTCATCTGACGAAAGTTTATGACGCCTATTGGGCGATAGATACCACAGATATCAAATATTTAATGATTTGTATTTTTAATAATTACTTAATAAATATACTCGTATTATCATTTTAATCTGTCTCTTTATATTTCTTTAAAAATTCTGGATCTAGTAAATATTAAAATAAATTAAATATTAGTTACCATTCATATGGGTTTATTTTGGAAACGATTGTTGCCTAGGTGGCTTTGGAAGTCCGTTTTTTGGAAAGAATTTTTATTTTTAACTTTTTAGTGTCAGGGTGTCAGGGTACCATCTCGGGATCTTCCTCTAACGACTGAAAAAAAAATATTTTCATCGGTTCAGAAACCACGGAGATATGCACCGTTATCCTCCTTTTTTGGAAGTCAGTTAAAAACTCAGACTAAGCGTACAGTTCACAAAGCATTTTCCACAGCGCGGTCTTGTGTGCCTCAAAGAGAACAACTAAATTACAATTAGCCTCATCCGGCGCAGCTCCACTCTCCCCTTTGTCCCCTGATAATCCACCATTGTACACAAATTGAACGTCACGAGATTTCCTATTATCTCGAATCTAGTCGGTAGGTAGCAGATAATGCAATAAAACAACAGCGATCGATTTCGAAAATGTTTCAGCGAACTTTACCAAACGTTTGACTGTTAATGTTACGTATTGCCTGGAAGTTTTATTATTTAGTCTATTTTTATGTTTTGGTAATGAAATCCGATAAATTAATGATACTTTAAAATTGAACTAAGATACCTAACTAATGTGATACTGTAATAATTTAATACTATAGATCTAATCAAATACTTAACAATTTGCACACCATTATGTAGTAGAATATACAAGGGAAATATTATTTTAAGACCTATATCTGTACCCATATTGCTATATATTTTTTTATAATATTTTTTTTTAATCTCAACTGAATGACTTCTTTAACATTTGAAGCGCGAAGATGCCTAGTGGCTTAGACGGCCTGCTGTTCTGGGAACATACTACCTACCTTGGCTTAAAGCCGTATTGTTTTAGGTAATATTGTAGACGTTCGTGTTTAAGAATAATTATAAACCTTATTTTAGGGATGCCAAGGTGCGTGACATTAAACTGTCATTCTAAAATTATACTGTTTTAAGTGATTATAGTAAGTCCATTGCACGCTTACTACCATTGCAAGCAGTATTATTAAGAAATTGACGTTTTACATGACTTGAAAAACGTCCCTAAAATAAGGATTATAATTCTGAAATAAAGGGACAATAATATTAAAATAGCTACTTTCAGATATGGTAGTAAGCCCCCAGGTGATAAGGGGTTCAATCCTCGAACATTAAAGAGACACATAATATAAACCAAAGGAAAGAAAACATCGTGAGGCAACCTTAATCTTACAGTATGCAAGTTACAATTATGTTATTAATTAGTGAATGAGGAACATTCAACAAAAATCCATCCAAGATCCAGGATGATGGATAAATTTCAACTGAAATCTATACATGCTTCAAATTCTCAATTTCATCCCTCATTATTCACAACCAAAAGGGACTCAGATATGGGTATGAGGCAATTTTAACTTTAAAATATACCTACATACCCAGCTTCGGGGACGGGGTCATGTAATCCAACTTTGACCATTAAAGTGGCCATTGAATTATTTTAATTGGCTATCACCTGAATCACGAAGGTTAGGGATAAAAGTACATAATAAATATCATACAAGTACCTGTGTACCTCTTAAAAAAATTGCTCTATTTCGTACCTAGGTATTCTGCTATTAGAGTTAAAATTATTATGGCAGTTGTAAATCCATACCCTAGTTCGTTACTAATCCGGCTTCGTAGCGGAACGCTATATTGCTTGGCGCTACGTCTTTTACAGTAAGATGGTGACTAACCACGGCCACAGCCTCCCACCAGTCCAAACCAGAGAAAATTCTGAAATTATGAATTCCCAAATTGACGCTGCTGGGAATCGAACCTCTACACAGCAAGGTTGCAAGAAAGGTTGTCAAAATCGACTTCATTGGCGTAGATTGTGGTTCATTAACAATCCCGTGGAAACACAAATTTACCTTTACCTTTATTTTGACGTTAATTAAATTTCAAATATATAACAAATGTGATTTAATAAATAAGTTTAATACAACTTATTTATTAAATAAGTAAATAAAATGTGTCACATTAACAGCGTTTTGCAAAATAATCTATAGGTTTGAAAACATAAGAATGTTATCAATATACTAGAACGGCTTGAAAGTATAGAGTGCAGTGAAGCGGGCAGCTCGCGGGCTATTGGGCTCGCTCCGGCGGTCGGTAACGAGCCTCTTTGCCGCTGAATAGAGCCTCTCCTGTATTCATACGCTCATTGCTTTGAAGCGGCGGAAGTGTGGTGCAAGTTTCAGCGGAAAATATTTACTAGAAATCTATCAAACAAGTACATAAATAAAGCTATAAATAAATTAATAATAAAGCTTCATTGTTTCCTTATTGCTAGCTGTACACAAAACACTTATGCTACGATTAAATTAAAAACTAACAATAAAGAATGGGAGGCAAACTCATTGAGCATTGATAACAATGCTCAGCGCTGGTTTTTAGTTTGCTCTGGTTCTATTAGATCATGCAAAATTGCGCTGCGCCCTTTGACTGTTTTCGAGTGTTAATATTATTACAACCATCACCTAAAGCAGTATTATTTTAATATCGTTGACGCTCTTGTTCCAGAATAAGAATCCCTATTTTAGGGATGTCAAGGTACGCTAATAAAACGTCTGATAAAACTATGGTAGTAATCCCAATGTAGAAAGTGCTAATTATTACGCACGAAACTGACTCGATTGCGTCTATGACTTGCACCATCCGAGCGCTTAAATCTGACCCAACGAATTCTGTAGGAACGGTGTGGCCAACAAACATACAGCTTTTGACAATCCGACAACGATGCGACCACGACTTGCAAAACGATCCTTCTTTTTGGGATCACTTACTTATTTGGCTCCTTGGGATACTTTTACTTCTGTACGGAGTGTGCTGTGTGTAAAACTATTGTTTCCGGATATTGTAAATTATTAAACGTGAGCCACTCTTGAAGAGTATGATATCACCACGTGTGGTTCACAAGACAATGGATACTATTATATTGTAACCGATTCATGAGACATCAAAAATCACCTCTACCTAAGAGCTCTTCCAAAATGGCGGCCTAGCACCGGAAAATGTAGCATTGGTTGTCCAATACTGCGCTTTTCTTTCTTCTCCTCCCTGTTTTGCCTGGGCGGTCGATGTCAAGCAAGCAGCTGGGAGCCGCGTGAAGCAAGCGACACAAGAGCTAGTTCTGTGGAGATCCATGCAGAAGACTTTCTTCCGGTCTCTTCTTCGGTCGGTTTCTTTCTGTCTTTCTTTCGATTAAGACAACGACGACGCCTCTTTATTATTATCAATATGACATGTAGGTACTAGGACGAAGTCTTACATACTTATTTTATCGTGAAGTCTAGCAGAGCTCATGCTATTCATAGTATTCGGTGGACTCAAAAAGTGCCTAGATAACTCACTCAAATATAATGCGCACCTAGAGGCTCGAACACACGCGAAGCGCGGCGACAGCGACACGCCTCGACGACGCGACTGTAAGACAGGTTTTCTGGCTTGACGCGCGCGTATTTGCAAAAGCAACTATGAAGTATTGGATGATGCCCGTGACTTCGTCCGCTTGGATGTTACAAAATATTAATAGTTGTACTTGTAACCATACTAATATTATAAATGCGAAAGTGTGTTTGTTTGTTGGTTTGTCCTTCAATCACGCCGCAACGGAGCAACGGATCAACGTGATTTTTGGCATGGGTATAGTTGAGGACCTGGAGAGTGACATAGGCTTTTTATCCCGGAAAATTAAGGAGTTCCCGGGGGAATTTAAAAAAAACTTAAACCACGCAGACGAAGTCGCGGGCATCAGCTAGTATTTTATAGATACAAGAAAAAATTAACTATATCTTATTTACCTAAACAGAAACCTAAAAACAAAAAATCAAGGAGTTCCCGATGGAGTTCCCAACACCACCTAATCACTTACCTTTATGTTTTCGCACTATCAGTCATTGAAAATGAAAAATGATAATGAAATGAAGTAATTTATTTCAAGTATGACAACTTGTCATGCCAATTATGATAAGTCGTAAGAATCTACCGCCGGTGAAAAATGATTCTACTGAGAAGAGCCGGCAAGAAACTCTGCAGTTGCTCTATATAAAAAACAGAATAATTTTAAGCAACTTACCTACTCTGAAGTCTGAATGCCGAATACAGTTCAAGGGTGTTAGATTACGTATACATTGACATCGAAGCTGCGTTACCCAACGTCCTAGGTGAGCAACACACGCGGCAACGCGACGCGATGACAGACACATTATCGTATCTGCCGAAATGCGTGTCCTATGACAACGCTAGTTAATTATGTAAGCTCTCTGGCCTTTAACTTCAGGACCGTGCATCTATTAACCCGTGATTAAATCTGAAAGTGATGAATAAAATCTATTCCATTCTAATGGAATGGTAATATGGGTTTTAGAATTGAAAAGGAGAATGATTAAAACCGCTAATTAGATCTTTATTATTCTTCGTCATCGTCTCAACAGACGCGAATTAGACAAGTGTAATTTTTGAGTTGTGAGTCGCGTTTCATAATAAAAAAGTCCGGAACTGCCACCCCAAACGAAGTGAATAAAGAGCGAGTGAACAAAGGGCGAGACCTGGTAGGGGACATCTCTAACCGATTTCTTCACGGCATTGTACCGGAACGTTTAATCGCTTGGTGGCACATCTTGGCCTGCAGGATGGCAACAAGCCACGGCCGTAACCACCCAACAGAGCAGACCTATACACAATATACCACAACAGACCATTAGACCGCAGTAGAAGAAAATTCTGATGACAGCCACCTTTCAGACGGAATGCAAAGGATTTTTTTACCTGAAAGCTAGAGCGGAGAAGGGGGAGGAGGTTTTTAGTCCGTAGTTCGCTGGGTCTCATCCCCAATGAGGATTTTCCTGAGAAAAGAAGAAAATTCCTAATTGACCCTGTCGGAATCGAACCCGGGACCTCCATTCTCTGCGTCGTATTCTCACTACTAAGGGTCGTGAACCTTTCCACTAATCAAATAATAGTAGGAGTTTTCTTGGGATAATAATGCGGTGGGTTCCCAAGTCCTTCAGCATACGACTCGATTAAGAGTAGATCTTTAAACTCTTAGGTTTTTGTAACGATTATTATCTGAATAGCTGATGCCCGCGACATCGTACTGTTACACGGGGAATCTCAATTTGGTTTTTAAAAAAAAGATTATAGGATTTCACAATGTATTTTAACTTAATTGTTATTACATATAGTCACATTTAATAATCACTTTAGAACAGGATAATATGAATAACAGGAATATCAGCCATGTAACGGCTTAGATGGTCCGAGTAAGACTGACTTCCCCAACTCATGCTGCAGGCAGACGGTCAAGCCCGTTGCTGCTGATGCAGCTCGCGTCAGCATTTAAGCTAGCAGAGGCAGGGTGTAACACCTCCCCTCATTAAAAATAAACTTCGAAAAACTTTCGAAGTTTATGTTTAATTGAACTTAGATGCCTCTTCTCGTTCTTGGAAGAGTTCTCTCCGTTTCTGCATCTGCAACTTCTGCTGGTTGGATAGCTTCCATAGGGGTCTCGGAAAATTTATTGTTGCTGCCAGTCTTTCTACAGAACTCACATTTAACGAATTTTAAAACCATGGCACAGACAATAGACAATATGACAAAATTAATTATTATAGAGTAATGGGTTCCATATTTTATAATGTGTGGTTCATTTATTATTTTATCGAGTTCTTTAGTTATATCTCGGTTAAAATTAATATTTTCTAAATCAATGTTTTGTAATTTAATAGGGGTTGCATCCGTATTGTCTAATGTCTGTTTAAATTTAATAATGTTACAACATGAATCATTTATAATATTAAAATCTGAAGTGACAAGTAAAGGGGAACTAATGTTTAGCATATTACTATCAGAGTATAACCTTGTAGTTTTACAGTAGGCTGTACATTGTTTGGGCATATTTAGCATGCCTGTTCCAGAAATGCTGGTTTCATTTAAATCTAAATTGGTACATTTTATCGATAGTTTCGTAGGTATAGTTTGTACAAATATCCATCTGTTATTGGTGACGGGTTTCCAGATATCAATAACACTAGATAGGAATTCCGTTTTGCACTGCACTGGTATTTCGGTAATAACTTTAGTTAATAGTTCACTTTCACATGATGGATTCGTATTTGATGAAAATATGTTCACGATGTTGCAAATATAGTTCGTCGATTTAATCACTTTGCAGAAAGAAAGCGAATTGAAGCCACTGTAGTACGCTTTATCTTTAGTAATCGCTATATACTTATTGTCTGGTATAATGAGGCTGAATGAGTCTGGCTTTACAGAGTTATGTGGAATTGGTAGTGGAATATTGTGGTACAAATAGAATTCCTGGGGAGTCACAAGCGGCACTTGTAGAACAAACATAATCCTATTGTTTAAATAATAACATATTAATTTAGAAATATGAAAAATAAAATGAATTGAACTTAATTCTAATTTAAATGCTAATTCTAAACTTCTAGGCAAATGTTTGAAGTTGTCGACAAGTTCTCTGTACAATTGATGAGGTGTAATTACAAAAGGATGAAGAACATTCAAGTTGGAGAAGAGCACTGCATTAATTATATCTTCTAATTGGAATGATAAACTCAGTAGTGATGTTTCTAAACAATTTAAGACTGAATTTATTTCGGAAGTAATTAATAATCTATTCGTAACCTCTGTTGCTTTCTTTAATTTGATGGAGAGCTTGTCCACAGCTTGACTTAAATTATCTTCATTAACCTTTAATTTGTGCAGTGAATTATTGAAAGAAGTAATAGTAGAGGTAGAAACCAGTATATTTTCTTTCATCAGTGAAGCTAACTTTCTGGTATCACTTTGAACAGAATTTATTGCGTCGTCATACTTAATGGCATCATTTTCATCTAAGGTGCCAAATATTTGCTTTAAAATAGTTCCTACACCACCAATCCATGCTCCACGTTTTAATCTTTTTTTTTCGAGAAGGTGAGAGATGGAAAAATACTGCTTATAAACACTTTGATACCGCACAAATAAAGGTTCAAGCATATTATTGCATTCCAGGTCATCTGTGACATTTGTCTCTTTGCAACAAAGTTGTCACGAACACAGAATTCATGTTTTGAATATGAGATTGAATGTGAGAAATGTCAATTGGCATTAATATGCTTAAATGCCCATTAATAATTTTAAGTTTACCTATGTAATCAAAATAGATTCCAGAGCCGGAAGAGATTGGATGAACAACACTTGATGTGACAAATGCAGATGCACTGAAATGGCAAACAACTTAACTATGTAAGTACAATTAAAACTAAGACTTAAAGTAAAACTTAATTTATAATAAAGATAATAACTAAAACATAAAGATAATAATTAAAACATGTAAAATGATTTAGTCTTAAATTATTGGGAAGAAGAAGAAGAAGGACCTTCCGAAACTTCCGCCAACTTAACTTCATCAAAATGATGTTTGACATGCCTCCTGTTAATCAACAAGGAAAGGGTATTATTGCCATGGACCTTGACGAACTTGTAAGGTCCTTTCCAAATGGGTGAAAGTGCCTTTCGAAGTCTTAAGTGGTTTTTAAGATACACGAAGTCACCAACCTTGTATTGGATTGGACGTGATCTTTGGTCATAATAATTTTTTGATTTAGATTTAGATTTTTGTATATTTTCGAGAGCTTGTGCTCGGGAGAATTTAAGTCTATGTTGAAGCATTCTGACATAATCAGGATAAGTTACACTAGGGCTTTCATCGAAAACAGAGTCAGGGATATATGGTTTATGACCAAACAGAAGTTCATAGGGCGTATAATTTGTGGTACAGTGGACCGCAGTGTTGTAAGCTAATATTGCTGTATACACATATTTTGGCCAATCATCTTGGTTTTCATTGACATATGATTTAAGGTACTCCTTGAGCGTAGAATGACTACGTTCTAGAGCTCCTTGTGTTTGAGGATGGTATGGGGAAGACCATAACTGTTTGATTTTTAGAAAAGCGCAAGTGCTCTTAAATAATTCAGCGGTAAAATTAGTACCTTGGTCTGTCAAAATCATTTTCGGAATTCCAAACATAGCTATAAAATGAAGGAGGCTTTCAGTCGTTTCCTCTACAGCTACAGAGCGTAGAGGATATGCTGCAGAGAATTTGGTAAGGTCATCTTGTAGTGTTAGGATATATTTAAGTTTTGCAGTTCCAGATTCAGGTAGAGGGCCAACGATGTCAAGAGCGACCCTTTGAAAGGGTGTACTGGAAGAAGTAGTGATTTGCATAGGGGCTCTATTGGTTCTTCTTAGAGCTTTGTTCTCTTGACAAAGAGGGCAGTTTCTCACATAATTTTCGATATCGGATCTCATGTTTTTCCAGTAGTACTTCTCCTGGATTCTTTTGAGCATTCTGACCGAACCTAGATGACCGGCGATCGGGATATTATGATTGTCATGTAGGATCTTTTTTACTTCGCTAAGAGTTGGGTAAATGATGTTGTTATGGTATATATTAATGATTATATTAGTATTGTGGAAAAGGTATGTTATCATATTATAAATTTTGACAAATGACAGGTTTTGGAATGGGTTCTTGAAGTCAGTAATAGCAATTTCGCATATATCTCCGATCTCCAATAAACATTCTTTCATCTTTTTTAAGGCATGGAAAATTTCTGGGTACGCGCTATCGTCGAAATGATGGACCTTTGTATAAATGAAATAGACAATTTTACTGTTGAACTCTACTCTTTCGTAAGAATATAATTGTTTTTCAGAATAAATAGTTTCATTAGGATTCGTAAGGTTACTCAACACTTCCTCAACATATGCGTTGGAATCATCTAAATCGATAGATGAAGGTATGATAAGAAGCTTACAATGGGTTTTCATTAATGATTCATTGTGTTCTATTATTTTGGTATTAAATTGGTTGTTAGTATTAGAGATTTCTTTCAGGAATTTAGAGTATTCTTCATTTAAAGGCATTTGTTGTCCTTCAGGATTGGAGTTCGGTGATTCGACTCTGGGATTAGGAATTTCTGAATTAGGGTTGTTTTCTTCAAGATTAGGAACATTGATTTCAGGATTGGGATTAAATGTTTCAATATTGGGACTTGTTGTTTCAGAATTAAGGTTTTGTATTTCGGAGTTCGGATCAACGATTTCAGGAATTAAATCAAATATATCAATATTTGGATTTATTGTCCCAGGGTTTGATTCCTGTAAAGAAATTTCTAAAGGATCTATTTGTGAAAAGGGGTTTTCGGGAGATGGAATTTCTAAGTTACTGAAATCGAGATTGAGATCACCACTTTGTGGGCTTAAATCTAATAGACCAAAATCATTCAAGGGATCTTCAAGGACAGGATTCTCATCTTGATTCGGAGAATTTTCATTCGTATCCGGGGTAATTTCTGGATGTATTGGATTAACTGGGAATCGGGAAAGAGCGTCAGCAACCGAATTGAATTTTCCTTTACGGTAAGATATTTCATAATCAAACTCTTCAAGCTTTAATCGCCAACGTTGTAGTTTACTACTAGGGTCCTTATGGTTAAATAACCATTTAAGGGGTCTGGGATCGGTGACAATTTGAAATTTTCTACCGAATAGGTAGGGCCGGAAGGTTTTGCAACCAAAAAGTATCGCCAATAATTCCTTTTCAGTTGTACTATAATTCGATTCGCTTTTATTCAAGGTTCTTGATGCGTATGCAATGGGTTTATCCTTGCCAATCGGCCCTTGTGATAAAACAGAGCCGATTGCATGGTTAGAGGCATCACATGTAAGTATAAAAGGTTGTGTGAAATCAGGATAAGAAAGAATTGGGGCTGTAGTAAGTTTGTGTTTTAATGTGTCAAAAGCAAGTTGTTGTTTATTCTCCCATATGAAGGGGATGTCCTGTAGTAACGGAACGTTACCAATGTAAGTTGTCAAACGTCAGGCTCTGACAGTTGTCAGATTGACATATCCTCTCACTACCTTGGCTTAATAGCAAGCGGACGTGTATTCTAATATTAAATAATAATTATTAAAAAGAACTAAAATAAAGAAACACCGAAGACCAAAAACATCTTTTATTCAACAACATTACATGGCGCAGTTGTGATTCGGGATTTTCACGAAGATTAGACCGGATTTTCGTACCTACACGTGTGTGAAGAAATGCAAGACAGTATGGCGTCCGGCGACTTGGTCGGCGTGAAATTTATGATGCCGGGAGGTATCGTCATAGACGATTTGGATTCCTGCTGGTCGCAGTGGCAAAGATTTAAAGAATCCTTCAAGATTTTCATCATGGCAGCTGGGTTCGAAAAGTTGACAGAAACGCGGAAGGCGGCACTTTTATTAAATTGTATAGGGTCACAGGCACAGGAACTGTACTTAAACGTCCTCAAAGTCGAAGAAAGACCGAAATTGGAGGAGGTTATAAAAATTTTTGATGAATATTTTAAGCCGAAGCAAAATGAAGTAATAACAAGTTATCAGTTCAATAAGAGATGCCAAAGCGATGAAGAAAATTTCGACGCGTTCTACACTGAAATAAGAAAATTGGCGGAAAACTGCAATTATGGCGAACAGAAAAATAGGATGCTACGGGACAGAATAGTCATCGGCATAAAAAATCAACGGGTGCAGCAGAAACTGCTGGAAATCAAAGACTTAAGTCTTGAGATGGCTGTGGACATATGCAGGTCTGCGGAGCTATCCAGTGGGCAGGTCAAGGTGCTGAACAGCTCAGAGGTGCAAGCAGTGGCAGCGGCAAGATCACCCAGACAGCAGCGCACTCCGTCAAATACCAGTTCTAAAGATAAGTACACTAATATTAAGAGTAGGCCTAATAATAATATTAATAATAATTTGATAAATCAGTATAATAAGAATAATTATTTATGTAAGAAGTGTAATACAGTTCATGCCCCCCGTCAGTGCCCAGCCTTTGGAAAAACTTGTAGAAAATGTAGGAAAATTAATCATTTTAGTGTCGGATGCACTTATAATAATAAAAATGTAAATAATTTAAAGTCGTCTGTTTGTGAGAGCAATAATATTAATATTAATGACTTAAGGTTAGTCCACACTATAAACTTAAGTACTAATGAGTGGACTGAGTTCTTAAGAGTGGAGAATAAAAGGGTAAGGTTTAAATGTGACACTGGAGCACAAATTAATGTGTTCTGCTTAAGTGATCTCAAGTGTATTGTCGGTGATGATACAAACATAAAATTGTCTGAGACAAAAACAATAATAGAGGTCTTCGGTGGAGGAAAATTAATTCCTATTGGAAAGGTTTCATTAAGAGTTTATTCTAATAATAATATTAATAACAATGAGTGTTTTGAAACCGAGTTTTTAATTATTAATGAACAAGTTAGACCTATTTTGGGGTTAGGATCTTTGTTACAGCTGAAGCTTTTAAATAATAATAATATTAATACAGTTTCAACTAGTAGCAATAATATTAATATGAATATGAGTAAGGACTCAATTATTAATATGAATAACGAACTGTTTCAGGGAGTTGGGGAGTTTAAGAGCTCACTGCAGCTACGCATTCAACCTGGCGTGGAGCCTGTGGTGCGGCCCCCACGGCGAGTGCCTAACGCACTTATGGATCGCCTTGCGGACCATAATGCCTTTTTTAATAGAGTCGTGAGAGGTTTTGCAATTTTGGAGAAGTCGGGGATGAAACGGCGATAATATGACACGAGGCCAAGGAATGATTTGACATCTTTGGGAGTTTTTGGAGAAGGGAAGTGGGTTACTGCCTTAATCTTTTCGGGGTTTGGTTTGACACCTTCTTTGGTGATTAGATGGCCCAGGTAGGCGACTTCTCTTCTCAAGAACTCGCATTTGTCAGGTTGAAGTTTTAGATTGAATTCTCGAAGTCTTTCGAAAACAGAGGTCAGATTCTCAATATGAGAATTAAGGTCGTGGGAATAAATGACTATGTCGTCTAGATATACAAAACACCGTACACCCTGGAGACCCGTTAAGGGTCCTACCCTTGGCCGATATCTAGGCGTAGCTGTCAGCCGCTGTCAATTGTTTCTATACATATACAACCACAGTCTACGCAGGCACACATAGAAGGATTCAGCCCCTACCACGGGAGCACACAATATGCGATCAACTATCTCACTATGGCACAAATAATATTATTTATTGATTGATAGCTAGATGATACTTACGGCTTCATCTGCGTTCGTTAATTTTTTTTTATTTCTGCGGGAATTTCTCAATTTTTCGGGATAAAGGTAACTTATGTCCTTCCTCGGGATGTAACCTTACTCTATACCAACTTGGTTGAAATAATGGGCCGTTCAATTACACGTCTTTGGCATTTTTAATATCATAGTATGGATTGTAGAGGTGCTTCTTGATAATATACCAACCGGCTGATTCCTGCTAACTGATTTATAACTATGAGTAGGTATAGGTAAAGATAGGTGTTTATTTGATAAAGGTTGTATGCTTAGGTAGAAAAATAAATTAAATTAATAATGGCGCTTAGTATTAGTAGTAGTTCTGCATGAATAGTATAAAAACGGTGTAAGGCAGCACTAGGAGATTCCATTTCCATCTAAGATGTGCGATGTAGATGAAGTGGTTTGAGAAGTAACTAGTCAGCTTCTGTGTTCCATACTTCAACTAGTATAATGTGTAATGTAGGGAACATTATGGACGTAAGTAAGCTGCGTGACTGTCATGCTGTCATTCCCTCTCTCGTAATAAATACTTAGAAGGACGTGTTTCCTTTCCTCATTATGTGAAAAACTTCGTTGCTTAGTTGAACCCCTTTCCCCTAGAGCTAAGCTATGAAAATCAATTGATGCTGGTGGGTTTGAGACATATCCGTAACAACTAACGTAGCATCAACTGATGATTTTCCTAATGTTGCATGGAAACTATCCACTAACAGCCCACTAAATCAGAGTAATACTTGATACATTATGTATGTACATATATTTATATAGCTCCCTATATATTGTGTATTATTTTCTAGGTACATTATTGCAATTTTTTTTCTTTTTATAAACTGCTGAGTTATTGTCATCTCTCCTCAGTAGAATCTCCTTTTCAAGCTGGGTAAAGTCCCGTTGATTTATCATAAATGACACAACTCATCCTAAAAAACCCATTTCCATTTCGACGACCTCCGTGGCGCAGTGTGTAGCGCTGTTGCCTTAACGTGCGGAGGTCCCGGGTTCGATCCCCGGCAGGGTCAATTTGGGAATTTATAATTTCTGAATTTTCCCTGGTCTGGCCTGGTGGGAGGCTTCGGCCGTGGCTAGTTACCACCCTACCGGCAAAGACGTGCCGCCAAGCGATTGAGCGTTCCGGTACGATGCCGTGTAGAAACCGAATAGGGGTATGGGTTTAATATAACTGCCATGCCCCTAACAGGTTAGCCCGCTACCATCTTAGACTGCATCATCACTTACCATCAGGTGAGATCGCAGTCAAGGGCTAACTTGTAGTGGATAAAAAAAAAAAAAAAATTATTTATTTAGTTTTTGATGTGAAACTTTTATAGCACTTTGAAATGGAAAATAAAACCGCAATTTATTACTACAATATAAAGTTTATTAGTATAAAGTACCTAATATAATTGATATAAATAAAAATTATCCTTGTCACATTTTGACAAACCGAAGTTTTATGACAGCAAAAAAACGTTTATAATATCATGTAGGTACTGACTATGAGATAGCCGCACTTTTGGTAACTATCGCCAGGAAGGCTGATTCAGTATTAGGTGGGTGTAGGGCTCTCCACTGATGACGATAGTGAAGGTCTGCCTGCATGCAGATCAGCCTTTCACTAGATATGGCCGCTCAAACACGTACCATAGTACGTGTTTGGTTCATTTTTGGTAACCAAAAATGAACCATAACTAGGAAGGCTGATTCTTGTACAGTATTAAAGTATGCGCAGTACCTATGTAAACAGTATAAAAACTGACGCTATTCATCGGGCCGTTCACTAGACATGGCCGCTCAAAGATGTGTTAGCCTTCCTAGTCATTGTTAATTTTAGGTAACCATAAGACATCTTTGAGAGGCGATAAGTAGTCAGACCCAATCAGCATGCGGGCAGTCCTTCACTATCGTCATAAGAGGAGAGCCTACACCTACCTAATACTGAATCAGCCTTCCTGGCGATAGTTACCAATAGTGCAGCTAGTTTGAAATAAATAAAAGGTACTCTTTTATTTATTTCAAACCTTTATAATTGTAATTTTACCCATCAACTAAACCGACAGATATAATTTGGAAACAACAACAAAAAATGAGGTTTTTTGGTTCCCTTAATTTTCCGGGATAAAAAGTAGCTGTTTTATTAAGTAGTAAGTAGTATGTGTTATTCCAGACTATAATCTATCTCTGTGTCAAATTTCATCCAGATCGGTTCAGCCGTTCTGGCGTGATTAATTACCTAACAAAAATTCAAATTCAAAATCATTTGAATTTGAATTTCAATCCTTCCATCCATCCATACATCCATCCAAAGTTTCGCATTTATAATATTAAGTATAGATAAGTAGGTACCTACACAGTACACCTGAACGTCACGTTTACAAAGTATAAGACGTGATGGACAACGGTATCAAAGCTACGAGGGTTCCAAACGCGCCCTGTAGGTATCATACACCTTTACACTGTAATAGGACTTTTCAATAGTTGACGTTTTACAAAAACTTTGAACTTGTTGGCATCTCAAATATTTCTTTTGGGAGTTATTATAAAAACGCATACTGTTACCATAGATTAATTATAATTATATATTGTCTTTGCTGTTACCGACAAATGAATACCTAACTAATTTTACAGAGTCTAGAAGCACTAAAAATTCATATATTTTCTTGAATGGTTACTTTTTTTCATTCTTGAATTTATTGATGTTTTTATGCACATTTTTTTTTAAATCCACTACAAGTTAGCCCTTGACTGCGATCTCACCTGATGGTAAGTGATGATGCAGTCTAAGATGGTAGCGGGCTGACCTGTTAGGGGCATGACAGTTATAATAAACCCATACCCCTATTCGGTTTCTACACGGCATTGTACCGGAACGCTAAATCGCTTGGCGGTACGACTTTGCCGGTAGGGTGGTAACTAGCCACGGCCGAAGCCTCCCACCAGGCCAGACCAGGGAAATTCAGAAATTATAAATTTACAAACCCTGCCGGGGATCGAACCCGGGACCTCCGCACGTTAAGGCTGCGCAAAGCACTGCGCCGCACGGAGGTCGTCAGACCTACTACACACATATTATACTACTTAATCCGTAATATCCATAATCCATACTAATATTATAAACGTAAAAGTGTGTCTGTTGGTTGCTTGTTTGTTTGGTTGTATGCTTTCACGACTCATCCGTTCAACCGATTTTGATGAAATTTGGTACAGGAGTAGGTTGTATTCCGGGGACGGACATAGGTTATTTTATCCCGGAAAATGAGAGTTTCTGCGGAAATCAAAAACCTTAATCCACGCGGACGAAGTCGCTAGCATCATTCAGTCCATACTAATATTATAAATGCGAAAGTGTGTCTGTCTGTCTGTCTGCTACGCTTTCACGGCCCATCTGTTCAACCGATTTTGATGTAATTTGGTACAGGGATAGGTTATAGTCTGGAATAACACATAGAGTACCCGGGGAAGGATAAAGGGTACTTTTTATCCTGGAAAATTAAAGAGTTCCCGCGGGAATCAAAAATCCACGCGGACGAAGTCGCGGGCATCATCCAGTTTTCAATTATGTATTGGTCGTGGACCGTCATAATTTCAACTTCTTTGAATTTAGTTTTGTATATGGCACGAACAGCCCTTTTCTGCGAGACCAAAACAGAATGAACATCAGCATTAGGTACCCCATAGACCCGAAATTGATATTTCGCCAGTTTCCCCCTTCGGACGACTGTTATAAAAGAAAAAAATCTACTTAGACTGAGCTATAAGAACCAAAATACCCATTCAAAGTTAGTTTTAGTGGAGTTCGTGCACAAAACAGGCAAAATAAGACAGATAATAAAATACCGTTTTGGGCTCAGTGAATAATAAAATAACCACCAATTAAATTTTCAAAATAAATATTTTATATACAGAAATCGTCCAGTTACATTTTTTTTATACGTATAAATATCGATGATTAGTTTTGTTCAATGGTAGTGGATGCATTGACGTTTGTGTACGGATACTAACAGTGACAAACGTCAGTTCAGGAGCAACGGGACGCAACCTCACGCCTTGAGAGCCCGCAGGCGTATGGGAAATGACTGCCGTATTTCATGAATATATAACGAAATTTTGTGATGCGCGCGCCCGTACTAAATTTGTATGAAAAATTCGTGCTGTAAAAATGAGGGATGTTTGGAACCAGATTGTAAGAAAACTATAAGATTTATTGAAAATATTATTTATTTAAAGTGTTTTTTGATCTTTTACGATCAATTTAAAATAACTTTTGTCTAAATAATGTCTCAAATTAAATCACAATTGTCGGAACGCGATAAGACCTTTTTTGAGATTTCCATGAATTTCCCAATAATTTTCTGCCGTTACTATACGATTTTTTGACCACTTTTTTTAATTACATCATACTATATCTCAATGAGTAGCGAATGGTATTTATTCGATAATGAAATTTTAATTTTTGCTATACTAAAATGTCGGAACAGAAAAGGATGTTTCCCCCTATTACAGTACATCCGTCCTTAAAGCAGTGTTCATTAAACGTTGGAATGTTGAAGGGGCGTTTTTAAGTCCGAATGGCATTCGGGTAAATTCGAAATGCCCTTGAGGCACATTAAATGCAGTTTTAGGTGCATCATTTTCACTCATCGGTATTTGATGAAACCCAGAAGCAAGGTCAAGGGTTGAGAAATACTTGCTGTTTCCAAGTTGGTCTAGGATTTCCGTTATCTGTGGAATAGGGTATACATCACCTATTGTGATATCGTTTAGTTTTCTGTAGTCTATGACAACTCTCCATTTTTGTTGACCTGATGCATCCAACTTTTTGGGTACGACCCAGATAGGTGATGACCATGGAGAAACAGATGGCTTGATGATGCCTTGGTTTAGCATTTTGTCAATTTGATTGCTGACCTCCTTTTTATGGCACTCTGGAAATCTATAGGATTTGGTAAAGATTGGAATTGAAGAACTTGTTTTAATTTCATGTTGAATTGCATTAGTATGCGTTAGTTGATCGTCTGGAAGATGGAAAATATCAGAAAACTCGGAACATATATCGCAGAGAGCTTCTTTTTCTTCTTGGTTTAGATGTGATAAACGTAATTGATTAAGTACTTCCTGAGTTCTAAGGTAGGTATGCGTATTGTTGTGAGTGTTTGTTTGCTCGAATTTGTTCACAGAAACAGCTTGAGAAGGAGAATGTGAAAAGGGAGTGAGAGTGAGATTGAGATTTGAATCTAGGGAGATTGGATCATCTGATATGTTAACAACGGAAATATTGATCCTTTTATTCTTTTTTACTGCGACAACACAATTTGCTATCAATAGATTTTCATTGAAACTTTGATCAAGAACAAGGCCTTCTCTCAATTCAGGATTGGAAACAGAACATTCTACGATCATTTCTGTACGTGGGGGAATATGATACGTCGGGTAGGAAAAACTTATTTGAATTAACCCTTAAGGTCTTTTTATTATAGTCTATAGTGCAATCTAGATCTTCAAGAAGGTCATTACCAATTATACCATCGTATAATAAATTAATATCATCCACTATATGGAATCTATAAGAAATTATCCCTTCGGGATTCAAATCAGAGGTAAAATCGAGATTGCAGTAGCCTGAAGTGGGAGTTAATTTATTTCCTGGATCAATTCCCTTCAAGTAAATTTTTTCTTTAATGATGTTCGGCATAAACTTGATGCATGTTTTTTTTTATGAGACTTAGGAACCTGAGTCAACTAGAAAGGACAACGGATTGGTATTCACGTTTGTGTGGATTGAGACATGTGGTAACGAATATTTATTTGGATTCGTTTTAATTTCATGTATTTTAAGAGGTGGTTCAGGATCGAATCGAGGAATCGAATTTTGTGAGATACCGCTTCTTTGGGGCTGGTTACCCATGTGGAATATCTCAAAAGGACTTCCGGTTTGAGGCTGGTTACTCTGTTGTGTAGTCCTTGGATGAAGGTCTCCGTTTTGGGGCTGGTTACCCTGTTGTATGACCTGGATTTGGTATTTAGAAGGACTGCCGGTTTGGGGCTGGTTACCCTGCTGTATAGTCCTTGGATGAAGGTCTTCGTTTTGGGGCTGGCTACCCTGTTGTATGACCTTGATTTTGTATTTAGAAGGACTGCCGGTTTGGGGCTGGTTACCCTGCTGTATAGTCCTTGAGTGAAGGTCTCCGCTTTGGGGCTGGTTACCCTGATGTATGACCTTCGATTTGCAATTAGAAGGACTGCCGGTTTGGGGCTGGTTACCCTGCTGTATAGTCCTTGAGTAAAGGTCTCCGCTTTGGGGCTGGTTACCCTGATGTATGACCTTGGATTTGGATGAAATTACTAATTTATTGAAACTGGGCGAAATATCCAACTTATTAGTATCTATATGTGGATGTGTGTCGGCTTTTTGATTTAGTCTCGTGCGACACTTAGGCGAGACTTTTAGTCGTTTAAAGTGTTAACCCCATTATCATCACAAACATCTTCTCCCTCTTGTTCTTCATAAGGTTCAGGTATGAAGTGTACACGGGAGGTGGAAGGCTTTTGTTGATAGAATTTTTTGAACCGATTGTTGTTGAATTCTCTTCGTTTGCAATTTTCAATAACGTGTCCCGGGGATTTACAATATCTACACTCGAGATTAGCATTGTTGCTGTTGCTGGCTTGATTAGGTTGGGATGAATTGTTTTGAGATGCAGAGAATGTCTTAAAAGGACGAGGGTTTTGAAGGTTAAATGGTTTTTTGGGTCTGTTCTCCACTGAACTTCTTTTGTAAATAGTCTCCTGTATCCTTTCTTCGGATATTGCGAAATTAATTGCTTCATTTAAGGTCTTAGGTGACCGGCATCTGACTATATTGGAAATTCTGGGCAAGAGGCCCATTAGGAAGTGATGCAGAGCGAGCTCTTCCATTGACGCGGTACGTCCAGATAGTTCTTTTACTTTGCTATTGGATAATGAAACTTCTGTTAGAAGTTGTGAAAGGCACGTCTCTATGCGTAAGGAAAATTGTGTGACATTTTCATTGTGCGCCTGTCGGCATTCTTGCAATTCTGTCAAAAGATGTGAGTAATGTTTTCTCACGCTAAACTGTGTTTTAAGGAATTCTTTTAATTGTTCCCAGGATGTGAATTCTTTAATAGAGCAAGCTACCTCAGCTTTTCCGCTGAGTTGGCAGATAATGTATTTAAAAACAACAGGCTTTTGGACTTCTGTAGCAATTTCGTAGGCATTATTGCAATTAATTATGAAAGAATTCAAAGTTTCTCGGTTCCCGTCATAAGGTTTAATGAACTTCAATAATATACTTAATTCTAACTCCATTGTGGAAGCAGTTCGCTTTGCGGATCGGGTTTTTCTAGTTTGATCGGGGAAGGCCTTTCGTCTTCCGTATCGGAAGGTAGAAGTGTGTCACTAGGTACATTTAGTGTAGGTTTCGACATTTTATAATATAATAGTTAATTTACTTTCAAAATAAATTCGTATAGAGACTCTAATAACAAGACAAAGGAATATCAAATAGCCAGACTCACAGCATAAATGCGTAGGCGATGGCGATTACGAGCATGGTTATCGCAGTCACGTTCTGCTGCGATGGCGCGCGCCGCTGGATTCTCGTTCTTGGACCACACAGGACACTAGACACTTATCACTTATTTCTTTACCTTATTATTTCGGTATTTAAGGAACACAGACACAATATATCACTTGGTATATGGTTCAGGATTTAAGGAACACCGAGGATCCAATTTTTTAGGATCCCACCGCTGCCACCAAATGTTACACGGGGAATCTCAATTTGGTTTTAAAAAAAAAGATTATAGGATTTCACAATGTATTTAAACTTAATTGTTATTACGTATAGTAATATTTAATAATCACTTTAGAACAGGATAATATGAATAACAGGAATATCAGCCATGTAACGGCTTAGATGGTCCGAGTAAGACTGACTTCCCCAACTCATGCTGCAGGCAGACGGTCAAGCCCGTTGCTGCTGATGCAGCTCGCGTCAGCATTTAAGCTAGCAGAGGCAGGGTGTAACAGTACGCGTGGATCGAGGTTTTGTGGATCCCGCGGGAACTCTTTGATTTTCCGGTATAAAAATTAGCCTATGTGTTAGTCCAGACTATAATCTATCTCTGTGCCAAATTTCATCCAGATCCGTTCAGCCGTTCTGGCGTGATTGAGTAACAAACATCCATTTGAGGTTTTTTGGTTCCCGTGGGAACTCCTTAATTTTCTGGGATAAAAAGTAGCCTATATGTGCTATTCCAGACTATAATATATCTCTGTGCCAAATTTCAGCCAGATCCGTTCAGCCGTTGGGGCGTGATTGAGTAACAAACATCCATCCATACATCCATCCATCCATACATCCATCCATCCAAACTTTCTCATTTATAATATTTATTTGATTTGATTAATGTTAGTGATAATAACCGGGACCAACGGCTTAAAGTGCTCTCCGAGGCACGGAGTAAACGAAAAGGCCAAAATTGAACCTAAAAATTCGGTCACCCAACCAGTTACCGACTTGGGTCAACGTTATTTAACATTCGCAATCGACTGAATGCGTTGTCACAACTAGGCCAAACGTCCCTCCCAGTCACAACCTCCTAAAGCCGATAACCGAAATAACCAACTTAAATTGAATCACGATATCGTAATTTTACGCGACAGTGCAGGATACACAGAAAAACACTTCGTTACCTACTGATATAAAAGAAACTGATTCAAAGCGAATAAGACAGGTGACATTACCGAACACGTATATTTTATACTTTTTTTCCCTATACAAAACAAATTTCACTTGTTACATCACTGAGGAGGGTATCAATTCACACTTCACACTAATATTATAAAGGTAAAAGTTTGTACATTTGTCACTCTTTCTTGCAAAAACTTCTGGACGAATTTTGGAAATAGATACCATGGATACTATCTACGAAAGGCTATCGAAAAAATATTTTTGCATAAATACCGTCAAAAACTCGCAGAGTGAAATTGACATATTTTAATCCTGTAAAGTTCGCGCGGGAACCAAAAACCCCGCGGACGAAATCGCGGGTATTAGCTAGTTTTTAATCTTAGCGACGCTGTCACTGGGTCAGATTTTTTTTAACCACTACAAGTTAGCCCTTGACTGCGATCTCAACTGATGGTAAGTGAAGATGCAGTCTAAGATGGTAGCGGGCTAACCTGTTATGGGCAAGGCAGTCGGACGTCTTTGCCGGTAGGGTGGTAACTAGCCACGGCCGAAGCCTCCCACCAGGCCAGACCAGGGAAAATTCAGAAATTATAAATTCCCAAATTGACCCCGCTGGGGATCGAACCCGGGACCTCCGCACGTTAACAACAGCGCTACACACTACGCCACGGAGTTCGTCAAAGACCTCCGTAGCGCAGTGTGATAGAAGTGTGTGTGTGTGAGAGAAGAAGGAGATAAGCTTGTGTGATCAAAACGCGCGTCTTGAAGTTATTAGTTGTCAACCTTCCCATAACAAGACACGGAGGTGGAAGCCGTAGGTATTCGCTACTCGTGTCGAAGCGAGGCTGTTTCGATTAAAGAGCAATCAAGTTACTTACTGGCAGCTGCCACGTTCCTGAATCAGGACATTGCCACTTAACGACTAATTTCTATATTAAGCAACACCGCGGAATATTGTAGTTATTACGGTGTTCGATTGGAAATTGATTTACAGGCTGTTTAATGTTTATGTGCTTCTGATACTTCGCTATTTTAGCAGCAGTTTACTCCCGTATTTTGGTATCTTTGAGTACCTACCTTCAAGGCCAGAGTGAACGCATCTTCTAGACAAGCGCGCTCCAACCTAGACATTGTGATTGTCGTCAAAAGCAAGCCTATCTCGCCATAAATTTTTTTTTATTACTTGTGAATTTGGTTCCATACAACCTGGCTATTCACTAGCCTATAGACATAGTATCAATGCACCTTATGTTATACCTACCTAGCTCAAAACTGTTGTATATACATTTTTCCATAATTGATGACCCGCTATGGAGTTTGACTTAGGAAACTTTTTTAATATATAATATCACCATATCACCCTCATCTTTTACGAACCCGTAATTAATCTAAGAAAAAGTTGGCTAAGGCCGCCTTAGATCTATTGTCCTATTGGCGTAGTTCGTGCTCACGGATTGAACCCGTGGGGGTTGGTAAAGTCCAAGAGGAAATAGAAATAGGGAAAGACACGGCTAGGTATTTGAAAAACTGCTCTGCAATGTGTGTAAAAGTATATAATGCTATTCCCAAATCAATAAGTCTATTACCAGTTACTAAATTCAAGAAGGCATTAAGAAAGTGGCTGCCACACGATGCATTCGATTCTATTGAAGAATTTTTTCCATTAAAAAAACAAAAATTGATGTTGATTAAATTGTGTAATAAATGCAAACTATCTACAATCCATCCTCATGCAAAATTTCATCCTGATCCGTCCAGCCGTTCTGGCGTGTTTGAGTTACAAACATCCATCCATACATTCATCCATCCAAACTTTTACATTTATAATATTTAATATTAGATTTGATTGATTTGATATTTGAATAAACTATTGAATTTAATTGTATTAATTTAACTATTGACTTGGTATATTTGACATTTTAACATTGACATTTTAATTGATGAAGCATTATTATACATAAATAATATTATGGCATTAACTGTAGCAATCCATTGTATGCATAGACTTGTAAAAGTAAGTAATTTGAATGTTACTTGGTCTACAAAGCCGGACGTTATTTGTAATTAATTATTCAAAACATTATTTATTTATTCAACTATGTTATATAAATACTTAAAAATTTGTACGTCAGGTTTGCCTGACTGGATATGCTGCGACTTTTCATACTGTGACCATCATTGTAACACATATTCAGACAAATAAATACATTATATTTTTCTATTCTTCTATTCTATTCTTGGCCATCGTTGCTTCATAATATTGTATTGTCTGATATTTTAAGAGACACGCCTACAATTGAGGCAAATCTATTTATGCAATTATCAACAAAATCGGGACCACGCTTTTAGTTTGTAGTGTGCCACAAAATGACATTAAAAGCAATCTTTGAAGCCTCGAAAATCTTAAACAGCCGTGATATTGAAAAATGTTTTAGTAAACCTAGGTATACTCAGAAATGTGAATTTAGAAACGAAGGACCTCCACTGAATAATAAATATTTGACCAATTCCAACGGAATCCGTAATAAACCCATATCCACACGGACATAGTCGCAGAAAAGACTAGTTTAACATTTAACGTGAGAGAATCGGTAAACACTATTGTGGTAAACGTGATTAAATTGTGGTTCGAGATTCAATTAACGGTTGGATAACTTTTAATGGCGTTGTTTAGCACGAGGTCAACCGTTTCGTGAAAAGTTTATTATGATTAATACTCTTCATTCACATACGTGAATACGCGTGTGAGCATAGAATACTTAATTGATGCTCCGAGCGAGGCGCTGCGTGCTACGTGCCTCGCTACGTGCTACGCCGTTGCCGGCGCCGTATGCTACGTGCCTCACTACGTGCTACGGCATTGCATGCGCCGTATGCTACAAATCTTGCTACGTGCTATGCCGTTGTCTGCGCCATATGCTACGTGCCTCGCTTCGTGCTACGTCGTTGCATGCGCCGTATGCTACGTACCTTGCTATGTGCTACGCCGTTGCCTGCGCCGTATACTAAGTGCCTCGCTATGTACTACGCCGTTGCCGACGCCGTATGCTACGTGCCTCGCTACGTGCTACGGCGTTGCAAGCGCCGTATGCTACGTACATTGCTATGTGCTACGCCGTTGCCTGCGCCGTATACTACGTGCCGTGTACTGTAAGTTTAGTCTAAACTTTTACATTGCAAATTCGATTGATCGTATCGAGCGTTCGAACACTCGAATGGACCCAAAAAGTCACAAATTCAGCACAACCGATTTTAATTTTGAAACATATCCTTTCGTGCTTTACTTCAAAAACTAATATTACAAATAGTTAAAAAAATCAACAACAATGGATTTTTATTACAATGGAAGCAATTGAAAACAAATGGTACGAACCAATTCAGATTAGAAACAACAAAAAACCATAACGCTTTCCATTCAGCGTTCATTAAAATAATAGCGTGTGTTGCGATGCGGGGCTTAAATACTTTTGCCCTTTTCACGTCCGTGGTTTCGCCGCACGTGACACATATACAGTGAGGAGACACAGGGAACACACATCAGTTTAAAAAAAAATTCTTCTCATGGCCAACTTTCGGTCTTTTCGAAAGTCGATCGATCCCTCGACCTCATGATCCGCAACTGAATAATTTATACATAAGCTAATGCCAGGACAGGGCAAATGTCGTATGGCAAACATGTTTCGTCGTGTCTCGATTGTCTGTGCAGCTCCATGTATATTAGTGCGTTTTTTAGGTTTACATACATCCCTCTTTCCTCCTCCCTCCAACTTTCCGGGGTAAAATTTCCCAGTGCACATTCCTAGGTCTTTAACTATATCCATTTATAAAACCACGTCGATTTTTTGCGGTATGATTGATGGACAAACCAACTCTTTCAATAATATAAGTAATGTTTGCAATTAATTAATGGTCTACTACACATACTACACATTAGCTAATGTCATGCGGACATATTGCAGACATTTCGCTGGCAATATTTTAATTACATACATAATGCATACCACGGGGGAAAATGTTCACGCTACGCTATGCCCTATCAGGGCACAAAAAAATCACTACATAATAAATTGAAGTCCCCACTCCCCAGCTCCTTTTGTAAAAAACTAAAGGTACAGATTTTCAACAAAATTATATTTTCATGACTAACTAGCTAATGCCCGCGATTTCGTCCGCATGGATTGAGGTTTTAAGTTTCCGTGGAATTTCTTAAATAAAGTATGTGCCTATGTGTTATTCCAGACTATAATCTATCTCTGTGACTCAACCAGATCCGTTCAGCCGTTCTTACATAATTGAGTATCAAACATCCCTCCATCCAACCATCCAAACTTTTGCATTTATTAAATTTATTTTTCATTTTGGTTAAATTTATTAAAAATATAAAATAAATTTAACCAAATAACCACTTACGTTTCTTTCCATGCTCCGGTCCATTAATATTACGCAAACCGGAAAAAGTAAAGGTAGAATATGAAAGGAAAAATAACGAATTATACAGCGCATAATTTGCGCTTCAGTTTCAGCGTAATTAACGTTTTTTACGAGTGTTAAATGGCTGCAGCAGCCAGGAGCCTAATTACTGAGTTTCACTCCAATTTGAGTGTTCATGACTCAAAGCGGCAAATCAAATTAGCGACTTTTTATTTCGCTTTTTATTTTTCAGAACAGAATTTGAAATTAGGATCTCTATCTCATTTATTTTTAGGTAGGTACACAGTTTAAAGGTTATAATGGTCATGCGCTTAAATCAAATAATAATAATAATAGTAATAATCTTACTAATATTATAAATGCGAAAGTTTGGATGGATGTATGGATGGATGGATGTATGGATGTTTGTTACTCAATCACGCCCCAACAGCTTAACGGATCTGGCTGAAATTTGGCACAGAGATAGATTATAGTCTGAAATAGCACATAGGCTACTTTATTTAAGAAATTCCACGGGAACTTAAAACCTCAATCCATGCGGACGAAGTCGCGGGCATCAGCTAGTCACAGACAGATAAGTATTAGGCCAGTGTTGTATCTATTACTAGCACAGAATAGGTAATCTACTAGCACAAGTTTTAGGATTTATGTGATAAGTGTTAGGGCACATATTCCTAGTTATACATGTTTTAAACATCCCTTTCTATCAACGCTGTAAAATAATCAGATTATAAACAAATAATTATATAACTAAAAATACTAACTAACTCTTTAAGTTTAAAGGTACCTCAGTTCCCCGTCATGTATCTATCTACAGGTCCAGCGATGATCATTCAAGGGCCCTGTCTCCTTCCATACTAATTACTGGGCGCAGTAATGCGGTGCTCTCCTTGTTTCTTATTGAGCAATTTTTGTGCCAGAACACAAGGTTGGAAATATACTTGCAAATATAAATTGCTTTTTTCAATCAAATAAACTTTTTCATATTGAGTTAATGCAAATCCTCGCATTCTTGGAACGAGTCAATTATGTAGGTACAATATAATAATATTGTTTATCATATTTTCAGGAGACCTATAGGTCATATCAAGTATTATTTAGCATCAGATATTTTAATGTTGCTGTACCGAAAGATTATCTAAATATATAAAAGGTAAAGGTGACTGACTGACTGATCTTTCAACGCGCAGCACTGGACGGATCGGGCTGAAATTTTGCATACAGGTATTAAGACGTCGGCATCCGCTAAGAAATGACTTTTAAAGTTCAACTCCTAAAGGGTTAAATAGGTGTTTGAACTTTAGCCGCGGGCAAAAGTTTTGGCAATAATTTCGGCGCAGCAACTTTTTGTCTTGCGACATATCGCCAGTGCGTCAATACGCTAGCAGAGTTTGGAGGTTTTCGTGACTCGCGAAGAAATCCTTCGTGTAAAACAGCGTTCGTGTCGGTTCACGGTCCGCTTGATACGACGCTTCGACAAGTTTTAATAATTAATTGTGACCTTTGTTTCGTATTTGAACTTGTTTGACATTTTGTAATATTACTTTTGGCGAATGAATATTGCGCAAGCTGCGGTATTTACCCACTCAAGTACCTACTTGACTGGGTGAATTCCGCAGCTTCGACAAATTTTTTGAACTTATTACTCTGCTCTCCTCTTTTTTTTTATATCAAGCTTGCAAGTGGTGATGTAACCTAAGGTGGGGCGCGCTTGCCTAAAAGATACTTGTTCACTCTTGGTTTGAAGGTTTCTATATTAAGAGAGAATTACCTCTTATCTTCATACAAATGCTTATCTTCGTAGAAATGCTTATCTTATATTATTATTTCTCTTATCTTGAACACTCGTATCTGCAATGTGAGATGTCAACTGCAAATAAAGGGCCTTACCGTATTTTAATTTAATTAGTAAGTAATAGTTTTTTCTCAATTTATCATTTATTTTTTATTTTTAGGGTTCCGTACCTCATAAGGAAAAAACGGAACCCTTATAGGATCACTTTGTTGTCCGTCCGTCTGTCTGTCAAGACCCTTCTTCTCCGGAAAGCCTAGAGGTATCAAGCTGAAATTCATATCAAATACTCAGGTCTACTTTCCCTTAGAGTTGTGAAAAAATCAAACTTCTAAGCCAACGCAATCTTAAGATACAGCCGCTTATGCTGCAAATTTTCGACACTCGCAAGGGAATCAAAACCTACAGGGTACTTCCTGTGAACTCAGAATCTTCAAATTTGGTATGAAGCAACGTCTTATAGCAAAGATAAAGGAAAAATTGCGAATAGCATAAATTTTTAGTTACATCATATAATAAAAATATTTTTAAACTTACTACAGGTTTGTACGGAACCCTCGGTGCGCGAGTCTGAATCGCACTTGGCCGGTTTTTTTTTTAATTTCCTTACCGTGTTTATTTTAAACCTTAGGCTACTTAGTTAACTTGTTTTTTATGGTAGCAATTTGCAAATATAAGTCATCATTTCGCATGTTATATACGAACCAATCATTAGCCGGTAATGAAAATCATGAAATCAGAACCTTAAATACAGTTAAAATCAAGTCAAGCCTCCACGCGGCTCAGGTACAAATGAATTAGGCTTTCGCAAAGCCTCACTCTGTGACGTCACAGTGCGGTGGCGGTGTCCTTTGTAATGCAGATCCGCAGCCGTCCGCTGCAAAACACTGGCCAATTGGCGGTTTTGTGCTCCCGTTGATTACACTAAACTAAGAGTGATTGATGCGTTTTCACTTCATATACGAAACGGGAACCGCCATTTTCAACCGACTTCAAAAAAAGGAAGAGGTTCTCAATTCGACTGTATTTTTTTATTTTTCAACCGACTTCAAAAAAAGGAGGAGGTTCTCAATTCAACTGTATTTTTTTTTTTTTTATGTTTGTTACCTCAGAACTATTTAATGGGTGGACCGATTTGGATGATTCTTTTTTTATTTGAAAGGGCATACTTCCCATGTGGTCCCATATACATTTTATCGAAAGCGGTTTTTAAAATATCAACAATAAAATAACTACTTTGTATGGCGTGTGCTTGTTGTTGTAAAGTTGGCGCGGGAGTTTGAAGTCGGTTGTTTAAAAAGAATTTTTTATATTAAATTATGTTACGTTCCATAACATTTTTTTATCCACTACAAGTCCCTTGACTGCAATCTCACTTGTAAGTGATGATGCATAAGATGGTAGCGGGCTGACCTGTCAGGGGCATGTCAGTTATAATTGTTACCATACCCCTTATCGGTTTCTACACGGCATCGTACCGGAACGCTAAATCGCTGGGCGGCAAGTCTTTGCCGGTAGGATGGTAACTAGCCACGGCCGCAACCTTTCACCAGGCCATACCAGGAAAAATTTAGAAATTGTAAATTCCCAAATTGACCCTACTGAGAATCGAACCCGGGACCTCCGCACGTCAAGACAACAGCACTCAACACTGTGCCACGGAGGTCGTCATATTATTGCATTAACATGTTCGCCATTGCGGTTTGTCTGGCTACTCGACGTGTGCAGTAGATAATTATTATAGAGCACACTGTGCACAGATGGCTAATCTCTATGAAGATAAAAGAAAAAAGAGAGAAAAATTATAATAATCTCGATCTCCAATCTCCATAGAGATTAGCCATTTGCGCGGGAGATATTATAGTGCGAGAACACAAGTGCACTCTCTGTTCCTATATTCTCGTAGCCCGATGGGATGGAAAATCCGACACGACTGGAGAGAGGTCAGACGCAGGACCGACAGCTTTACGTGCTCTCCGAGGCACTGCCAACTTCTTGACTCCAGGTTAGTAATTAGAATTTCTTGTTACTTATGGCCCATTTAATTCATTTATTTATGGCCCAACCCGGGACTCGAACTTGGGATCTCGTCGGCCGCAATCGAACATGCTAATCACTAGACCCGAGGCCTTAATAATTTCACTTAATTATTCTATAATAGGTCCCTGGCCTCAACGTCTACAGGTAGATTCAAAGTAATTTGAAGTTAGGTAGGTACTTCTACCTAATAAATAAAATGTTTTAAATATTCCTTTGATAAAAACATTCAGAAGTACTTGAATCAAATAACAAAGAAAACTCAATAATGCAAAGTATACCAAACGGTGATTTTGTTTCCTTCCTACTTAAAAAGCAATTTCTACCTTCATTAAATTGAATGCCTAAGAGCTATCGAAAGAACCAATTCCATAATATTCTTGGACTGTTGTATTTGTGAATATACCTAAGGCTTCATTATAAAAGTCCTTTAAGGCCACTTGAAGAGAAAGACTGGACTCGGTTTAGAGTAGGTATTTAATAACTTGTGATGATGATGATGATGAATCACTAATCAAAAAGTACAGTAACTTAACTATTATATTATAAACGGACACACGGGCACCGATAATCGACGTTATAGAAGAATTGCTTAGCTAGTGGAAACGGAAAAACGGTGTTGACATACTAGTAATTCGAAATGCACAGATAAAAAATTCTAAGAAAGCAAGGTTTGCATTCACAATAGTCCAACACCACTGCAAACCTTTTCTTTAATATGTCTGTGCTGCAAACTAATATTAATAAAATATATTCTATATTATTTTCTTCGTTGTAATTTGTGTGTCAACTTAATCCATACTAATATTATTAATGCAAAAGTGTGTCTATCTGTCTGTCTGCTACGCTTTCACGGCCCACCTATTCAACCATTTTGATGAAGTTTGGTACAGGGGTAGGTTATATCCCGCGGAATGACATAGGCCCGAAAATTAAAGAGATCCCACGGAAATAAAAAAAACCTTAATCCACGCAGCCGAAGTCGTGGCCATATTCTGGTTAATTATAAATAAAAAAAACTTAGTCGTTTGTATGTTTGTCAATTGTGTCTGTTCAGGACCCGTTTAACAGTTTTTTGCAAAGCCCGGAACGAACAAATTCTTCTTTGTCCCTCGGGATAAAATCTTAATACACGCCGATAAAATCGGTAGTCAGTAATAAAAACACAAATAATCTGATTGCATTTCATCATATCCCTATCCCCATCGCATCCTGATTCTACATCTCCATTCCCCCTTCAATCCTCGGCTCATAAAGAGCTCTCACGATAGTAGGCGATCCGATCCAATCATGTGCTGTCATTATATTTACGGATAATCGGATCTCAAGATTGCGCCCTACATCCTACGCCGCTCGCAGGTGGATCTAAAATTAATTAGTGTTCATACACGCCACAGTATAGAAACTTACAGCTACTGGCAGTGTGTTGAAATCCACATTAATTATTTGGCAATAATCCACCACCACCACCACTACAACCTATTAATGTCCCAGTGCTCGGCACAGGCCTCCACACTCATAGGAGAGAGGGAATTAGAGCTTAGACCCACCACGCGGCTTCAATGCGGGTTGGCGGGCTTGAACGACTATTATTATGTTAGTGATAGTAACCGGGACCGACGGCTTAAGGTGCTCTCCGAGGGACAGAGGTGAAACACCACCAATTTACTGACCTAACTCCTGGCACGTTCTCAGAATTGCTAGTCAGAAAAACCCAAAATGTACTTAATTCTGGCCCGACCTGGGACTCGACCCGGGACCTCGTCGGCTGCAGTCGAACATGCACTAGACCTAAGTGTGTTCCACGGAACCCTAGGGTTCTGCGATACCTCTGTAGGGGTTCCGCAAAAATTTAGAAAAAAAATCAAAACACCTCTCTCTGGTCGAACGTTTTGACTCCGCGGCCACGCGTAGGTATATTTATTTATTTATTTATTTGTATTTGTAGAAACATGTGTTACCTATAATGGCTGGTACAATATCTCATAAGTTTGGTATCAACATGTATACTTGTATACTAAAAGAAAATTAGATTTTTGGATTATTTGCGTTGGTAAGAAAGAAATAGAAAGCTTTACGTCACTCAGTGAGTTTGTTAGCGATAACGACTCAGAAATGTTTCAAGATGATGTGTTTGAAGAATTGGTCCAATATCTCAGTTCGATGCGCGCATCTTTTGAAAAGTATTTTCCCGAAGAACAGAATACAAAAATGAAACTGAATTCATGGATTCATAATCCTTTTTTACCCAACTTGCAAAAGCCCGAAAGTATGTCAAACGAGATATATGAATCTCTTTTAGAAATGTCATCAGACACAAGTATGAAGTCACTGTTCAAAACGACGCCTCTCAACGATTTTTGGTGCAAAATCCGTGATGAATACCCAATGCTTGGCAAAATTGCTCTGAATATTCTTCTCCCGTTCCCAACAACATATTTGTGCGAAACAGGATTCTCAACCTATGCAGCCACGAAAACAAAATATCGGAATAGACTGGACGCCGAACATGATATGAGACTTCAACTGTCTTCTATCAAACCTGCAGGCCGACCGCGTATCTTTTGCATCAATCATTGATACATCGCAATCACCTCTGATTGGTTAACACCCTTCCACTATTGGACGAAATCCATTGACGCAGCAAGAATACCATAAATTCAGCCAATCGGAGGTGATTGCGATGTATCAATGATTGATGCAAAAGTTACGCGGTCGCCCTGCTGATATCAACCAATTGATGAAAAATAAAAAACAGTTTCATACCTCCCATTATTTAGATTTTTTCTTTTTTAATAGAATATATTCTATTATTGTATTTGCCATGTGGTAAAGTAAGTAATAATTAGTACCTACCTAACTGTTACATTGTACTTTTATTATGCTTGTTAATAAAGAATACACTTTTAAAAACTATTGTTTTATTGTAGGGTTCCATCAAGTAGTTTGCTTCCCAAAGGGGTTCAGGGGGGGGTAACAGGTTCTATCGTGCGACTGCGCGCGATATCCAGTCCGTTTAGATATTATTCTGTTTATTTTACTCTGTGGTACCAATCTATCTGCAGCGTACAGCCGACAACGAGCTATCAATTACTGAATGACAAAGAATATCTTCAGACTCAGATAGAAATTTAAAAAAAAATTGCTTCTAATTGGCTTCAATTTTTAGCGTTTAATTAAATTGGTGAATGGACATATTATCATACCTGAGACATTTCAAGAGCGTACCCGAAGCAAACTATTACTCGTACAATATAACTTGAGATGAAACATTTTTAATTAAACTTATTAGGTATCTAAGGACGAGACAAAAAGAGCGCGGGTGCGACGACAAGGTTTCCAATGCTGATTCTTGCCAACATACTTTCTACTGATATAGCAGGGCGTGGATTCTTCAATAAAAGAGAAAAAGTCGAGTTTTTGATTCCGTCGCTGCCGATCGCCGTCGCCCCTCAGCCGCCATCGCTCGGCCGTCACACATTTCAACCTGACAGCTTAAGCCGGCCATACACGGACTGCTTGAAGCAGTCAGTATGGACCGCTTCAAACTGCGACTGCATAGTGAACAAACAGTCTTCTACGTACACACATACATGGAACCGCTCGAGCAGTTGCGCCTGCTTCGGGCGGTTGGCAGCAGTAATCAATGGTAGCTTCAAGCTGTTGACTATGACTGCAAGAGCGGTCCGTGTATGTCGATCACTGCCCACTGGCTAACTGTTCGAGCAATCCGTGTATGGCAGGCTGGCTGTTGGAGACTACGGCACACGAGACTACGCCTCACAAGTCACACCTGGTTTTCCACGCGCGGGGCGCGGGCAGCGGGCGCGGGACATCGCGCACTCCGGCAGTTGCGACTTGCATCCATACGCGGCAACTGTGCACATTACTTACTAATAGGCATGATGACAGTAACCAAGAATCAATGAAATTATGAATTTATCTAATGAAATAGGATTCATGGATTATAAAGAACGTATTTTATTTTCTATTTCGAGTGAGATTGCTATTTATTTTGATAAAATAAAACTATAAAATACAGCAATCCGCCATATTGGATAAAACACCAAGAAGCGAATGACGTCACAATTGTTTGTTTTCGAGCTTTGACAATCACCCTATTACGTAATGCACACTGCACAGAGTACATTGGTAAAAACAATAGTGACGTCACAAACTACGCCATGACACCGCCGAACGTTTGGGCGTGAATTTTAAAATTTAAATTTCAAATGCCAATTTTATCTACCAAACCTTATTTTTCTGCTGAAATAAGATATTTTTTCGAAATAGTTGGTACTTCCGAACATAATATGACCATTTTTCAAAATCAGTCATCATGCCTATTATTATATTATACATTCCGCATATTTCATTGTTATACTATTGTTGACCATTAAAGGAAAGTTTAATCTTATCTTCAAGACTTTCTGTCGTCCTTCAACATACTATCCTTACGACTGGCCTAAAAGTTAAGCAATATAGATAGGTGTATGTTCTGCTAAAATTACTAATTCAAGTATGTGACCATCTATCTATGTCATGTTGTCATGACTCGTATACATTCAAAGCATAAAATGAAAAGGTCTTGAAGAGGAACAGCTCTTTTATAGGGCGCAGTGCAGAAATCAATCACTAACTTTATATTGCCTTGGGGGGACTCAATCCGCACATTCCCTTTCAAAGTTTCTTTCATGTAAGTCACTGTTTCCATTGCAACCTCCTCTGCAATTTTGACGGCCCTCGTGGCGCTGTGTTGAGTGCTGTTGTCTTAACGTGCGGAGGTTCGGGGTTTGATCCCCGGCAGTGTCAATTTGGGAATTTATAATATCAGAATTTTCCCTGCTCTTGCCTGGTGGGAAGCTTCGGCCGTGGCTACTTACCACTACCACCTTTCCGGAAAAAACGTGCCGCTAAGTGATTTAGCGTTCCAGTACGATGCCGTGTAGAAACCAAATAGGGGTTTAATATAACTGCCATGCCCCTAACAGGTTAGCCCGCTAGAATCTTAGACTGCATCATCACCACAGACCATACAACCAATTGACTGAGCATAGCGTGCCCCCTCACCAGCCAAACGTTAGCAGTATGACTGCTAACGCTACGTTTTGTACCTATAGTCGCCCTCAGTCCGTATTCGACAGTGCTCGGGAATTGATCTAGTATAAAACGAAAATTAAGCCTCTCTGTAGCATTAAATGGCGTGGAAAGAGAAGCAATACCTCCAGCTATGTAAAGGATGGGATAACATTTCATAAGTAAGTGTAGTTTTGTAATAATAAATAAAAATCATCAATACGCAAAGAAATAAAAATATTTACAAAAATGAAAAGGAACCCGTTGATGTCTTTCAGTATTTCTTTGTCTTTCACATGTAGTTCTACATATTTCCGTCTCTTCCACGCATAGCCCAGTGTAGCCCGTGCAACTATCGATAAATTATATCGATAGCCTTAGACCACTTGAATGCCAATAAATTAATTTATTGAGTAAAAACTTATATTTCATTAAATTCCGAACAATTCTGAAGTAGAAGAACAGGTTTCTTATTTATTTGATTAAAAGTTGTTGTTGAAAACTTAAGTTCTTTAGTATAGAACTTGGGCAATTAAAAAAATATATATAAGTATCAGATAATTATGCATAATCATACATATGGTTGTATATTGCTGTTTGAATACAATTAATTGTATTGATTTTATTATAGAGCTACTACTGAATTTCGTTATATCAGTTTTAATTGATAAGAATAACATTCGGGACATTGATATTCATTCATTAAAAAAATAACGTTTGTAAAAAATTATATTCCAAGTGCTTGTATTTCTTGTCTAGTTATTAGAAGTACTTATTACAATAACCCAACATTTAGGAAGACGGAACTGACGACTTCACGTCTTCTAAAAAATGTGAAATTTTATTTTTAGCGTAGGTAAGTGTGTTCCACAGTGCAACTGGAACCCAAGCCAAACCAAGGTAGGTCACTAACACAGACCATACAACCAATTGACTGAGCATAGCGTGCCCCCTCACCAGCCAAACGTTAGCAGTATGACTGCTAACGCTACGTTTTGTACCTATAGTCGCCCTCAGTCCGTATTCGACAGTGCTCGGGAATTGATCTAGTATAAAACGAAAATTAAGCCTCTCTGTAGCATTAAATGGCGTGGAAAGAGAAGCAATACCTCCAGCTATGTAAAGGATGGGATAACATTTCATAAGTAAGTGTAGTTTTGTAATAATAAATAAAAATCATCAATACGCAAAGAAATAAAAATATTTACAAAAATGAAAAGGAACCCGTTGATGTCTTTCAGTATTTCTTTGTCTTTCACATGTAGTTCTACATATTTCCGTCTCTTCCACGCATAGCCCAGTGTAGCCCGTGCAACTATCGATAAATTATATCGATAGCCTTAGACCACTTGAATGCCAATAAATTAATTTATTGAGTAAAAACTTATATTTCATTAAATTCCGAACAATTCTGAAGTAGAAGAACAGGTTTCTTATTTATTTGATTAAAAGTTGTTGTTGAAAACTTAAGTTCTTTAGTATAGAACTTGGGCAATTAAAAAAATATATATAAGTATCAGATAATTATGCATAATCATACATATGGTTGTATATTGCTGTTTGAATACAATTAATTGTATTGATTTTCCAATACGTACCTACTGGTAATTTTTATCGATACATTTTTGTCGCGCAGCGGGCAGCCCAAGTGCCGCGGTAACATATACTTTGTACTTTTAACTGTGTAAAGTTGACCTTGAGTCAGCCAATGAGAAATGCTATTATTACCTCGTCCCCCGCCTGAAAGTGGTGAGATGTGTTTCAAAGCGAAAATGTGGCTATTAGCTCTCAATTGGTTTACTACTCGGTGATCATCACTTATCTAAAATCTTCTCTAAAATATTTGGTAATAGAGCTGGCGCTCGATTAATTCCATATAAATGAACGTAGTCGCGATCGAGTACGTAAAAAAACTCCCACTCGACCTGCTGAACACGTTGACAGAAACGTTGAGCACATACAGCACCCTGTGAGTGTGAGTTGGATATTATATTATAATATAAATAATTCCATACTTAATACTTAATACTTAATAATATTATAAATGCGAAAGTGTGTCTGTCTGTCTGTCTGTCTGTCTGTCTGTCTGTCTGTCTGTCTGCTACGCTTTCACGGCCCAACTACTCAACCGATTTTGATGAAATTTGTTACAGAGATAGGTTACATCCCAGGGAAGGACATAGGCTACTTTTTATCCCGGAAAATTGAAGAGTTCCCGCGGGAATCAAAAAAAAAATATCTGTTCAACCGATTTTCATAAAATTTGGCACAAGGACAGGTTGTATCCCGGGGAAGGGCATATGCTACTTTTTATCCCGGAAAATTGAAGAGTTCCCGCGGGAATCAAAAAACATAAATCCACGCGGACGAAGTCGCGGGTATCATCTAGTATTATATAACGGTGCCAACGATTACGACTTCTTACTATTTATTACAAAATGGGTACGAATACATACGAGTAGAAATAATGGTGGGCGAGGTATACAAAGAAAGAAGAAGATTAATTATCATCATCCATAGCGATGGCATCTCTGTCTTAAAACCGTTTCTCTTAAGTTTAAGTAATTAAACAGCACAATTTTAACCTAACTGAAATTTCTAGTTGCACCTACAATGGAAACGTGCTATTTTCGGAGAGCCATAAAAAGGTAATTGTGGTAACATGAAGTATGGCGGCAATTCGTCTTTTTCACTTTCAATCCCTGATTTCAACTTTTTACATCCTGCTTCGAGGAAAGGATTTATGTGTGTTTTATTTATAACCAAACGCAGTTGATAACTTCTGGTAGATTCAAGTGATTTGATGATGCAAGTATTATTTTACTTTATATTAAAAAAAAATATTGACCAACACAAGCAAATTGCACTTAGTTTACACAAATTAAACTTTTACTACGTGTGGTCAATGGGCCAACTCTTCAGCCTGTGCCACAGCATGAGAGGTCTAACATACTGCAACGCTTATTTTCAGTAGGGGCCCAAGGCACGGTAATATTATGTATAATACTGTGCCCAAGGGCCAAGACGTCACGGACCATTAATATATCTAAAATTAAAAAACAAAAATTAAATTTACTTAAACTTAATTTTTATACTTTATTTATTTTCTATCTGCGAAAACTTGTATTTGGCGTTTAAATACTTATTCTTTATTTATCTATCCATTTTTGTTGTAGCTGTAAGTTTGTAGCTGTAATTTTATTTTGTTCGGAAGAACAAAATAAAATTAATTAATTAATTAACTAACTTATAATACAACAGTGTGGTTCATGTTAAACGGTACTAATTTCCTACCTCCATGGCTAAACCTGACTAAAGGTATCTGAGTATAATCTGTGGTCTATGGTGATGCTTTGTCATTGTCCACCAAAGACATTAAACACTTACTAACTAGTTAGTAAGTGTAATGTCTTTGTTGTCCACAGAATAAGTTATTATTGCAACACCGATTAAAATTAAGGTAGATTAGCAAAAAACACATATCCTGCCACGCTTATTTTATTATGTTCTTGATTAAGTACCCAAAGTAAAGTTGAATGAAGTTAATTCACAGTAATTAGCCAGTGTGATGGACTATGGACTATGTACTAAGCCGTAATTTACGCGATATTCCTTGCCGTCAGTTTTTTATATAGGGTAGACCGAGGCGAATCGGATCAGTTTGATTTTGAGGTTAAAAAAAATCAAGTTTTAAATAAGATACGTTATATTTATTAATTGAATCACAATCAGTCTTTATTATAGTTTAACATAAGACATTATAATTATAGGTATTTTTTTAAACTTCTTTGTAGGAAACAATAACTTAAACATTTGGAAATATCCGATTCGCCCCAAATTCGGGGGCTAATCGGATCAAACAAATATCAATCACAAATTCAATAAATTCTCATATTAAAAATAAAATAATCATTGGTAATACTACCTACTAATCAACGTTTTTCTTATGAGATCAATTATTATGCAAATCACAAGTGTACGGTCCTTTAGCACCTTCTCTATCAGTGCACTTCTCATGACACCATTCTTCACAAACGATGCACTGTATCCAATCCTCCGTTGGTGGATGTACAAATCTTTCAGAGCAATAAATGCAGTGCCAGTCTCTAGACGGAGCACTTCTCTTCACTTTTAGTCCAGGTGTAGTTTTGTTCTTCTTCTTTGCCATATTTTTCTTAGTCCCGCCTTTTCCTTTTTCTTCAGAGATTGTCTTTTCTGTTTCTCTTTTATTCCTCTTTGCCTCTTTTTTAAGAAGATTGTTCTTATTCTGTGGGGATGTTAAATGGAAGATTGGTTACAGTTGGACTCTTCATCGGAGACGGAATGATTGCGGAATGAGGGCGTTTCCAACAACTAAATACTAGTAATTTGTTTTAACAATACTTTATTGGCTGCTTCTTGCATTTTGTCTTGTAACCACTGACCCTGGCCAATCTTCCTAACGTATGTCCTAACCATCTAGAACAATAAAAGAATAAATATAACTAACTACTGAGGTTTTATTTACTGATCCAATTCGCCCCTAAAGTCATGATCCGAATCGCCCCATTTTAACGGTAATAATTTTAATTTTTTTAACAAAATATCCGTCACATTACCATTAAAAACCAAATGATTTCTCATAATAAGATTCGTGCCTCTTGCAATGGTCCAATAATCGAAACAATTGAACAACATTTTGGCATCAAACAGTCAAAAATTGTAATTACGTACCTTAGATTATGGCGCGAAAACTGCGGTCACCACACGTCGTCGTCATGGGCGAGCGTCCCCTGCACCGAAGTGCGAGCGGGAATGCAATACTATAAATGGGAATAGATGCAAGGGGAACGGAGGAAGCGATGAGCATCTATGGCTGCGTTCATTTACGTGCGGTTTTTTAAATATTTAAATTTTACATAAATCGGTCCGATTCGCCCCGTGATCCGATTCGCCTCGGTCTACCCTACAATAACTTGCACTTTATTTAATTTGAAAAATAACTATTTTAAATTATGACAAATAGTTGAACGAAATCAAATAATCTACACAATATAAATTACCACTTATATATTTTTTCTAGGCATAACATAATATCAGGGTAACAATAAAATAGCACATTAACCTTAAACTAAAACTAAAGTAGGCAAACATACCTGCAAACATAATATTATCAGCTTATATCATAAAATATATCATCTAAACTACTGCAATGGCCCAGAATAGCCAAACTTATAATGTACTAGCTCATGCCCGCGACTTCATCCGCGTGGATTGAGGTTTATTGGTTCCCGCGGGATTTTTTAAAGTTTTCTGGTATATATAAACGAGCCTATGTGTTATTCCAAACTATAATCTATCTCCATCCAGATCCATTCAGCTGTTTTGGTGCGATTGATTAACAAACATTCATCCATCCATCCATCCATCCATTCAAACTTTCACATTTATAATACTAGATCATGCCCGCAACTTTGTCCGCGTGGATTAAGTTCTTTTTTATTCCCACGGAAACTTTAATTTTCCGAGATAAAAAGTAGCATGTCCTTCCCCGGGATACAAACTATCTCCATACCTACCTTTTATCCAAATCGATTTAACAGATGGGCCGTGAAAGCGTATCAGACAGACATGCAGTGTCTGTCGCTTCACTTTCGCATTTGTAATATTAAGGATAGATTAGTATAGATTTTATTATTGTAGTGGAACATATTTACCTACCTACATTTATAACAATTAGGTAGGTATACCTAAACTACCCACCTACCACCCACCTACCCCACCCATTCGAAACCCAGCCACGCTGAAATAAAATTTAATAAAATGTCTTCAGACTCTTTGATTAGGTATAGTTCAGACGCACAAAGTGATACAAACAACAGTACGGCGTCTAGATGTCAAGATGTACTCGCTCTTTCAGAACGCAATAATACAAAAGTGCAATTTTTCAACGAGCCCGGCTACCAAAAGTGCATTTCGTGTTTGAACTGCACAAACTTTTTGTAAAGAACAAACTTGACCTTTTTTTGCGTGCATACAACCGCTCGACCTAGGTACAGCTGAAATTTATTTTTCCTGAAAACAGAATATACTGGCTCTACTAAAATCCAAACTGAAATGTGTAATGTAATTTGAGTGTTGGTTTATGTAAACTGATTCTCTTTTGACTTTTTATAATGCCTGGAGGATAAATTATGTAGGTACCTTTATGTGACCTCTGACTGACCTTATGAATCAAATAAACAATCCATACTAATATTGTAAATGCGAAAGTTTGTGTCTTACGCTTACGCTTACGCTTTCACGGTCCATCTTTTCAACCGATTTATATTGGTATTTATATCCCGGGAAATTATACTTAGAGAGTTCCCGTGGGAATGAATAAACCTCGGACATCATCTTGTAATTAATAATTTTGTGTATGAAGTTTGTAGTGACAGAAGGGCTGGCTCATTTTTTGCGTAAAGGATCAGCCTGGCTGTCCAGCGCGAAAATGCAGCCAGCATTCTTGCCACCATTCCACGCGGGAATGATTTATATAGTAATTAGTTTAGGCTAGCTAGCATTAAGTTTTATTGTATTATTTTCATTAAATGTACACTGATAAAAAAAACAAGCTCTCTTTAATAAATATAAATATAAAAAAAAACTCATAAGCTTTCTCCGCTACACGGTGTCAAGAGCTTCCGGTCTCTGACACGTGAGGGCGCCACACCGGTTGGGGCAGCACTTGAGCGCGCGGGGGCAGTCCGAGTCGCCGGTGCACGAGTGGCTGCACACCCACACTCCTCGCGGGTACTCCGGGCAACTGCCTGGCTTCACTGGAATATAAGACAAACATTTGTTTAGACCACATCCCAACGTCATCCTAAGCCGAGAATTTTTTCTTTGCGTCTTTACGTGTTGCTGTCAACTGATGTCAGCTAGCAAGCTGCCGTCTTCCTGAAGAGATAGGCCGTGAAAATTAAACATAAAGGCTGATTAATTTAGCTTTAATTCGGGAGCATATAAAATGAGGTGTTTGGCGGTATGTCAGTCTAGGCAAAGAGAATATGGTGACATTTGACAACCTAAAACATAACTAACGTTGTTCGTTACCAATACAATAAGTTTATAATAATGGTGCGCTTATATGTACTTCGGACACTTCCCAACACTGTGCCCCAGGGTCGCATAATACTAGATGCTCAGAGCCCCCACTTTTGCCGCTCGCGAACCCGAGGTCCCTTCGCCCGGGATAGAGACTCACCTAGAGTGACGAAATGCCTCAGAGTCATGGGGTCGACACACATGGAGCCGCCGCACGCGGTGGGGCAGCACATTTGCGTCGCGTTACACGGCACCGTGGGGCCGCATGCCGCCTCGCATATTTCCACCGAGAGTGTAGGCGGACAAGAGCCTTTCTCACATCTCGAGTATGCCACAAATAGCGCTGAAATTAAATAAATAGAAAATGGACAGTTATCTGACCAACTGGGATGATGCTTATGTCAAAAATAAACTATTTCAGTACTGATTATTAAATAAAGGGTTACTTATCCAAAAGACCTAAAATTCACATCCTCGGTTAGTTTTAAGTTTGATAACCATTTTAAACCATAAATTAAAGAAAAAAAGTGTATTTCATACAAACAAACTACTATACTAGAAGCGCGTTTTAAGTTCGATAAAGAGTTAGTAAATTTGTTTGTTTGTAAGTTTGAATGTTTGTTACTCCTTCACGCTGCAACAATTGAACCGATTTAGCTGAAATTTGGAATGGAGATAGTTTAAAACCTGAATTAACACATACCTACCTATGCTACATTTTGTCCCTGAAAATTAAAGAGTTCCTACATCTTGCGATCTTTGCCAAGATGTAGGAACTCTTTAATTTTCAGGGAACTAACTCGCAAGATGGCAAAGAGAGTGGGACAACTCTACCAAAGGCAGATGGACACACCGTCTCATCCCGAATCTGGAAAAATGGACAAAAAGAGTACATGGTCGACTGTCCTACCGATTGACGCAATTTCTAACGGGGAATGGGGTATTTATGGACTTTTTGGCAGGCATCGGAAAGAAGCAAGACGCGGGATGCATGTATTGTGGCGAAATTGATGTTGCAATGCACACCATTTTTGCCTGTGAAAAATGGGAAAAGGAGAGAGAAGAAATAGAAAAACGAATGGGAAGCATAACGGTAGAGAATATAATCCCAAAAATGCTGAAAAGGAGGAAAACTGGATTGCGGTCGCAAATTATGTAGAAATAATTATGAAGGAGAAGGAAGAAGAGGAAAGACGCAGAGAAAAAGTGGGTGAATAGGCATGAGTGTTGCCGTGTTGTAGGCCGCAAGGCGGGTACACGGACAACAAGGAGACAGCAGGGGTTTTAGCCGGTAAAAGTCCGGCACTACCCAACGGGTGTCCATGACGATTTCCCCTGCTGTATAAATATAAAAAAAAAAAAAAGAGTTCCTACAAACCTAAGAACCTTAATCTACGCGGACTAAATCGCGGGCAATATCTAGCCTAGTCTAGTAATGAATACAAAAAAAGGTTGCCATTCCAGCACCTTGATAGTCTATCAGTTCAATCAGTCCTCAAGTAACTAGGGCATGCTACCGGGAATTACCGGTATCAAAAGTACCGGGAATTCCCGAGACTTCTGAATATTTTCAGTCCCGGTTCTCCACACCACAAAACCGGTACTTTTGACACTTTCGAGACTCGAATTAAATAGATTAGGTACTTCTCTAATTGAGTGCGGATATTTCTGAATGTAACAAGAACTTCGTTCACTACACTGTATTTTATGATCACAAATTCGAGGTTTTAGTATTAAAAAATCCTATTTTTACTTTGAGTATTTATAAATAAATTCTAAATATTATTCTTTCTAAATTTTATTTACCAGCTTTTTTGAAGATCAATTAATTGATGAATCTCCAAATCTCAAATCCTGTCACTCCAATAAAATTTGTTCTGCTTTAATGAGTTACAGTAGATTAATTATGCTACTCTGATAATCGTAATATATTTCAGTTCAAAGTTTAGTTTAAAAAAAAAAGAAAGAAAATTGAATGACTAGGTGTAATATAAAATATACCTCATAAGCACCAGGATTATGGCTGCTAAATTTTGATTTTTGACTCCACTGTCATTGACACCAATGGCAGAGGGGAAGAATTCATAATTCTCTAAAATGCTCAGCGTTTTTCCGTTAAATCTTATATACCAACATAATTAGTGAAAAAACCAAGACTGTGGTCAGTCCAATCTTGATGTATAGAACTGGATTCTGGACAGTAAACTGGAGGCTCTTAGTGGCTGACAGGAAACATGATAGGAAGTTACTATAGGATAGGATGGTTACTATAGGATTAGGATGTGGTCACTATATGGTTGTTGATGTTGATAGTGAACTGTGGTTCACTATAGGATCTTCCTATCATGTTACGCACGTAGAGGACGGTGGTTGGAGACATAGAATAAGAGGTACCGAACCCCAACCCACCCAGAACCCAGAATCGACCAACCGATCGACCAACCAATTGACCAACCGATCGACCAACCAACCAGCCAACCAATCGACCAACCAATAAGCCAACCAATGAACCGACAAATCGGACAACCAATCTGCCAACCAATCGGCCAACCAATCAGCCAACCAATCGACCAACCAATCAGCCAACCGATAGACCAACCGGTCGACCAACCAATCGACCAACTGAGCGACCAACCGGTCGACCAACCAATCGACCAACCAATCGGACAACCAATTGGCCAACCAATCGTCCAACCGATCGATCAAACCAATCGACCAACCGATCGACCAACCAATCAACCAACCGATCGACCAACCAACCAGCCAACCAATCGACCAACCAATCAGCCAACCAATGAACCGACCAATCGGTTAACCAATCGGCCAAACAATCAGACAACCAATTGGCCAACCAATAAATCGATCCGAACCGATCGATCAAACCAATCGACCAACCGATCGACCAACCAATCAACCAACCGATCGAACAACCAATCGACCAACCGATCGACCAACCAATCGACCAACCTATCGACCAACCGATCGTTCAACCAATCGATCAACCGATAGACCAACCGGTCGACGAACCAATCGACCAACCAATCGGACAACCAATTGGCCAACCAATCGTCCAACTAATCGACCAACCGTTCGACCAACCAATTGACCAACCGATCGACCAACCAACCAGCCAACCAATCGACCAACCAATCAGCCAACCAATGAACCGACCAATCGGACAACCAATCGGCCAAACAATCGGCCAACCAATCAGCCAACCAATCGACCAACCAATCAGCCAACCAATGAACCGGCCAATCGGACAACCAATCGGCCAACCAACCAGACAACCAATCGATCAACCGATAGACCAACCGGTCGAACCAACCAATCGACCAACTGAGCGACCAACCGGTCGACCAACCAATCGACCAACCAATAGGGCAACCAATTGGCCAACCAATCGTCCAACCGATCGATCAAACCAATCGACCAACCGATCGACCAACCAATCAACCAACCGATCGAACAACCAATCGAACAACCGATCGACCAACCAATCGACCAACCTATCGACCAACCGATCGTTCAACCAATCGACCAACCGATCGACCAACCAATCGACCAACCTATCGAACAACCGATCGTTCAACCAATCGATCAACCGATAGACCAACCGGTCGACCAACCAATCGACCAACCAATCGGACAACCACAATTGGTTGTCCGATTGGTTGGTCGATTGGTTGGCCAATGCCAACCAATCGTCCAACTAATCGACCAACCGTTCGACCAACCAATTGACCAACCGATCGACCAACCAACCAGCCAACCGATCGACCAACCAATCAGCCAACCAATGAACCGACCAATCGGACAACCAATCGGCCAAACAATCGGCCAACCAATCAGCCAACCAATCGACCAACCAGAAAGAAGAAGAAAGAAAGAAAAATCATTTATTCACCTTGTGCCTCGTACATAAAATCAAACTTTATAATTAGGCTATGGCTTTTGCACCCACATGGCACAAGATGAAAAGAGGACTCAGCATTAATGCTGCAGGTTTTGAAAAACAAAACCTGAGCGCTGGTATTCTGCCGGAACCCAAACGAGTGACACGCTCGAGCTCGACAGTCTTCACAGCCGTCTGCAGTAACGGGATAAGTGTGCTAAAATGGAGTAAAATAAAATATGTAATTTGCGCAATGAGTGTACTTATTGTGTAAAACTAAATATTAGAGATATAGCGACTTAAAGATAAAAAATAAAATAAAATAGATTAATATGTATAATAAAATATAATAGGCATATTATGTGAGTACATATAGCAGCTTCAAACCACCAAGCTAATAACCTGGACCTAGTTGAAGTTTGTTGTTTTTGATCGTCTAAAAGTTTCTTTTTTAATGTGCTCTTAAACGCGGAAACTGAGCTTAGATTCCTCAGCGGAAGAGGAATATTATTCCAGCATTTAGTAGCCAGATATCGAAAACTTCCACGAAAAGCTGCTGATTTATGGCGTGGCCAAGTCAGCCTATTTAGTGGCCCTCGAGCTGGCGTATGCCAAGATAACCTATTATAAAGATAATCTGGCGTTTTGTTCTTGATAATACCAAACAAAAGTGTGCTGAAATGCAGTTTAATACGCGACTTCATATTGAGTATATTAGCATCATTTAAATAGGGAGTCACATGGGTACGGGGAGGAATATAGTAGCAGAATCTAGCACACGCATTCTGGACTCTTTGAATAAGTCGCATGGAACGTTGGAGTAAGCATGGACCATAAACACCAATGCTTCAGCTTAGATAATATAAGTGTCTCGCATAACTTAGTTCTCAGATCGGTATCGATGTAATTTCTTATGTTGTATAAAATTCTAAGTCGATAGAAACAGTTACGGGCCACTTCTTGTACATAATTTTCAAAATGAAGTTTCGCATTAAGTCCCAAATTTGTAGTCCCAACCAATCAGCCAACCAATGAACCGACCAATCGGACAACCAATCGGTCAACCAATCGGACAACCAATCGACCAACCATGCGACCAACCGACTAACCGATCGTTCAACCAATCGATCAACCGATAGACCAACCGGTCGACCAACCAATCGACCAACTGAGCGACCAACCGGTCGACCAACCAATCGACCAACTAATCGGACAACCAATTGGCCAACCAATCGTCCAACCGATCGATCAAACCAATCGACCAACCGATCGATCAACCAATCAACCAACCGATCGAACAACCAATCGACCAACCGATCGACCAACCAATCGACCAACCTATCGACCAACCGATCGTTCAACCAATCGATCAACCGATAGACCAACCGGTCGACCAACCAATCGACCACCCAATCGGACAACCAATTGGCCAACCAATCGTCCAACCGATCGATCAAACCAATCGATCAACCGATCGACCAACCAATCAACCAACCGATTGACCAACCAATCGACCAACCTATCGACCAACCGATCCTTCAACCAATCGATCAACCGATAGACCAACCGGTCGACCAACCAATCGACCAACCAATCGGACAACCAATTGGCCAACCAATCGTCCAACTAATCGACCAACCGTTCGACCAACCAATTGACCAACCGATCGACCAACCGATCGACCAAACAATCAACCAACCAATCGACCAACCAACCAGCCAACCAATCGACCAACCAATCAGCCAACCAATGAACCGACCAATCGGACAACCAATCGGCCAAACAATCGGACAACCACTTGGCCAACCAATCGATCGATCCGAACCGATCGATCAAACCAATCGACCAACCAATCAACCAACCGATCGAACAACCAATCGACCAACCGGTCGACCAACCAATCGACCAACCAATCAACCAACCGATCGAACAACCAATCGACCAACCGATCGACCAACCAATCGACCAACCAATCGACCAACCAATCGGACAACCAATTGGCCAACCAATCGTCCAACTAATCGACCAACCGTTCGACCAACCAACTGACCAACCGATCGACCAACCAACCAGACAACCAATCGACCAACCAATCAGCCAACCAATGAACCGACCAATCGGACAACCAATCGGCCAAACAATCGGCCAACCAATCAGCCAACCAATCGACCAACCAATCAGCCAACCAATGAACCGACCAATCGGACAACCGATCGATCAAACCAATCGACCAACCGATCGACCAACCAATCAACCAACCGATCCACCAACCAACCAGCCAACCAATCGACCAACCAATCAGCCAACCAATGAACCGACCAATCGGTTAACCAATCGGCCAAACAATCAGACAACCAATTGGCCAACCAATAAATCGATCCGAACCGATCGATCAAACCAATCGACCAACCGATCGACCAACCAATCAACCAACCGATCGAACAACCAATCGACCAACCGCTCGACCAACCAATCGACCAACCTATCGACCAACCGATCTTTCAACCAATCGACCAACCGATCGACCAACCAATCGACCAACCTATCGACCAACCGATCGTTCAACCAATCGATCAACCGATAGACCAACTGGTCGACCAACCAATCGACCAACCAATCGGACAACCAATTGGCCAACCAATCGTCCAACTAATCGACCAACCGTTCGACCAACCGATCGACCAACCAACCAGCCAACCAATCGACCAACCAATCAGCCAACCAATGAACCGACCAATCGGACAACCAATCGGACAACCAATCGACCAACCGATCGACCAACCAAACGACTAACCGATCGTTCAACCAATCGATCAACCGATAGACCAAGCGGTCGACCAACCCATCGACCAACCAATCGGACAACCAATTGGCCAACCAATCGTCCAACCGATCGATCAAACCAATCGACCAACCGATCGACCAACCAATCAACCAACCGATCGAACAACCAATCGACCAACCGATCGACCAACCAATCGACCAACCTATCGACCAACCGATCGTTCAACCAATCGATCAACCGATAGACCAACCGGTCGACCAACCAATCGACCAACCAATCGGACAACCAATTGGCCAACCAATCGTCCAACTAATCGACCAACCGTTCGACCAACCAATCAACCAACCGATCCGCAAACCAATCGACCAACCGATTAGGTCATGGAGTCGATACTGCTTCAACCACCAACCAACAAATCGACCAACCAATTGACCAATTGATAGATTTATATTTGTTGTTCGTTGAGGTGAGGTTACTGCGTATGCCATATTAAAGAGACCCTTTAAGGATCACTTTGTTGTCCCTCTGTCCCTCAAGGCTTTTTTCTAGAAACTGCTTGATTGAGGCATTTAATTGCTATAAAAATAAAATTATAAGCTTATCACGATACAAAAAAACAGCTTTTCGAAGTGTATTTTCAGACAGATGTCCCACGCTATCACTGTAAAACCTATCTATACGCCGGCCCTTCGCGTTGAACTACAATAAAAGTTTGAAATTTGGAGCGATGCGAATTATTGCACAAGTTCATTAAAAATCATGAATTTATGATCCTGTGTGGAAATATTACGCGACATTTTATATATTATGTCAAATAGTTGGTCTATTTCATACTTTCTGTAATGTATATGCCTAATTTATGGTAGTATCGAAAGTATCGAAAGTACCGGGAATTCCCGGTTCTATGCCAGTATCGGTCCGAAAATTCCCGGTACTCAGAAGCAGTATCGACTGCATGCCCTACAAGTAACGCCTGTCTTTATCCAAAAACCATGGCATATATGTATTGCTAAGAGTATGTAACTCTTTAGATGACACTCACCTATTACAGTCGTAACAGCTGGTCGTAACATTGTAACACGCATATCAATTCAAAGCAAGTTTAAACTTTTAATAAAACTAAAAGTTAATCACGCCTAACTTTAATTTTATTATAACAAAAAATATAAACTTAATTCATAATATGAGAGTTCCAACACGAATGTCTTGACACAATTAATGTGAGTACATTTATCACAATAATAAGAAATAATATTATATTATTATGATGACGACTTAGACGTTATCTCTAAGAGTAGGTATAAATTTATAATTTAAGAACTTTATCCGTCTGTGTATTTGACCTTATCCACAGAACCTATACTAATTTTATAAATGTGAAAGTTTGGATGCATATTTATGGATAGATGGATGGATATTTGTTACTCAATCGCGCCAGAACGGCTGAACGGATCTGGATGAAATTTGGCATTGGAAAATTCAAGAGTTCCCGCGGGAACCAAAATTCCTTAATCCACGCGGACGAAGTCGCGGGCATCAGCTAGTAGTAAATATAATTAGTCTTATGCCTCGAGATGCAGATTTTAGAGCGAGAAACGTCCCACAAAAATACTTAGGTACACTTTCATGAATTGACCTTCAGCATAAGTCACCTAAATTGCATATCCATTCTAATATCATAAATAATATATCCGTCTGTTTGCTACGTTTTCACGGTCATCTGTTCAACCGATTTTGGTTTGTTGAAATTTTGTACAGAGACCGATGACATCCCAGGGAAGGACATAGGCTACTTTTTATCCAGGAATTTTCCCGAAGATCTCACGGGAATGGAAAAATTTCAATTTACATCTCAGGAAAAGACATAGGCTTTTAATCCCGGAAATTTTCCGAAGTTCTCACGTCAATTGAAAAATTTCCATCCACACGGACGAAGTCGCCGGTATCATCGAGTATTTATTAATAAGGTTGGCTTAAATCTTTGTAACCGATCTTACCTTACTGTTGCAGACGAAAATATGCCTGTTCATATTTAACAACACAACAAAGTCGAGCGTATAAGAATTGCACGTTGCACTAAATGTACTCGTATTTAACAAGCAAGGAACATAATACCACCTCTCTGTCTCTACCGGTAACAAGTACTGCCTAACAAGAAACAGAACACGATAAGTACATAAAGTACACGAAACATATAATGTTTTCTATGTAAAATACCTAGTCGTTCACAAGTATGTATTACTACAAGTAGGTAGGTATACCTAAGTGATGTGGTGTTATTCTATGCGATCTAACTTGAAAGTTCTTCTCTTTAGCTTCATGAAACATACCAGCTATAAAGCAACAGATTCTTTGATAAATATCAGGCGTTCAAAACGCGTCCCTAATTTGTTTTAACATGACTGTACATAAACTTATTATGTACCTAAGTCGAAAGTGAGCCTGGCTCTTACCTTACAACTACATAACCGCTTTGAAGAAATAACAACCTGTAGAATAATTAGCTGATGCTCGCGACTTCGTCCGCGTGGTTTAATTTATTTTTATTCCCGCGGGAACTCATCAAAAATTACAGGGGCCATACTGCCAACGCTTCAAGCAATCGTCGTCGTCGTCATCGACCGATGGACGTCCACTGCTGGACATTGGTCTCCTGTAGGGTCCTCCATAAGCCACGGTCTTGCGTCGCCTGGATCTAGCGACTCCCTGCGACTCGCTTCATGTCGTCCGTCCACCTTGTGGGCAATAATACCAATAACACTTATGCAACACAATATCACTCAAAATGACAGTTTGATGTCAGGTACCTTGACGTTCCTCAAATAAGGATTATAATTCTAAAACACAAAAGTATCCCCGATTTATATTTAAAAATGTGTATGTTTACAAACCAAAAAGCTGAATCACCTCTCGTCTGTATTTGTGCGGATAAATCGCTGCAGAAAGTAGGTATATCGTGTATTGGAAAAATATTAAGCCCAGTTTTATCGCGTCAGCTGAAGCATTTAGATGTACGGCCACTGGGAACATTTTTATTGCAGCCATTTGGAAATATAGTGCGCTTTTATGAAATATTACCAGTGTAGCTACTTACTACAATTAAATTGTAAACTCGGAGGATTTTTACATGAAATATATTTTAAAAAAGTGTGTGTGTCCAATTCACACACGGCAGAAATGAAACTTAAGAAAAGCCTATGAGACAATGAGATAGTATAACTTGTATTCTATCTCATTCTCTCGCAGGCTAAATCCTATTAGGAATATGTAGGTACCTATGTCTCTTCTTGGTGTCGCTTTTTCGTTTCATTGCATTCTCAAATCGTAACGATTCCAAAGAAGTCTCACTTCAGTAAAATAGTTTGAATATTTAACATTGTCTCAGCAATGTTTCGGACTATTGTTACTTACACATTTATGTAAGTACTCGTAATTGCAATTATTTTTTTAAAACCACCGAGTCTTTTTGCTTGTTCTTCTCGGTAGGAATGACATTCCGAACCAGTGGTAGATTCACTCGACGATTCAATGGCACCTGTAAAAGTTTTTTGGATGAAAAACATTTGAGTTTGAGTTCGATTGAGTGGTAGGTCTCAGTGGCTCAGTCGGACAAGAGTCGCGACGCTTCGTAAGCCAAGTTGTCTCAGGTTCGAATCCCACTCATATATAATAGGTACCTATTACAATCTTAACGCATTTGTTCTTAATTATAATCTAGCAAGGTAGGTCTAGGTACATTTAGGGCCGAAAAAAAACGTAAATATAAATTTCAAGGCTTGTAAATGAAAACGCTTCCCATAAATAACTCAAATGAACGTTTTAAATAGCAAAAGAAAACCGAAGCTAAATTCCCGCCACTCCCAGTTCGCTCGGCTGACGAACTTCCGGTAGGTACTGAGAGTAAAAAGAGTATTGGAAAAATACTTACAGCTTCATCGAGTTATACCAAGTTGTAAATCGATTATATTATTGAGGTTATACATAACAAAGTTATCGTGTTTTTTATTAACATAACAGCATTTCCATTTTTTTAAGTGAAACTTCTTTAGAAACGTGATTTGAAAATTCGATGCAACGAAAAAGAGACAAACATATTCATAGTTTAGGCTGCGAGAGAATGAGATAGAACAAGTTATATTTGGCTGATGCTCTCGTAGACTACTTTTGTGAAGTTTCACTTCTGCCGTGTGTGAATGTCACACACACTTTTTTATACAATTCCAATGTTGACTTTTATAGAAATTATTTTCTTATCTATTGAGTTTGGCTTAATGCCATCTCGCTGCAACATTGCTTTTAAATCTATAATAATCACTCAACAATACCCCGGCTATGTGGACTGTATAGGGAACTCACGGGCAAGGATAAGTCTATAGACTTGTTCCACGACAAGATTTTTTTTTAAAGCGAAAGCTTGAGTATTTTTGACGTGGAGGCATCGCAGGTCGAACTATCCTTTTAACAAACAATAAATTGTGATTCGGGGGGCTGAACTCCATCTTATAATGAAATTGCGCTTCGCATTCAATAAAATCATAAAATAAATTTTAATTAAAAAAGAGCGGAGTTAGCGGGTCTATTTGGGAATTTATCATTTCTGTCTCAAAGACTAGGTACTTAAGGACTAATTAAGCAAATTTTTGTTTCTGAACTGATATTGGGCCGGTTTCTGAATTAAGCATTCAAGCCAAAACAGCAAGTTCCAACTCTCAAACCTTACACAATATCAATTCAGAAACAGGCCGTTAAAACTAAACCTAGGATAAAAAAATAAAAACAAGTTTCTCGAAGAAAAAATCCAAACGCAATGATAGATAGCAGCAAAGGTTATCACGCAGGCCTTGAACATAAACGTTCCGTTTATAAATGAATCAGTCCACGCGATGTAGCTTAACCTAAATAGTATTCCATACTAATATTATAAATGCGAAAGTGTGTCTGTCTGCCTGCTACGCTTTCACGGCCCATCTGTTCAACCGATTTTGCTGAAATTTGGTTAAGGGATAGGCTGTAACCCGGGGAAGGATATACGCCTCTTTTTATCCCGGAAAGTTCAAGAGTTCCCGCGGGAATCAAAAAACCTTAATCCACGCGGACGAAGTCGCGGGCATCATCTAGTATAAAATAAATATATTCCATGCTATAATTTCTGTGTTAATATTCATACTTACTATTATTACAAGCTGATGCCCGCGACTTCGTACGCGTTGAATAAGTTTTTTGATGGCCACGGGAACGGGATGAAAAATAAGCCTACGTCACTCTCCAGTTCTTTAACTATACCCATGCACCCATGCAAAAAAATCACGTTGATCCATTGCTTAGTTGCGGCGTGATTGGAGGACAAACCAACAAACCAAAAAACAACTTTCGCATTTATAATATTAGTTAGTATGATGATAAATGCAATAGTTTATCTGTCTGCTACGCTTTCACCTTCCATCTATTTAACCGACTTTGATGAAATTTGGCACAAGTTGTCCTGCGTGAAATAAATCATCTTACTAATATTATAAATGCGAAAGTTTAGATGGATGTATGGATGTATGGATGTATGGATGTATGGATGTATGGATGTATGGATGTATGGATGTGTGTTACTCAAACACGCCCCAACGGCTGAACGGATCTGGCTGAATTTTGGCACAGAGATAGATTATAGTCTGGAATAGCACATAGGCTACTTTTAATCCCGAAAAATTAAAGAGTTCCCGCGGGAACCACAAAACCTCCATCCACGCGTTCGAAGTCGCGGGCATCAGCTAGTTTCATTATAAATGGAATAGGTTGTATCCCTAGGATACATAGGCTACATTTTATCCCGAAAAAATTATACGCGGAAGAATATATACATTATGGGTAACCCCATCGTAGTCAAGGGCAAACTTGGATTTAAAAAATTACGCCTACAGCTTGAGTCAGTCAGATCCAGTGCGATAGAAGTAATGCGGAAAATTCATTGTTTCATTACATACTAGCTGATGCCCGCGACTTCCTACGCGTGGATCGAGGTTTTGTGGTTCCCGCGGGAACTCTTTAATTTCCCGAGATAAAAAGTAGCCTATGTGCTATTCCAGACTGTAATCTATCTCTCTGTCAAATTTCATCCAGATCCGTTAAGCCGTTCGGGCGTGATTGAGTAAGAAACATCCATCCATACATCCATCCATACATCCATACATCCAAACTTTCGCATTTTTAAAATATTTATTTGATGAAACTGCAATGTTCATTTTAAACAGAATGCGGGTTTAATTTGCTGCAAGCATTTCATGAAAGAGGAAATTTGGGAATATTTACGCGCTCATTCCACGTTCATGAATTTTACACTTTTACGTTATTGACATAAAATAACTCTCACGCAATTTAAGGGGATTTAAACATTTAAACCCATGCTTACCAGCAAGTAATTTTCACTTTTACCTACACCTTCGTATACCTTCAACCAAAACATAGTAGGTACTAATTTTGTGCTATTATTCTAGTACAAAATTATTAGGTACTTGATAATATGAATCTCTGAAGACTTCGAGATACTTCGCTTCGAGATACCCTCCGCCATCTTAAACCCGTCTTACTTTACCTTGAACAATCAGATGTTCAATGGACATATTATTTATCAAGGAGACATTTGGAGGTTACGTGACCAAAGAAAGTGAAAAAATCACGTCAATTCATTTGTTCTGTTGCGGCATGATTGAAGGACAAACCAAAAATTCCCATGCGATTTTTTTAATCCCATCATCCCATGAGAACTATAAATTAATAATCTATAAATAAGCCTATATAATAGTAGGTATATCTACAGGATGTAATCTATTCATTTACCAAATTACATCAAAATCAGTTAAATATTATATGGGCCGTGAAAAGAAAACAGGTAGATAGATTGAAAGACCGACGGACAGTCAGACACATCTCTTTCGCATTAATAATTCATACTAATATTTAGTATGGACCTATTCTGTGCATGGTATGGCCGTGGGTAAAGATTACGTTACGTTAGTAGCAAGTACCTAGGTTGTAAGTATATAGGTTTAAGTACCTAGTTATGTAACATGTAATAGTCTATGATGCATGAACTTCATACATCGGGTACGAGATATCTCCAGTAGTGTTTCACTTGACCTACATATTGAAAACTAATATAATATTCAGATATGCAAAGAGACATTATATGACAGCCTTTCTTCTGAATAAAACATAGGTAGGTATAATAATATAATGAACTTACCAAAGTAACATTTCTCGACGTAAGACAGCCATTATTCAGATTAATGGACAAGCCGGATGTTCCGGTGACATGAAGGGAAGCGTCCGCATTGGAAATTCTAACTAGCTCTATAAGGTCTCCTTTTAAAAGGTTATTAGTAACTAGATGATTCCCGCGACTTCGTCCGCGTGGACGTTTTTTCGATTCCCGGGAACTCTTGAATTTTCGGGGAGAAAAAGTAACCTATGTACTTCCCCAGGATACAACCTACCCCTGTACCAAATTTCATTAAAATCGGTTGAACAGATAATTTTTTTGATTCCCGCGGGAACCTTTGAATTTTCCGGGATAAAAAGTAGCCTATGACCTTCCCCGGGATACCTATCCCTATAACCTATCCCTGTACCAAATTTCATCAAAATCGGTTGAACAGATGGGCCGTGAAAGCGTAGCAGACAGACAGACAGGCAGACAGACAGACAGACAGACAGACAGACAGACAGACAGACAGACAGACAGACAGACAGACAGACACACTTTCGCATTTATAATATTAGTATGGATTTTTTTATGCGCCCTCCTTGCGCCGGTGGCGCCTATGCTAGGCTCGTTCCTGGGCCTATTAAAACTGACTTCGTGTTTGTTCCAAGCTAGTAGCTTCCAACAGCCACGCCAAGCTGCCGACTTCCAGGGATCACATAATATTTGGTGGAGCGGAAAGAGCCCTAACTCTGGCCACTCACGACACCGGAATCCCTTCGACAAGTTATATAGTATTATCATGTTAGTGAACATGATAGTAGTCGTTAAAGCCCGTCAACCCGCATTGAAGCAGCGTGGTGGGTCTAAGCTCTAATTCCCGCTCTCCTATAAGAGTGGAGGCCTGTGCCCAGCAGTGGGACGTTAATAGGCTGTAGTGATGATGATGATGATCATCATGTTAGTGATAATAACCGGGACCGACGGCTTAACGTGCTCTCCGAGGCACGGGGGTGAAACACCGCCAACTTCCAACTCCGGGCTGGCACTGAGAATTTCTTAATTAAAAAACCCAATACCTAACTTTTATGCCCGACCGGGAATCGAAACCAGGACCTCGTGATCCGCAGTCGACTATGCTAACCACTAGACCAACGAGGCAGTAATAATATGAATATTCACTTCAGCATCATCAAATGAAATATTATAAATGCGAAAGTTTGGATGGATGGATGCATGGATGGATGTTTGTTACTCAATCACGCCCCAACGGCTGAATGAATTGATCTGGATGATGAATTTGGCACAGAGATAGATTATAGTCTGGAATAACACTGCTACTTTTTATCCCGGAAAATTAAAGAGTTCCCGCGGAAACTGAAAAACCTCGATCCACGCGGACGAAGTCGCGGGCATTAGCTAGTAATCCATAACTTAGTAACGGAGGTGAACATGATGTAGGGCCATTTAAATAAACGAATGTACCTTACATCACCTTCTCTCTCTGCGTCGTATTCCTCATTCCTAAGGGTCGTGACCTCTTTCCATTAATTACCAAATAATGGTAGGAGTTTTCTTGGGATAATGATGCGGTGGCTAATCACGTCCTTCCGCATACGACTCGACTAAGAGTATTTAACTCTAAGATTTTTGTAACGATTATTATCAGATGTTAGTGATAATAACCGGGACCGACGGCTTAACGTGCTCTTCAAGGCACGGAGGAAACGAAAAGGCCAAATTTAAGCCTCCAGATTCGGTCACCCATCCAGTTACCGACTTGGGTCAACGTTGCTTAGCATTCGCAATCGACTGATAAATACAACTAGGCCACTCGTCTCTCAAAATCGTACATCACCATAGGGATGTTTAAATAAGCGTACATAACTAGAGGGAGTTGTTGTATAAATCCTTTTTTCCACAGGATACATCCGTTTCCTTCCATCGGTCCGCTGTCGGATGGATAAGAGCGGAAGTCTGCAAGCGGTTGAAGCAAAACGATCTTCTTTTCAACCTAAACCATATCTCACAAACATTACGCCTTATCAGCACAATATCCTGTGACCTTAAGCGAAGTCCGCTACAGCAGAGAATCTAAGGCTACGTTCGCACTGCGAAACATATTCACGCAAATTTTAGTCTCGCGATTTATATTTCGCGTACGGATTTCCCCTACTCCGCACTGCGGATGCGGTGAGCGCAAAATATTCGCGCGAATATAATTCTTACCGCACCGCGTGGTTTCAAACCAGCGATTTTATTTGCGCGCGAATTTTATTCACAAGTGCGTACGATTTCAATATGATTTCTAGTGTTATTAAATTCGCGCGAATATTTTTCGCAGTGCCTAACGTAAGAACGTAACCTAAATAGGTATGAATATGAGCACGACGGGTTACTTTAACGTGATAAAGCCGCTCTAAACATTTTTCCAATACTTTCTATTGCGGAAATGAGTCAAGCGGGCTTGAGTAGGCTTGCCATGATTGACAAAATGGAAAACAGATTAGGACATTGTTGAACACAGGAACAAGGAAAATATTTTAACAATAAAATAATCCATTCAACACACATCATACTAATTATTATAAATGCATAAAAATTCTTTCCAAAAAACCGACTTCCAAAGCCACTGTAAAGTAAAAAATAATTTTGATTTCTACACACTATGTTATGTTGAAGTCGGGCGAGCCTCACGCGTCAACTCTGCCTGTCTTTGTTATACTCGCCCGACTTCAACATAGTGTGTAGAAATCAAAATTATTCTTTACTTTACAGTGGCTTTGGAAGTCGGTTTTTTGGAAAGAATTTTTATTTTTAACTTTTTAGTGTACTCTTTAATCCCTACGGCTTAGGAGCAGAGGCGGCTCGTGAAAGATCATATTGGGAGTTCACTAAAAAAAAAATGCTTACCAATTATTTGTAAATGAAGTCCATACGTTATATTGTTCCATTTTAACCGCCTACACTTACATAAATCACAGTCTTTTTCACATAAATACACAACACAATAAGTACACTATTTAAAACAACAATACCTACAGATTTTCCAGCCACTGTACAATGATCCGACGCACTCGCGAAGAAATCAAAATAAATTTACTTTCGTATTTTGTGTTTTGTTTACATCTTACCGGCATAATACGAATAAAAAAAATACTCGCGAGTTTTAACTCTTTCTTCGTGACAACAGGCCATCTCATTTAGTCGGGTAATATCGCGCATGCGTACTTCGTGTCAGGAGCGCCGCTCCATATTTACCAAACTTCTCATACAAATCTTTTGTCTCACGCGCCGCTCGCATCGAATGCTCTCTTTTACTCTCATTACATTTCAATAAGAACGTTGTACTAAACTTTCGTCTATAGGAGCGTTGTTCTTAGCGCTCCACTTAACAAAAATACCATGTGTTGATTGATGAATTATGTAGTAAAGTAGGTAGGTAGGTACTTATGGATATTCATGATTAAAATGACAATGGGAATAGATTTATATAAAAATATTTATAACGTTTATAGCAAAGTTTATTTGATTATTAAACCTACCTAGTACCTATGTATTTTTTTAAATTTTGTGGGAGTTCACTGCACCAGCGCTCCTTTGAGCGAGCCGCCTTTGCTTAGGAGTGCAGTACCCTGCAGCATCAGAGTTGAGGAGTTGGGACTTGGGTTTAAGTATGAAGTCGTTGCTTGACACCTACAATATGAATTCACCATAAAAAAAAAATCTAAATCGCTATTTTTAAGCAGTTCTGTACCCTGCAGCATCAGGGTTGAAGAGTTGGGACTCAGAGTTGAATTGTATGTAACACGTGACTTGATACCTACTAACTCCCTAGTTTTGAGTCGTAGGTATACCTACAGAATCAGGATTGAGGATTTGGAGTCGGAATTTTTATTCCTCGCGAGCTTCCTCTAACCACTGAAAAAAAAGATTTTCAAATCGGTTAAGAAACCACGGAGATATGCGGTAACATACATTAAAAAAAATACGCGCCGAATTGAGAACCTCCTTCTTTTTCGGAAGTCGGTTAAAAAGTGCAGTTTGTTTCTTGGTTTGTCATTCATCATTAAAAATATTACTTCATAAATCGTTAAAAATTAAAGATGAGGATAGTATCACAAACTTTTCTGACCCGGTGACAGCGTCGCTAGTAAAAATTAAAAACAAAGCCAAAACTAATAAAGTTAATAATTTGTTCCAATTTTGGCCACTGGGACAATAAGTTGGTGGGATTATAGAAGAGAGAACCACGAGGTCAATATTTTGTACTAGGACAATATCCTCCAATTGGATACCGTATGGCCAACCGAGGATCGAGGCTCGGGCGAAAGATGTTTATTTGCATTCTCTCCAAGATTCTATTACCTAGCTGAAATATAAAATAAAGTGCCCTGATCAAAATCCTATTTAAATAGATCAATGACAGCTCCTGCTTATTTATTTTTAACTGAAAATGTAAGCATCATTGGGAATTTAATTATTTCATATTTTGAATCTTCATGAGATATATTAATGTCCACAATCATTGTTATATTATTATAAATGCGAAAGTGTGTTTGTGTGTCCTTCAATCTCATGAATCCACAAAGTTGAAGAACATAGATAATTAAAGTGTAAAGTGAAAAGGTTTTTTTAATGAATTTATTGAACTTCTAAAGAAGTTGTTGAAAGAAGGTTTTTCAGAATTATGTAGACAAAACTTGCCCTTCTAAAATTAGAACTAATTTTTATGCCTGTTAAGTTTTTGTTTTTATTTTATTTTTCATAGATACTTGCGACGCTGACACCGGGTCAGATAAGTTTATTGGATTACTAGCTGATGCCCGCGACTTCGTCCGCGTGGTTTAAGTTTTTGATTCCCGCAGGAACTCTTTAATTTTCCGGTATATAATAAAAAGTAGCCTATGTCACTCTCCAGGTCCTAACTATACCCATGCCAAAAATCACGTTGATCCGTTGCTCCGTGATTGAAGGACCAACCAACAAACAAACACACTTTCGCATTTATAATATTAGTATGATTACTTGTAAAAGTAAAACAATCCGAGATGTGACGTATACTTATAAAATAAAAGGCTAACTTAAATAAATATTTTTATTTAAGTATACAAAAATTTGTTAATCGTAACTATAAGTTATTATTAGATTTCACCAAGGCCTTCACTTAGTATAATATAAACAATTTTATGTTAGTAAAAAAGATGGAAGACGATCACATTTTTAAAATAAAATAAATTACTAATAATATTATTTGTCGAAGAACCGAAACACAGGAAGTTCTGTTTTATGAAGATGTGGAGAATAAAGTGTGGTGAAAGGCGAAAATTTGCACTAAACTAGTCCTGCATCACGACCTCAAGCTCATCTAGTCTCAGCTTAGCTCATCTGGCCCCAGTTTAGCTAATCTGGTTTCAGTTCTTCTCATACTGGTCCTCCTCCATCTCAGTGGTTTGCAGGTAGTTGTCGAGCCAGCGTTCCAAAACGGGGAGGTTTTCTGAGGACCACTTTGCCTCTTCCAGGATATTCCTCATAGCTTTTTCTATGATATGTTGCGCGGAGCCAAATTCACCCTTATGCGCCGCATAAAAATTAGACACTAGATCATAACCATCCTGAGTTGTGAAATGGGATGTGGCACATGTAATCAGGCTATCCCAAAGATTGGTTCTACTTGAGTACCTTAAACGAAATAAATATTGTATTTAGATCCCATTTGAAGTTTTGAAACTGTCTAAAAAGAAAGCAATAGAAACTAAAAAATATTATCTTGAATATTCGGGGAATTTTGGCGTGCTAACAGCGGTCACTCTGTCTATTGGTAAGCAGGTCATCTGGGTTAGCAGTCACAGCAGACTATGGCAACCATGTATAAACTACATAATGCCGAATTTAATGAGCAGCGAGGCAGAGTATTGAGCAGAACAGTGCTGCTACCATGTTACTGCTACAATGTGTCACTTTTTTGAGCCGCACAGCACAACTGCTCAATCTGAGGTGCGATTATGTGAGAATTGTCGATCAAATCGTCAAAGTTCGGCTTCAATGTAAAATAAACCATAACAGCATTGAATTAGAGCTCAATTTCGTGTATCTGTCACCGTAAGATTGTAAAAACCGTAAGATGCCGGCTATGTCAAAGATAATCGAAAAATTAGTCTGCTCTCAACTTTCGGAATATCTTGAAACGCACAACCTGTTACCGGAGGTCCAGTCCGGTTTTAGGAAAGGCCATGGGACGGCAACCACCTTAACGGCGGTAACGGATGACATTCTTTCGGCTTCTGACAGGGGAGAAGGCACCTTCCTAATACTGCTAGATTTTTCCAGAGCATTTGACTGCATAGATGTGGAGCTGATGTTGGCTAAATTGAGTTTTTACGGGGTTGATACAAATGCTTGTACATGGTTTAGATCCTTTCTAACTAACAGGAAGCAATTTGTGTCTATTGAATCTAATAGTAAGACACCTCTTTTATCACAGGTAACCAGTGTACCTCGAGGTACCCCACAGGGTTCGAGTTTAAGTCCCTTGTTATTTATTCTTTATACAGCAGATATACTCCAAAATATTAAACACTGCAACGCACATTTGTATGCAGATGACACGCAAATATATTACAACTTTAAACCAGAATCCACAAAGGAAGCGGTGGAACTGGTGCAGCAAGATCTGAACTGTATCGCAAAATGGTCTCAAGAAAATATGCTGGTCCTAAATGCGAACAAGACAAAATATATGATACTGGGTAATAAACATCAACGGTCGAACATTCAGGCGCGAAATCCAAGTATTGCACTGAATGGTGAACATTTAGAACGCGTATCTAATGCAAAAAACCTCGGTCTGCATTTAGATGAGGACCTGAGGTTTATTGATCACATCAATATAAAAATAAGGAACGCGTTCTATAAGCTAAAAGTGCTCTACGGTATTAGGCGCTTCTTGACGGAACGGGTACGAGAAATTTTAGTGGAATCCCTCATTCTCTCGGCATTCAACTATTGTGACTCAGTCTATGGCCCTAGATTGTTGAAAAAGACTGAGAATGCTGTACAACGGGTTCAAAACGCATGCACCAGGTTCTGTTACGACCTTCCCAGGAGAAGCCACATAACACCGGTGTTGAACAGGCACAAAATCTTGAACATGAAATCACGTAGAAACCTACATCTCACGATGTTGGTCCACAGGATACTCCACAATACACGGCCACCCTACCTATATGAGCGCGTGCATTGGCGCAAGGAGAGAAGTACGACTAGGGTAAAGGATAAATGGAAACTAAGTATCCCAAAACACAAGAAAGCAGGATTCAGGGGCTGTTTCCGATTTGCTGCTGCCAAAGTATGGAATGATCTTCCCCCCCCACTTCGAGCGAGAGATAAACTGGTTAGTGATTTAAGTATTAAGCACAAACTAAAAAACTATTACCTTAACATACAAATTGAGGCAGCGAAACATACTTATGGTAATTATTAATTATTAAACTAATATAATTTATTTATGTTTTCTACCCCAAAAGATTTTCCTTTATTTAATTTATTTTTTTTATTTTTATGATTATATTAATTCTGTTAAATTTGTAATTAGTAAAAAAAATATACTTATGTCCAATGTCTTTATCTGTGTTGTCTTGTAATATAATAATTGCATATTTCATTATTCAGGAGGGAACATGTAGTGTCACAAGTTTAGTATCATTTTCAATTTTTCTTTTTTTTCGTGGTAGTTAATAATTTATTTACAGTGTTAGATATAAGCATTATAGCGTGTAGGGCGGCGCACTTAATTAATTTTTTTTTTTAATACTTTCGTCAGGAGCAAACTGAAAATCAGCGCTGGGTAGACAGTGCCCAGCACTAGGCTGAGTTTGCGACCTATTGTGTTGTTGCTAGGCCTTTTAGTAGTTTTTTTATAAATTTTTCTTGTTAAGTCTGCAACAATGTAACGCAATAAAGGATTTATTTATTATTATTATTATTATTTTATTATTTATTAAGATTGTAATCTAACGCTTTTTTTTCGATAGATTGTAAACAGTCGAAAGATTGTGAACCGTTCAATTTTTTAAGTGTCAATTTTTGAAATATTCATTGTATTTACGTTATCTTGTCTCTTTCTTCTAGGTTAGGTTAGGGTTCGACATAAATAATCAAGTAGTGCCCGGCCGCAATCGGGTTAATAAACCTAACAGATTACAATCTACCGAAAAATAATTCGTTATATTGTAATCATTCGACAGCTTACAATTTCCCGAGTAAGATTATAATCTAACGGCTTTTACAATCTTACGGTGATATATCCATTATCATGCGTTTAGGTATCGTACATACCTAAAGTATGAGAATGGATACACGAAATCGAGCTCTAATTCAATGTTCTTATGGTTTATTTTACTTTGAAGCCGAACTTTGATGATTTGATCGGCATAATAGGGGGGCTGATTAACAACAACCTCTGAAACGGTCAGTGGTGCGTATGGATGCTCTTACTGTTGTTTGATTATGTCTCGGGGGAGCGGAAGTCCTCGCCGACCTGGGCGGCCTGCTTGGATTCTGGAGTGAGCTCGGCGGTGAAAATTTTCCGGGATATAAAGTAGCCTTTAAGGCTTTATATCCTTTATATCCCGGAAATATCATACTTTATATCACGCTGATGAAGTTACCTAGTTTACGATATGTTGAATGATCTAAATTAATCTGTGTTTGTTAATGTATACCTACGCATGTCAATGTAAGCACATTGGACGCGTGTTCACTATTAGATTAGATGACCTCTTATAGGTACGCATTACAAAAAAGTAAACTTACTTTTCTTTTAAAACCTCCCAGTTATTGCTCAGATAATTGAACAACGTCGTGTATCCTTCTGGGCTTCCAGTTAGCATACTGAAGATCAGGAACAAGTCCTTCTCCGTAAAGTTGCCATTCTCCTCCAGGAGAGTTATGTTCAGAATCTTTTCGATCTATAAATAGAGAGAGAAGATTTTATTTTTATTCCGCTACAAGTTAGCCCTTTGACTGCAATCTCACCTGATGGTAAGTGATGATGTAGTCTAAGATGGTAGCGGGCTAACCTGTTAGGGGTATCGCAGTGACATTAAAACCCATACCCTATATAGTCGGTTTCTACACGGCACGTGTCTAACTAGCCACGGCTGAAGCCTCCCACCAGACCAAACCAGAGACGATTCAGAAATTATAAATTCCCAAGTTGACCCTGCCGGGAATCGAACCCGGGGCCTCTCACGTTAAGACAACACCGCTCAAGAAAAAATATAGTGATGCGCCAGGTAGTTCCTCAGGGAGGAATTTTAATAAATGTTCATTTTGGTGATTTAAAATAAATAATGATTTTTTAACTGATTTTCCCCACATGTAGGTACCTACTAAAACTCTACATCAATGCCCACAGGCCATGCAGACAACAATCTAAACTGAAAAGAGACAACACGAGGTATTACGGTTTACAAGAACACTACACGGAAAAAAACAAGAAATGTCAAAGTTTAAAAATCTATATTTAAAAAACTATAATTTTGATCTCGTAATGTAATTTTCTTCGAATTATAAATAAATATAATAAATATAAATAAATGACCGCGACAGTCATTAATTACTTATCTGCAGGGTGAAAGGTATACTCAAATGCCGCTAGATGGCACTGTTAACGCGTTCATCATTCTTATTAAACCACTAGCTGATGCCCGCGACTCCGTCCGCGTGGAGGTATGAAAAATAGTTTACGTCCTAATGTCAGACCTACTGAATATACACAAAAAATTCAGAAGAATCTGTCAAGCCTTTTCGGAGGAGTGTTGTTACAAACACTATGACACGAGAATCTTTTAATATATAAAAAAAAGTCGGGTTTGTTCGAAATAACTCTAGAACGGCTGGACCGATTTTCATGGTTTTTGATTTGATGTATTTGTCTCCGTCCCGAATAGCAGAATAACTTTGACCTATTGAATATATGACTTTTGAATAATTCAATAGGTAAAACATTGGAAAATTGTCGAAAAACCAAAATAAAGGAAAAAACATATTCCCTTAAATTTCCCATACAAAAAACCACGCGGACGAAGTCGCGGGCATCAGCTAGTTTTATATTATAGAAGATGTAATTTATTCTTACCTTGTATTCGTCCTTTGGACAACCAGCAAGGGTTTTGAGGAGATACGTCCTTTCACTCTTTGTCCTTGACGGGGGGAAGTTTATGACCCTTTGTAGGGCAAAGTCCCACTCTTGTTGCGTCCCCCATTGGAACACTGGACACAAGCAGTAGTCGGGAACACTGTAGGCACAAGATAACATCATACTTCATACTAAAATATTATAAATTCGAAAGTGTGATTGTCCGTTGGTTTGTCCTTCAATCACGCCGCAATAGAGCGATATGATTTTTTGCATTAGTATACTTAAGGAATTAAGAAACACTTATTGCATGATGCTGGGCCGGCATAAGAAGTAATAATCTTTTCAATCGCCGTAAGACGGACCCCGAACCTACCATGTACACAAGCAATGAGAAAAGGAGAAAGAGAGTTTTGGTTTATATTTTGTCTTCAAAAATTGCCTGGAAGAGATCGAAATTTTTAGGGATCAGCCTTTGCATACTGTCGAGGTCTAATCTTAGTTTTAATGTATTTTGTCACTAACTATTTTAATTTGTGAGCAATTTTAAGTAAACTAGCAAATGCCTGCGACTTAGTTCGCGTGGATTGAGGTTTTTTGGCTCCCGCGGGAACTCTTTAATTTTCCGGGATAAAAAATAGCATATCGACGGGTTCCGGGCTAATTGTATTAAGCGACACTCTGAGCGATATAGACTTTTATACATATTTGGAATCAGCGAATTTTTCTGCGTCATTTGAGCTGGGTTTGGTGACGATCGGAGCACTTTTTTGTCGCTTAATACAACCCGCATTTTTGGGCCCATTTTGGACTGCAATGTATGAAGCGACACAAAATATTGACAAATTTAGGAACTGTGTACTTAAGCTGACTACCAAATACCAGGCAGTCGTTTAAACGTTTTTTCCTGGAGCAACAATTTACAGGCAACGTACGTTAAAGCATTTAGCCTGACTTTATAAATATATAGAAATGTCGCTTAATACAATTAGCCTCTTTGTTAAATTCTTATCCAGTGTCGCTTAATACAATTAGCTTTACCTTGTAAATATACAAGAATGTCGTTTAATACATTTAGCCTCTTTGTCAAATTCATACCCAGTGTCGATCCATACATTAGCTCTGTACATGAAATGTTAGATGTTGTCACTTCAACCATTAACGAGAGATGTTTTTGATTTTGATTACTGAGAAAGTTAGAAAAAAATATAGAAGAAAATAAGTAAAGAAATGAAAACCAAAGAAACGTTCGTAAATATTTTACTGGACTATTTTACTGAAACTGGACGTTGGCCGGCAGAATGGTCACATTCCTTATTCATTCCATTACATAAGAAGGGATCAACAAAAAAATGCAACAACTACAGACTGATTTCTCTCATATCACATGCGAGTAAGGTACTGCTTCACATCATAAATACTAGACTTCAAGCTTACTTGTCGCGCCAAATCGCACCGGAACAAGCTGGTTTCGTCAAAGGAAGAGGTACACGAGAACAAATACGAGTGATCCGCCAAATCATAGAGAAAGCTAGAGAGTTTAACAACCCTCTATACATTTGTTTTGTGGATTTCAGGAAAGCATTTGATACGGTTAAATGGTTAAAACTCTGGCAAATACTTTCTCAAATGAGCGTACCTCAGCATCTTATATATCTTTTGACGACCTGCGTGGCGCAGTGTATAGCGCTGTTGTCTTAACGTGCGGAGGTCCCGGGTTCGATCCCCGGCAGGGTCAATTTGGGAATTTATAATTTCTGAATTTTCCCTGGTCTGGCCTGGTGGGAGGCTTCGGCCGTGGCTAGTTACCACCCTACCGGCAAACACGTGCCGCCAAGCGATTTAGCGTTCCGGTCGTATCGAAACCGAATAGGGGTATGGGTTTAATATAACTGCCATGCCCCTAACAGGTTAGCCCGCTACTATCTTAGACTGCATCATCACTTACCATCAGGTGAGATCGCAGTCAAGGGCTAACTTGTAGTGGATAAAAAAAAAAAAACTTGTACAGAGGTTTTACGTGGATGGTACAGTAGCTGTACGAGTGGACGAACTACAATCTTCAACCTTTAAAACTCAAGCTGGCGTTCGACAGGGGTGTATTCTCTCACCGCTTCTTTAAAACATTTACACTGAACACAATGCGGATTGTTTTGGAAGACTGGGATAAAGGTATATCTGTTGGAGGACGCAAGATGTGTAATCTCAGATATGCGGACGATACTACGCTTCTTGCCCAAACTAAAGAAGATATAGAAGACCTACTAGAGCGTCTGGAGACAACTAGTCTTGAGTTTGGACTGACCATCAACAGGGATAAGACCAAGATGATGATAGTAGATCAGGCTTATCATAATAGGCCAGAAATCCAAAATATCGCCAATTGCGAGGTGGTGCAAACCTACATCTATCTTGGTTCTACCATCTCTAATACTGGGGGATGTGCCATAAATAGGTCTGCGGTAAAGAAGCTCAATAAGATTTGGAAGAACAGGAAGATCACCAAAACCACGAAGGTTCGGCTTATGAGGTGTCTGGTTTTACCAATCTTTCTCTCCGGAGCTGAAACATGGTCGCTTAGACTACAAGACCGACGTAAAATTGATGCTTTGGAGATGTGGTGCTGGAGGCGCCTTTTAAAGATACCCTGGACAGCCTTTCGAACTAACAACTCAATCCTAAAAGAACTTAAGATAAAAGAAAGGTTATCGTCGACCGTGCAATCGCGAATTCTGAAGTTCTTTGGCCACATCTCCAGAAATGAAGGGTCAATTGAGCGCCTGTTAGTACAAGGTCATGTGGAAGGAAAGCGAGCCAGAGGACGTTCACCTACTCGATGGACAGACCTAATAAAAAGTGTGACCCAGAAAACTGTGGTGGAGTGCTCCCGCAATGCTACCAATCGAGATAAGTGGAGGAGCATCGCGCGGGAGGCGGTGCGACCCAATTTAAAGAAGACCGATGACGAGTGTACCAGTATCGACCCAGCAGCCACGACCACTCTGTCAAGAGTGCACGACTGAGAAGAAATGTTAAAGTTTAGGAATGAAGAAGAATGAGAATAATTATTTCAGGTAATAAGACTGTAGGCTACGTAATAAAAAGACTGTTTAACTTCTGATTCCTATAAAATTGTGATAAAAACTTTAGTTTGGTAAGCTAAGAAGTCACTGCTGTTCCTAGGTGATTGTCATTTTAAATAAAAAACTTACCTTTAAACAATTTATAATGTGCGTTTTATTTCTCATTTCATAATTATTAACAAGATAGGTAGGTACAGGGTGTATTTATGTACCTTTTAATTTATCAATGTTTTAACCGCCAATTTCTGCAAACTTCATTATTCAAGTAGGATTACAAACAATTTATTTAAAAAAAAACAGTCGCATAAACTAATTAGCCATACATTAATAAGTTTAAGATATGGTATTTAAATCAATTAGCTTAGGTTTGAAATATGACCAGCTATTTGATTAAAGCACTTAGCTTAGAGCCATTATTTGCATGCCTAGGCGGTTAAGTCGTTTAGCCTGAAATAAGAAACAATAATCATAGGCGGTTAAGTCATTTAGCCTGGAACAAAAAGAAGTAAAATATGGGTCATTTTGTATTAAGCGACATTTATCTTCGTTAAAAATAGGAATATTAGAAAAAAAATATAATCTAATTATGGGGAATATGTTATAAAAACAGTAATATCCTTCTTTTTAAAGAAATAATGCGATTTGCTAAAGTTATTATTTTTTTTCTAAAAATCGAAACTTTAAACTGTTCTGGTGTAAAGTTTCAAAAATGTCGGTTAATACAAATAGCCCGGAACCCGTCGATATGTGTTATTCCAGACTATAATCTATCTCTATAATCTATGACTGCCTCGTTGGTCTAGTGGTTAGCATAGTTGACTGCGGATCACGAGGTCCTGGGTTCGATTCCCGGTCGGGCATAAAAGTTAGGTATTGAATTTTTCAATTAAGAAATTCTCAGTGCCAGCCCGGAGTTGGAAGTTGGCGGTGTTTCACCCCCGTGCCTCGGAGAGCACGTTAAGCCGTCGGTCCCGGTTATTATCACTAACATGATAATAGTCGTTAAAGCCCGCCAACCCGCATTGGAGCAGCGTGGTGGGTCTAAGCTCTAATTCCCGCTCTCCTATGAGAGTGGAGGCCTGTGCCCAGCAGTGGGACGTTAATAGGCTGTAGTGATGATGGATGATGATGATAATCTATCTCTGTGCCAAATTTCATCCAGATCCGTTCAGCCGTTCTGCCGTGATTGAGTAAGAAACATCCATCCATCCATACATCCATCCATTCAAACTTTTGCATTTTTGAATATTAGTATAGATAAACTCACGGATTCCCCTCGTCAGGGTTAGGAGACTGCATCCACTTGCTGAACACCTCCTGCGCCTCCCTCACGCACGGCTTGTGGCCCGCGCTGCAGAGGAAATACCTGGCGTGCGTGCGGAGGTTCTTTTTCCCGTTGTCCTCGTTGGCTATTTTGTCTTTAGTGAGCTTGTTGTACACCGGTGTGAGTATGTTACGCACGTAAGCCTAAGAAAAAGGTCATTTAAAAACAAATCAATCAATATAATGACAGTGCACAACCAATATATATTTGAAAATTTAGTATACGTGCATAAACACATTGATAAATTCAAGAAGAAAAGTGATTGTCATAATGTCAATACTAGAAATAAAAATAAACTTGTAATGCCTACTTCTAGGCTTAGTAAAACTAGCAATTCATTTGTTGGAAACAGTGTCCGCTTCTACAATAAGCTCCCAGAAGACATGTTGAAAATGTCTCTGAATAAGTTCAAAGTTAATGTAAAAGTAAACTCATTAAAAAATCTTATTACCATGTAAAGGATAACTTAAATGACAAGGAAGCTTGGCAATGATTTGATCTATTGGCTCTGATAGTTCCTTAGTTAAGATGATTTGTGAAATGGTGATAATGAAAAAAAAACCCGGCTGAGTTTGTTGTGGGCTCTTCTCAGACCAGGGCGCGTTTGGAACCCTTGTAGCTTTAGTTTTAAGATACCGTTACTGATTATCACCATTATATATTATAAAAAACTCGACGTCAATAAGTGTATTAAACCTACCTCAATTGAATAAACGTTATTTTGACTTTGACTTTGACTTTGACTTTGAATTTTCGGTATGGATTTTTTTAAACCGGAGACGAAACTGGAGTAGACGGATTTAAGACGCAGTCTACGTGCGATGGATGTGGAGTTATTTATGTTCAACGTTGATAGAAAATCACATACCTCATACACTCACGTCATACCTTCTTTAATATAGCATGTTAACCTTATCCGAAAATAATAATTGAAAGAAAAGAAACAAAAACATTGATTTCCAAAATTGTGCCACACATAAATAGCGTACCTAAAGAGGCAGGTCACCTCAACGATCTAGAAAAGATATAGAATCTAAACTACAGCGAAGACAACCCGAAAAATGGTCCAGGCTCAGCATAATGCTGTATGTCTAGTGCAAGCACTAAAGCACACAGCGCTGATTTTCAGCCGGAACCCTTAATCAGGTGACACCACGGAAAAAAAATAAAAAATAACTTAGCTGCAAGCTAGTACGACACATATACAACCTAAAAATTTAATTAAATTAGTTAAATTTTTAACCTTAAATAATTATTAATTATTTAAGGGTACCATAATAATGATTAATAATTATCAATTAAAGTTAATAATTATTGTTAACCTTAGCTCATAACAATTGCAAAAACAGCACCTATGTACTAGGAAAGGCACTAGCTCCCGTAACACAGTTTTTACTTTTTTGGGAGAATATAGAGCAGAGAGAATGTAATCACTACGTGGATAGAGGCCAAATAATTATAATTTCGAACCTGTGTAATTTTGCAAATAATGTTTTTTTTTTATTATCTACGTTACATGAGATGTCTCTACGTGTCTATGCCACTGCTGAAATTTCAGTTTACTTTGTTATGTACTTCCGTACCAGCCTCGCAAAACTGAATCTCACACTTATTCTAAACATTCTAAAGAATCCTCTTCTTCTCAATAAGGTACCGAACGTACCTATTTAATTTGATAAGAATTATTATCGTATCCATTAAAATAGTTTTCCAATTACCACATTGTGACCATTTTTTTAAATACAAATTGTGCCCAACTTTAAAATGGGTACAATAAAAGATTTAAAAAAAACTTAAAAGATATGCCATCGCGAACTTTTCTGTAGACTTAAAGAGAAACAATTCCACCATACATTGTTTTGTTATATCTCAAAAGGATTAGGCAGCATTTTCGATGAAAGCTTCCAGTGACCAGTCGGCTTAATTTTTTCCAACACCTTCAACAATTCCACCATATCTTGTCGACGGCCTCAATTATTTACATAGATTGCCCTGTCAAACAAAGAATGTGGACCTATTTTACTAACGCCATCTAGTCTGAAAAGTGGGACAGCGCTATGGCGGGGACAAGGACAGGCTTATACAGGTGTGGGGCGCGCTCTACAAGTCTGACGCCCAACTTTTCTATGAAAGGGCCCATCTAGTACCTACATAATATTATATCGATGTATCTTGTATTGCTAAAACTTACCCTAAACTTGTCCTGCAAGCATGAGCAGATATGCCTTCCGACGTGATCTATCATGGTAAACAACGGATCCCAGACCAAAGGGTTATTTTCTTTCGGCAAAAATAGTGTCATGTTCAGGGCCGTATCGAATGACAGTTCACCAGCATACGCCAAATTCCAAGCATCATGGAGTAATTTTGCTCGCGTTTGTTCCGGAATTTTGGTGCTGTCCTTGCTTTGAAGGAATTCAGAGATAAGTTTCCAATTCTCAACATCGTAGTTTACTGGGAACGGTGCTGGAAGAAGGTAGATAAACGATGAGAATGCTCAGAGCTTGAGAATTAACGACAATCATGCCCAATATGCCAATTCACTACAACTATACAGTCGCCAAAATGACGTTTCAAATCTTAGCGTATCGCACGTGAAACGATTTGGGTGCTTTGGCCGTTTGATTAGAAAAACATTATTATGTGATACGTCATAAATACTAATATTATAAATGAGAAAGTTTAAATGGAAATATGGATGGATGTATGTTGCTCAATCACGCCAAAACGGCTGAACGGATCTCAAGACGTTCACTGCTGGACATAGGTCTCCTGCATGGACTTCAACACGCCGCGATCTTGCGCCGCCTGGATCCAGCGGATCCCTGCGACTCGGGGTTCTGCCAACGCTGCGCTTTCTACAGCGCACGAACTCGCGGGCATCAGCTAGTATGTAATACTTACCGATTTCTTCGGGGTTAACAATGATGAAGTACTCTTTATCAGGCATGTTCACAAGGTTCAGTTCCTTGTGGTTTCTCATCCAGGCAATAGGCTTGGTGCTGGTAAAGTCCATGTTGTCGCTGCGCCACAGCACGATAGGTGCCCACCACAATAGCTTAGCAGCATCCGGTACGTCGTGAGGACGATCGCGTAGGTAAACTTTCTGCAAAAAAAAGTAAATTTGATTCCAAATGTTCGACTGCAGCCGACGTGGTCCGGGACTCGAACCTGGGGGTTCGAGTCCCGGGTCGGGTCATTGTCACAAGTATTGGGTTTCTCTGACAAGGTATTCTCAGAACTAGACCGGAATTAGGAAGTTGGCGGTGTTTCACCCCCGTGCCTCGGAAAGCACGTTAAGCCGTCGGTGCTGCGCCTGATCTTTCTACGGCCGTGTCGGATATTCCGTCCCATCGAGCTATGAGAATAAAGAAACAGAGAGTGCACTTGTGCACTATAATATCTCCCACGCAGATAGTGAATCTCTCTGGAGATTGGCCGCCGTGGCCGAAATTCGGTCGGGAGGATATTAGGTAGTCAAAATGGTTATAGAATCAAAATGAGTACCTGCGACACCAAAGCAGAATTGGCATCCGTGTTCCTCTTAACAGTGACAAGCGGCAATCTATCCTTATTAATCCAGCTCGTGGCCACAGCCTTAAAATCTACATCCTTCGGTATCTTGCCGTCAGCCAAGGCCGCTTCGGTCAATGCATTCCAAATATCATCACCGGTGAAGGTCTTGAATTTCCTAAAAGATATTTAACTATTATAAACAACTAAGCAGGTGGCCCACACAACATAAAAAAAATGTCGGTGTCGCTAACCCATAAGATTTTCCCCTACCAAAAAGTACTCAACGCGGCTAAAGAAGTTTTCACTTCAAAAAAAGATAGATCGAGCCTAAGACGATCTAAGAGAAATTGCTCTGAAAGAAGTAAATAAAATAAATAATGATGATCAGAAAGCCATTCGACGCACGAAGCTGAGGTAGGACGTTAAAAAATTTAAGAAGTTAGGCCTTTTGTGCATTATAAGAGATTTCTTGTGTCTTATGAGAAATATCTTTAAAAAAATCTGTCGCAATGGTTGTTGTATGAGACATTCATCAGATGGTTCTTTAATGCAGTGGGCTGGTCTGTATATACAAGCTAGTAAGAGGTTAAAGTTTTGATACTTAATATCAAGCCATAATGCCGCCACGGAATTTTCATGCAATGATACATTAGGTTTAAGCGATCAAAGGGTAATACTGTATACTGTACTGTACTTTGATTCAATAAACGTGCGGATCCCTTTCTTGAACGTATCTTCTCCTATAGTGTAGTTGAACATGCGGAACAGCAGCTCGATCTTGAAGCAGGTGGTCTCCTGTTTCATGCCCGTGATCCGAGAGTGCGGGTAGCGCTTGCTTAACTCGTAGTACATCGAATACAGCATCGTCATTGGCCATTTGCCGTCCATCTCCGAGCCTCCGTCTAGCTGTAACACAAACGTGTAGGTAAACACTTTATTTAAATTACAAATCCATATCACAGATTATACTTATCTATATATGCGAAAGTTTGGATGGATTGATAGATGTTTGTTACTCAATCACGCCAGAACGGCTGAACGGATCTGGATCCACGCGGGCATCAGCTAGTATTACAATATAACTAAATATAGATCTTTGTACCTTGAAGGCGATATCCGCGACCAGGTATCCAACGAGAGCCTTGTTCAGATGCGCGTCCGACCACCAGGCAGGCGTCGCCAACGCTCCGAGCCATTGGTACGAGAGTTCTTGCGCCAGAGGCCAATATTTATTATTGCTTAGATCACTTTCCCTGTTTGAAAAAAAAACAATTCACTTAACATCAGGGGAGATTGCATTGCAGCCAAGGACTAACTTGTAGTGGCGTAAAAAAAATGAAAAAATACGTGGATTTTATTCCATTCAAAGATCCCGAACAATTTCATCTTTTGACCCGGAAGGAACGCATAAAGTTAGGAGCGCGACAGCGTTAAGACCCAACGGGTGTTGAAATTATAAATACCTACTATAATATTATGAATTATTATTATAAATTATGCCTTTTCTAATCTAAAACTATCAGAGAAAGTGGAAACCAAAGCAAAATTAAAAACAAAATTATGAATTCATTGGGGTTCCACTTAAAAACCGATTATTGAACGATTTGTATCGTTGTCCTAACCATTTTCTTATTGGCGTGTTTAAATATAATTTATTCCTATCTCCAAGGTTGATTTTAATTAGTGAACTTACATTTAAAGGGATGTCCCAATAAATTCAATGGTGTTCGATAAAGGATATATTAATTTCAAACGTTTTCATCTTCATCAATAGCAAAACTTTAGCACATGGTTTTGGGCTGTAAGCCGAAGCTGGTGAAATGCTGTACTGCTGTAAGCCGAATAAAGCTTCTGGAAAAACTTTAGTGAAGTCGATGATGATTCTTAAAAACTCCGTAAAGCCCATAGCCACAACACCATTATGGACCCTTCTGTCTTTGACCAGCTTCTTGGGTTACTCCAAGCTTGCTCCACTTGTCACTCGCTGAATGACCCTGAACTTTTGATCAGGCCCATGACAAGAAACTGTTTTGGAGCCCTAAAACTCTATACTCACTTGTACGCAATCAGCCCCCAGTTGTCAGCAGGCTTTACCCCCTGGTAGTTGGGCAAAGCGACGATGTCCAGCCGGCGCAGAGGCAGAGGTACCTGCCAGAACTTGGTGACCTCGCCGAACACTCGCGCCAACCTCTCGTTGACGCCCTCTAATGCTTGCAGATACTCCGGGCGGCCCCACACTCGCAGCTCTACGGAAGAGTGGAGTATTAAAGATAATACCCGATAGTTTTTTTTTAATTGTGAGATAGGCTTGCGCTCAACGACAATCATGCTTTGTGCAAAAGCAATGATGAGGTCTAGGTTGGAACGCGCTTGTCTAAGAGATGCCTATTCACTATTGCCTTGAAGGTACCTAAGTTATACCATATTCTGTGGTTATACATGGCAGGAATCACGTGCGCTGAGAGGGTGTTCCACACCCTAGCGTTTCGAAAACGTCGAACAAAAACGTTTCGTGCGAGCCGATTGGACGTCAACCACATGAGGGTGCCAACGCTGACGGTTTCTCGATGTTCTGCAGGGCGACCGCGTATTTTTTGCATCAATCATTCATACATCGCAATCACCTTCGATTGGCTGAATTTATGGTATTCTTGTTGCGTCAATGGATTTCGTCCAATAGTGGAAGAGTGTTAACCAATCAGAGGTGATTGCGATGTATCAATGATTGATGCAAAAGTTACGCGGTCACCCTGCTGTGGTAGAACGGAGAAGGAGGAACAATGTTGTCATTATGCTAATCTACGTGGACATTGGCCCGAACTTCTGTCGGACGAACGATTTCGTTTATCTCATACTGCCATTGAGTGAGTCAAAACTTTTCTCTGCATGTAGAGATTTATGATACGTGCAGGAAATAAAGGCCAAAAACGACATGACCCCATTGTACCCATAAACGAACGCCATTACTCTTTGTTCAGGAGGTATGGTTAGTATAAGATTTTACTTCTCACCAACAACGTTGGATAAATTCGTACATCGTACGTTATAATCAAAATAAAATGAAACTTAATTAAAACCTTGTTTTAAAGCTCGAATTTGTCCATCAACTCAGCTCGTAACCTCAACCTACGAAAATATAATCAGCGCTACTGGATTTTAGAAAAAAAAATGTTTAAAAATCCCAATGTACTCTGACTTTTTTAATAGTATTCCGACTAGAGGTGCTAAACTATCGCTAAACGGTTTTACGGTTGTAAGCAGCAGTAAAAAAAAGAATGTTTCTAATGCACAGGAGTAAAGATCGTTTACTGCCGATAACCGTTTAACAACCGGTAGTAAAAAAAACAATGTTTTTTTTCACTCGCTAGTGCACAGGAGTGAAGATTGTTCACTACCGTTTTCAACCGTTAACCGTTTAACCGTAAGGGATAGTTTAACGCCTCTAATTCCGGCGCTCATTTTCTACCAAATATGATGAGATATACAATCTCACGCTAGACCCACAGTTCAGGGCGCAATTTCGCCGCAAAATGGTGAAAGTCATCATAAAGTTTATGGGATCGCAGCCACTCGTTTTAGGAGTTTGTATACTTGAGGGTTGAGGTCGAATCGGTGAAATCTTTGGCAGTTATAAAGTTAGTAGGAATTGTAACTTGCAGGTATAAAGTACCTACTGGCTGCCTATTCTCAGTGGCTATCAAATAATTTAATATAAAAAATTCTTTTTAAACAACCGACTTCAAACTCCCGCGCCAACTTTACAACAACAAGCACACGATATACAAAGTACTTATTTTATTGTTGATATTTTAAAAACCGCTCGACCGATTTCGATAAAATTTATATGGGACCACATGGGAAGTGTGCTGTTTCAAATAAAAAAAGAATCATCCAAATCGGTCCACCCAGTCAAAAGTTCTGAGTAAACAAACATTAAAAAAAACAGTCGAATTGAGAACATCCTCCTTGTTTTGAAGTCGGATAATTTTTTTTTTTTTTGAAAGTTTGTTACCTCAGAACTTTTGACTGGGTAGACCGATTTGTGACCGACCAAGTGGTCCCATATAAATTTTATCGAAATCGGTCGAGCGGTTTTTAAAATATCAACAATAAAATAAGTACCTACTTTGTATAGCGTGTGCTTGTTGTTGTAAAGTTGGCGCGGGAGTTTGAAGTCGGTTATTTAAAAACAATTTTTTAATATTAAATTATATTTTATAGCAAACCTTCAATGGTATTTCTTCCAATGGTATGCAATAGTAATGGTAGTACTAGTTATTATTCTGTGGTAATGGTCTAGCGTAGTTTCGAATTACAATTCGTCAAGCGACACGAGCTAAAGCAAATTAACTAATTTCGCTAAATTGTGTCATATATATATTTTGACTAAGTGGTGTTCAGATTAAACAGCTTTGAAGTAAATTTTGTTTATATCAGATATCTTAAATTATGCGGCAACGCACACACTTACCAATATCATTTCCATTTTCGTCCTTGTAATGTGTAGACTCTCCTAACTGTTTTAGGTCAGCAATGATCAATCCCAGCGTAAACGTAGACATGGGAGGAGTCCTCTCGAAATGGTCCCACACTGCGTTTGGTTCACCATTACTAACCAAAACAGTAGAAGACATTATTGGCACGGGAAAAACAAGGAACGTCAAAAATGGATAACTTTGAAGTGCAATTCTAAGTTTATCTACTCCAGCATCGAAAAGTTCCTATTTCGAATTTGACAAATATATCGAATTGAACCCTCTTTCGTGTTTGCTTCTCATAACGATACAGTTCGTTGTATGGGAGCTGTATCGTTATGAGTCGTAGCTGTATCGATATGGTTATCTTCATAAATAGGATACCTATAGCTTAGCGGCTCTGGGTTCTGGCACTTTTGGTTTTTATTAATTTATAAAGTAAAAAATTATAAAGACGTCCTTGTCGTAGATAAAATCTTGTATGCAACTGTACGTAATTAGTCATTTTAATTCTCGTACTATCCTATTTTGATACTCGGCAAGCCTCGTATCAAAAAACAGCACTCGAATTAAAATGACCCTCATTACGATACAGTTGCATAAATAGCTATTAAAAATCTACCTTAATCATTTATTTGCTGATTGTAGGTAAGTATATGTCCTATTCTTTCCTTTAAGGTAGAAGCTGGTAGCAGAAGAGACCTGGCATAGTAGCATCCAGATAAGACTTATTGTAATGAAACATTATGAAATGGTTTCGTAGGTCACATACCGATGCGTTTCCTTCCCAGTGTTACTTCTGTCAGCCATATAGAAGTACAATAAAAACAGAAAAAAATGCCTCTCCCTTAACCCCCACACTCATAATTAACTATTCTAAAAGTACTATAATAATATCACTATACTAAATGCCCTCATTCATTCATCTAAGATTTAGAAGTAAATTTATCGGGAACTCTTTAATTTCATCCAAATCCGTTCAGCCGTTCTGGCGTGATTGAGTAACAAACATCTATCCATCCATCCAAACTTTGGCGTTTATAATATTAGTATACATGTATAGATGTAACATTTTTACTCACATGTCCTCAGTCCTCGCCACAGGCGTATTGCTCAAGGCGATCATCGTCCGCGGCCGGACCACGCTGAGCTCGAACGGAGTCTTGTACCCAGGCTCATCGAAACACGGGAACATCTTTCGCGCGTTGTTAGGACGAAGCTGAGTTGCCGCTACCATCCTGAAAATCTTTCTCCTTTAGTATTTAAACATGATTTGAGGTCTTAACAATCGTGCATTTCCGAGTCCACATCTCCTGGGGATGCTCCGGTGTTGGAGTGAAACGTAAATTTAGAGTAATTCAGGGAGATTCGTGTGGTGTGGTGGCGGTGCGAACTGTTGGCTTATTGGGCGGTGCATGTCGCAAGCTACACGCTGTTATCATTATAGCGAATTGAGCTTCTTGTTCCTTGATTTGAGGTGGTGTGCTAACTTGTAAAACAAATGAATATAATTAAAATTATTAAAAAATACGACTGCTCTGCCGTAGACACAGATACATTACACGAACCCTGAAAACATAACACTCCTTTTTTGGGCAGTCATTAATTACCTTTGGAATCTTATTCACTTTTTTATTAAATGATATTTTTTTGTGAATCACTGGATATTAAACTATAGTGTTATATATTTTTGGAATCTACTCATCATTTTCTAGATGATGATTATATAGTTAATCTTATTTTCGAATATTTTTTTTCAACTTTAGTCTTTAATGCGGAACCATGGTCACCCCATCAATTTTTTTTAAATATAACTAGCCTATGTCACCCGGAATAAGCTAGGGATTCTAACGATACCTCATTTATCAAAATCGGTTCAGGCATATAGAAGTTATGGTGGAATATACAAACTCACATACATACATACATACATACATGAACCCTGAAAACAATATACTCCTTTTTTCAGGTAGTCGTATAAAAAGCCTTTGAGAAAATTATAAAGAACGCTCGGGCATGCATGTTTCCTCACGATTTGCTTCACCGCTCTAGCAAGTGAATTATGAAATCGAATTTTCGTAAACAACTAAACCACAAGGCTGTCACCACTCAGTACTTGTACTAGAACTAGTTTTTACTAATAAAATTGCCATAAATAACTTTTCAAAAACCTTCACCTCTCTACATCCTCAGTAACGTAAGTGGTTTTGAAGAACGCCTCTGTGTTGGCAGTTTGCATGCTCGCCTTGAAGCTGAAGTTAATGAAGCCCACGGATGACTTTGGCACCGGCTTCTCCAGGCGTAGAGTGAAGATAGGCTTCCGCGGGTCCATGCTCGTTTTCCTTATTGGAATCTTTTGCGGTTTTTTTCTGTTCACATTTAAGAATATTAGTTTTGAATTTATCGTACGAAATTATCTTTAGTTTCGACTATATAAGCCTAAAGCTTTGATTATGCACACTAGATCATGTGAGTATTTCAGTTTTAAATTTCAAGCTTAGTCGACGAACTTTAACGAGTCGCTTGGGTCAAGCAATAATATACTTGATAGTGTGCGATAAATTACAAGTTACTCATAAAATTCACGGATTATTACTTTATGTCGCACAACATAATTATTCAGAGAGTCTAAAAGCATGAAATTTGGCACAGGAATCCCTAATAAATCGTAGGTGAGATTTATAATTCATCTTTTAAAATGCACCCTTAAGGGGGTGAAGACGTGTGATGAAATTTTGTTTGAGAAAAATATCATTTATCAAGTTAGATAATATGTTACAATTGGTATTTACTTGCAAGCTATAGAATTATGGACAATCATCCTAATTTGAAAAGTTTCATTCCTTATTTATGAAAGAAAGATGAAAGAAAAACAATTTATTCGACAATGGTGTCACAAACAAAACATAGTATACAAATGTAACAATTTTGTCTGTGACACCATTCGGACTCAGTGATAAGCCCTGCTTTGTATGCCAATAAATTGCATACAAAGCAATAGGCGCTGGTTTTCAGCTGTGACCCGGGTGACTCATATTTGACTCATTATTGGATGAATTTCCCTGAAAATATCTGCTAAACTACTAACTTAATATAGGTAAGTAAAACTAATTATAGCTGCTACACAGAATAGGCTATCTACGCGCGTATCTAGATCAAGACAGGACTTACGCGTCGCTCGGCATGTAGGCCTTGACCTCAGACTCGGTGATGTCGATCTCGTGCGCGCAGTGGACGCTGATGGTGCTAGAATCTTCCAGCCACGTCACGTTGATGCTCACGTGGCCTTGGACGGAAATATATTGATGGTAGACGATTCAAAATCACTTATAAATGCTCATTTGTATAAAACAGTTGAATCCATAATATCCATACTGAATCCATACCACCACTGCAGCAGATTAACGTCCCACTGCTGTGCCCAGGCCTCCACTCTCATAGGAGAGAGGGAATTAGAGCTTAAAGCCACCGCGCTGCTCCAATGCGGGTTGCCGGGATTTAACGCCCATTATCATGTTAGTGATAATAACCGGGACCGACGCGACGGCTTAACTCCGGGCTAGTACCTACTGAGAATTTCTAGTCGGAAAACCCCAATACTGAATCCATACTAATACGCTTTTCCGGCCCATACTGTTTATTTTTTAAAGATTTTGACGAAATTTGGTACAGATGTAGGTTGCATCCCGGGGAAGGATATAGGCTTCTGTTTAGTGTTTACCCCGGAAAATTATAAAAACTTCCTGCGGGAATGAGACGTTCTTGCGTGACGTCGCGAGCATCATCTAGTTATGAATTAAAAAATCAAAGTTGAATTACCTACTTACCTTTGTACAGTGCGTCCTCTAAATACGGCTCAAGTTCTAGCCGATATCCGGTGGGTTCCACGGATTTTTCCAGTCTGGTTTCCATAACCAAGCCATGTGCGTTGTTCAAATCGATACTCCGTGTTTTTATGATGTGAAACGGTTTCATCTGTTGAATAGAACATAAATAATGAACTACCCTTCTCAACAAATTACATAGTGTTAGCAACGGAACTCCATAGTGCCGTGCATCAAATTTAAATCTGTTTCGATATTTTGTCAGGTTGATTCCATTATTATTGGTGTAAACCTAATAAACATCATGGGAGATGTAAAATAGCAAATTTTTTTTGGTCACGTGACTAGGCGTGATATTGTCTCCATCGAACGTCTAGTCGTCCAAGGAAAAGTAGAGGGAACCAGACCTCGCGGCAGATCGCCTATGAGATGGACGGACCAAGTAAAGGCTGCAGTGGACGTCCCTCTTCATGAGTGCTCCAGAAAAGCAGCTGTCCGGGAGGAATAGAGACGGATTGTCAAGCGTGTGACTGAAAAATGATGGCCACGACCGCTCTGACAAGAGCGTAACGAAAGAAGAGAAAGCAAATTTTGCAATGAAATTAGAAAAAAAAACAAATTCCATACAAAATAAATGTACGAAACGTATAGGAAAATCCAGTTAACCCTGTTGATACCTACAGCTAATGAACTTATTGAGGTTAAGATTGGATCCCCTACAGGATCGCTATAAGTTTATTTCCAACACATAATATCATTACTCATACAGCAAAGATCGCTGTGTAGTTATATATGCAATACATTAATGCTTTGGGCACATACTACGAACAGCCGACCTACCGCCATAGAACAGAGAATCGGTATTCTTTATTATCTTGTTCTGTACATACCACTATATTATCTGCTGCTACGGATTGGCCGCTGCGACAATGAATCTAAGCTAATTTCGAAAGTGTCTCTAATCAGAGTTGTTTGCAATCTTTACGCTGTAGCAAACATTTTATGTAATTAGGACCCTATTCTCGAATTCAGTGGCTATCAAAAATTGAAAGCTACTGGCTGACATATATTTTTTATCCATTGAAGGTTTGGTATAAAAATATTTTCAACCGACTTCAAAAAAAGGAGGAGGTTCTCAATTCGACTGTATTTTTTTTTAATGTTTGTTACCTCAAAACTTTTGACTGGGTCGACCGATTTTGATGATTCTATTTTTATTTAAAAGGGCATACTTCCCATGTGGTCCCATATAAATTTTATCGAAATCGGTCGAGCGGTTTTTAAAATATCAACAATAAAATAAGTACTTTGTATAGCGTGTGCTTGTTGTTGTAAAGTTGGCGCGGGAGTTTGAAGTCGGTTGTTTAAAAAGAATTTTTTATATTAAATTATTGATAGTTAGGGAATAAGGGGGGCTGATCTCTGTTCATGGCCGGTAGTACTACCTAAGTACGTTTCTTTTTTCCCCAACTTCTATTATTATATTACACGCAATGTCTTTTAACCCTGTCCCCACTACCAAAGGTTAAGTGGAAGAGAATACTTCGCTTTTGTACATGTTATTTTTTCATGTGCAAAAAAGACAAACAAACAAAAAATCCTCTCTGAGACCATAATAATACAATTTCTTAATTCACAGAAATCATGCCTGACTAATATCACACCAATCAAGCGTTGTTATCCTAATTCGCGTCAATTCATCCTGTCTGGAAGCATCATAACAAATCAGCCGACGGCGCGTCAAAATAGGTGTTTAGTATCAAGTTAACGAGGTGGGAGGAACACGTAACCTACCTTATCCGGTGGCAGGGAGTGGGAGCAAACACACAGGCTCGCGAGGAAGCCGAGTTGAAGGGCGTTCATGATTTCGGTGAATTAACTGCAAAACAGAAATCAAATAAGTGATATAAATGCGAAAGTTTAGATGGATGGATGTATGGATGGATGTTTGTTACTCAATCACGCCCGAATAGCTGAACAGATCTGGATAAAATTTAGATAAATTATAGTCTGGAATAGCACAAAGGCTTATTTCCCTGAAAACTAAGTAGTTACCGCGGGAACCAAAAAACCTCGATCCACGAGGACGTAGTCGCGAGCATCAGCTGGTAAATTATAAATAACAGGAGAAAATGCCTTTGACGCAGTGTTGCTCCCTGGCGCAGTGTTGAGCGCTGTTGTTTTGACGTGCGGAGGTACCAGGTTCGATTCCCGGCAAGGTCAATTTGGGAATTTATAATTTCTGGATTTTTCCTGGTCTACCCTGGTGGGAGGCTGCGGCCGTGGCTACTTACAACCCTACCGGCAAAAATGTGCCGCCAAGCGATTTAGCGTTCCGGTACGATGTCGTGTAGAAACCGATTAGGGGTATGAGTTAAATTTTACTGCCATGCCTACTAACAGGTTAGCCCGCTACCATCTTTGATTGCATCATCAGAATCATAATAAATTTGTATCTATTAGTTAGGGACATGTCACTCAGCAAACTTACACGCTATAACAAACAGTTTATTTGGTTTTGTGACTAAGTTACCAGGCCAAAAAGCGGTGCAGCATCAAAATCATAAAAAATCAAACCAGGGATACCAACGTTGTATAGATTAAATAAAAGAAAATGTTCAGTAGGAAGAAAACAAGTCTAGCAGTAAATCGCGCACGGAATTTCGTGCGTGCAATTTGTCTTCCACATTTCTTTCCGCACCGATAAATGGCGATTTCCCAACGTTAGAGCACAATTTCCCGCGCGTTTTTTTTTTCACTTTTGTCGGACTGGAGATCAGGGAAACAAATAATAATAACTACCCACAGCTAGTCGGCCCGATCCGCCTTTATTAAAAAACCACAGTTTATGAGGCTACTAGCCGGTACCCGCAACTTCGTCCACTTGGATTCAAGTTTTTTGGTTCCCATGGGAATTCATTAATTTTCCGGGATAAAAAGTAGCCTACGAGTATGTCGCTGTCCAGGTCCTAAACTATATCTATGCGAAAAATCACGTCAATCCGTTGCTTTGTTGCGGCGTGATTGAAGTCAAACCAACAAACAGAACATTTCGAATTTATAATATTAATATGATCATTTCTCTCGGCAGAAAATCCAATACGTAAAATTGTTTTGGGCAATCCTAGGAATGAACTCAAGACCTCGTTATCCACAGTCAAATCTAACATCACAATCCAACGAGGACAACTACACAGTCACACGAGGACAGTCACAGAGAGATTTCTTGACTTTCCTCCTGATATTTTCGTCCAAAAGCGTTTCGTTTCAAAAGGAAGAATCTTTTTCCGATTTCAATAGCACATTTTTTCGATTGAGTAGGTATTCGTGAGGGTAGAAGAAAACCTTTCCTTCCCTTCCCTTTTAAAAATAAGGAGAAAAACAACACGGAATCATACTATTATTATAAATTCGAATGTGTGTTATTTTCTTGGTTTGTCTTTTAATCACGCTGCAACAGAGTAATGGAGACGTGATTTTTGCATGCATATAGTTGAAGACTAAAGAGTGACATGGACTACTTTTTATCCCGGAAAATCAAATATTTCCCGCGTGAATTAAGAACTTGAACCACGCGGATGAAGTCTCGGGGATCACAGTGTCACATATTTCTCTCAATATGACTGCCTAATGAAACTTTTTTTTTTTTTTTAATCTTTTATTTTTTGAAGGCTTTTGTCTAACTCTAATGAAACTTGAAGTCTCTAAATAAATAAAAGACTGATCTGAAACCAATGGACGAATAGGGCTAAAATTTGGCATACAGATAGCTTTTGTGACCTAGGTATCTGCTAAGAAAGGATTTTAAAAAATTCAAACCACAAGGGAGCAAAATAGGCCCTTTTTCAACCGACTTCAAAAAAAGGAGGAAGTTCTAAATTCGACTGTATTTTTTTCTTTGTTATGTTTGTTACCTCAGAACTTTTGACTGGGTGGACCGATTTGGATGATTCTTTTTTATTTGAAAGGGCATACTTCCCAAATGGTCCCATATAAATTTTATCGAAATCGGTTCAGCGGTTTTTAAAATATCAACAATAAAATAAGTACTTTGTATAGCGTGTGCTTGTTGTTGTAAAGTTGGCGCGGGAGTTTGAAGTCGGTTGTTTAAAAATAATTTTTTATATTAAATTATTGTATAAAAACTGAACCTAACGTGAGCAAAGCCGCGGGCAAAAGCTACTTTGAAAATATACTCAAATCTGGTGTACTCACCGGTCAACGCGTATAGGCGGGCCGCAGCCGTATGAACCCATGTCGTCTCAACACAACTCAATTGCCTCCAGGATATGCTCCATTTGCGCTGACGACACCGATTGTTGTTTGTGCATTGTCGCCTGCCACTAATACGCGCTACGCTGGCAATCATGCATTGTTGTATTGGCCAGATCAGTGATGGGTATTGGTTGTGCCATTGTTGGGACTTTTAGGTCCAGTTGCATGACTAAGTTGGGACGTCACACAAAATAGATAGTTAGATAAACTCCTTATTGCTACACAAAACAGAAAAAGAAAAAGCAAAAAAAACAAAGTACGCAAGGGCGGTCTTAACACTAGTGTTCTCTTCCAGACAACCCATTAATTAAAAACCTTTAAGGGGCTCCATTCAAAATTTGATCTAAAATATCTGTAATTCAACTTGATTCAGCTGGTTCAAATGACTTCATAAAATTCTGAAAAAAAATATATGTGCTACTTTTGTTCAATTTTGTACAATTATTTTTCAAAATATTATTTATTGAATTAAATACAAACCGTACCAAAAAAGCGTTTTTTCACTAATAATGCCTTATAACTTTTATAGCTTTGCAGGTATTAAAACAAAATTTACATGAGTATAATGAAAAAATATTTGTCCTCAATTCTGTAGAAGCACTTTATTTAATTTCGATATCCCAACAAAGTTATGGTATATTTAGTTGTTTCGTGAAATTATAGTGCAATGCGTCCCTGTCGCACCCACATACTGTGTTCGCAAAAGTGAGGAGAGGAAATGCTCAAGGTCGTTGGCGTGGGTATGAGCATTAAGAAAGGAGCACACAGGTTACATAATAACAGGTTACGTTTAAACTTTGACTACCAATCATGAAAATTGCTTGGAAACCCACTTTTTTGGACAAAGCTAGGTCAGTTCTCATACCTTTATTACGTTCAATAATATTTTTATTTGCTCATTCTCTTTTTCGCTGACAGCGACGCGATGTTGCTAAACGCTGAGCTAAACTTTTTGTAGCCTACCCACTATATTTTTAAGTTTGTATGTTAAAGTATGCTTACAAAGTTATACAAAGTCATACAAAGTCCTCTCCTTCTCCTCTCCTTAGACGGTGATTAAAGGTAAATGGTCCAACTTTATAAATCCCTACTCAAAATACCTATTTTGGTCTTTTTCACGGTCGAAGATTGACGGTAACCGTGACGTAACTTTAACCACCCGTCATGCTACTGGACCTAAATGATGGCGCAAGAATCGAGATATTGAATTGGGCGGAAATAAATTAAATGAATAGCGTAGCTTTGAGGGTGAAAGTCACTCAAATGCCTGTTAAATTATCATTTTTCTGTCGCAGTACCTGTCAGTCTGAAGGAAACAGCAATCGCAAGCGAGATGTGAGACAACCCGGAACGGTTCAATTTGACCGTTCTGGGGATCGAACCCAGGACCTCGCACTATTCTGTAGACTACAACATTCACCACTAGACTATAGCTGAATATCATAATGAACTAATGAGTACACTAAAAAGTTAAAAACAAAAATTATTTTCAAAAAACCGACTTCCAAAGCCACTGGAAAGTAATTTTGATTTCTAGATACTATGTTGAAGTCGTGCGGGTATAATAAACAAAGGCAAAGTTGACACGTCAGGCTCGCCCCACTTCAAAAAAGTGTGTAGAAATCAAAATAATTTTTTACTTTACAGTGGCTTTGGAATTCGGTTTTTTTAAAGAATTTTTATTTTGAAGTAAGTATTATCTTATCTTTAATTTGAATATCGGGAACGCGATGCGCTGAAGAAGATTATCCCCTCTCTGATTGAAATAAAAAATAAATACCGCGGCTGGGCGTACACCGCTGGGCTATTTTCACAGTCAACACACTCAACAGTGAAATCGCCGTCAAAATTAAAGAAAAAAATATGCGCCGAATTTAGAACCTAATTTTTTTCAAATATTCTTCTATCCTCACAGCTTCAATCAATCAATTTTATTGCAAATTTGGGTACAGAGTGCAGGTCTTATACAAAATTATATCGTTACTATTATTTCGTTATTCGCACTGCGAAAAACATACGCGCGAGCTTTATTATCGCGATTTATTTTCAGCGAACGTAGCCTTAAGGTTTGTTAATTACTTACGCATAAAGTCACCCTTTACTCTCTAAACATTAATGTTTAAGCATATATCATTGTAAGTTCTCATATATGTGAACCTTTTTCCTTCTTTGGGAAAAATAAATCTCTCTTAAAACCTAAACCTATTGTCCTAATTGAAATGTTTTAAAAGTGCTTTAGAATCTTCCAGTGAATCTACCACTGGTTCGGAATGACATTCTTACCGTGATGAGCCACGAAAGCAACGCGACACAACGCGATGCGATACGACTCCATTATGAATGACAGACTTATCTACGCTGCAATGTAGGCCACATGAAGAATCAGTTAAATACTATTTGATATTGTCGCATCGCGTCGAATAGAGTTGCCGTGACGTTGACTCAGGACGGAGCTTTAGAGAAAAGACGGATCTAAGATGGAAAATGACGTATCTATTTAATGATCTTATTTCACCGCTGTTTCAGCGCTGAGTGCACTCAGACTTAGAGAATTAAAGCACTAAGTACCAACTCCAATCACTGGAATCTATAAAAGTCGTCTATTCCACTATCTACTGCTGAGTTTCTCTCGAGCACTTTTTCTCTTTGCTTCCGCCAAGAGCTGAACTTGCTTTGACGGTTTGTAATTGCATCACAGATTCCATTACACAAACAACATTTCCTGAAACTTTCTGCGTAGCTAGGAGTTGCTGTCTGTGAATAATACGGGTTAGGAAGTTGAAATACACCTGAAACTTTGTACCGTACGTTACACGTAAACTTCACGTAACTTGCTGAGGGGTCACGTAACGTGCTTTTTACCTGGTTTCATACTAATATAATAAATGCGAAAGTGTGTTTGTTTGTCCTTCAATCACGCCGCAACAGAGCTCAACGGACCGAGGTGATTTTTTGCATGGGTATAGTTGCGGACCTGGAGAGTTTTTATCCCGGAAAATTTAGGAGTTCCCGTGGGAATTTAAAAAATTCCACGACGCGGACGAAGTCTTAGGCATCAAATAGTATTGCGATTAACATAAAATAAAAGTCAATAGTCATGACTCACTGACATTCACTCACTGACTCATCAACGCTTAGCATCCTTCTTAATACGATTTTTTTAAGCTATTGCATAGCTTCTATCGCGGGCCTTGAGCGGGGAGACCGAATCCAGAAATTCCGTAACGAAAAAAATATTACAATTTGTCAATACGAAGGTAAATTTCGCCACCATCTACAAGGTTAAAGTAGCTCAGGTGGGAAATGGGCGGTCACGATTCCAGAAGACCCCGGTTCGAATCCATAGGTCTCCAATCCGATTTTTTTTTTCGGTTATTATTATTTTTATTTTATTTTTCGATTATTATTATTTTTATTTTTATTAAATTTTAATTTAATTTAAATTGATTTACCAAAAAAAATTTAAGTGTTAATAGTTTTAACCGTTTTAACCTGTTTTTAAATCATTATTTTTATCGTTTTATCGTTTCATCGTTTTTAAATACATTTTAAACGTACTTCAATCGCATCGCCATGGCCGACAAGCAACCGCTTGACCAGAGGCCGCCGAAACAGGGAAGAGGACGAACAGGGATTCCGCGCGCAGTGGTACGCTGGAATATAATGGACCAATCCATTACCCCGTTCCCTGCCGCCGAGTTCGACAGTCGTCCTCCGACCACTACTACTACCGCCGCCACCACCTTGCCGATAGAATCGGAAACAAGCGAAGACAGCGACGACGATACGCCTGCCATCGTAGCCCGCATAGTTGTACCTACGCCTGGCTTCGAATTGGCCAAGCGCGCACGTCCGAGCTCCTCCTCCTCAGGCTCGTCCGGAAATCAGGAGGACAAGCGGGTTAAGCTTAGCTTAGCCCTACCCGCACCGCCCCCTGACTACCAGGACTACAGGCTATGCAAATTGCAATAGCTTTACCGCGGCAGTCTCCGAGTGCCACACGTCTCTTTTTTTAAATTAAGAAAAATATGTGGAACGTGTCGTGATCGTGTAGATTGGCAACATTTATTTATTATTTATAGAATGGCAATTCTGATTGTCATGATTTTATTTAAAAAAAGAATGTTGTATAATTTGTATAGGATCAGATAAATTTCAAGACACAGTATTTAATAATAATTATTTATTAGTGTGGCAATATTAAATAGCTGGTCACACCAAATACCGAACGAAAAGTGAGGTGACGCTGGTGGTGGGGCTGATAGCTACGGCCTCTCAAAAAATTAAGGATGAGTCAGATCATCGAGGCACGGACTGGAAGTAACACCTCTACAAAGTATTATTTCAACATCTCAGAAGTGTTCAACCTAATACCCACAAAGTGGATATAATACTATATCTCTGATAAAATAGGTGTTATAAATTTTTAAAATTATGGGTTTTGCAGAGTGAATCCTTTTGAGTGCTTTTAACGATGCCTTTGGTAAGATTGATGTAATATTATGATTTTTGAGTGAATTGTCATGGGGCGATCATTAATGTGGGGTCACACCTTATAATCGCGTAATATCGTATGAGGGTTTCGCCAGTATGAGAGTTGGCATACTGGAATAAGTTTCACTAGTACTGGCTGTCTGAGCAGCCATTTTAGATGATTAAATGCGATACCTTACAGCTTGGTTATCACTACTGGTTACCCTGAGATATTGTTCGCTATATGAAATAGGTAAATAATTATCAGTTCTAATAAACTTAAGTATTTGTGAAATACCCTCTGGACCATTACTTTGGATGAACGTTACCTAACGTTTCATTGAGTCTTACTCTTAATGTAGTTAAATGATTATTGAATTTAAAAGCGTCCTCGTGCCTTCAAATTAGTTTACTGAACGAGATTGTAGTTTTTTTTACGCACTGTATTTAGTTTCGAATTTGATTTTACAAAGATTTGATTTGAAATTTATATTAACCAGGCATAGATTAAATTACTGGTTATTCACAAAGAGAATTCATGGAGTGAATAATAGTAATAAATGAGAAGTGAATATGTCAAATGAGATACCCTCATATCAATACTAGGATGCAAAGCAATTTATTGAACTCTGATTAGTTTAATGGGTGTTATAAGAAATACGATAAAAGTTGGATCTAGTTTTAAATTCTCGATATACAGTGTATTTACTGGTATACTTATTCTATCTATGTGATCTAGATAGTTTACTCTGGTGGTAGTAGACTTGATCAAAACAGATGTATGAACAAGTTGTAGTGTTTAAAAAGTAATTTTTGTAGAATAGCGTAGTAATAAAACGTGAGCGTGCGTTTTATTGGTTTTGTGTAGACATGAGCGTGTGTCGCGATGGTAATAAAACGTGAGCGTGCGTTTTATTTGATTTGTTTGGTAGACACGAGCGTGTGTCGTGATGGTAATAAAACGTGAGCGTGCGTTTTATTGATTTTGTGTAGACACGAGCGTGTGTCGTGATGGTAATAAAACGTGAGCGTGCGTTTTATTTGATTTGTTTGGTAGACACGAGCGTGTGTCGTGATGGTAATAAAACGTGAGCGTGCGTTTTATTGATTTTGTGTAGACACGAGCGTGTGTCGTGATGGTAATAAAACGTGAGCGTGCGTTTTATTTGATTTGTTTGGTAGACACGAGCGTGTGTCGTGATGGTAATAAAACGTGAGCGTGCGTTTTATTGATTTTGTGTAGACACGAGCGTGTGTCGTGATGGTAATAAAACGTGAGCGTGCGTTTTATTTGTTTTGTTTGGCAGACACGAGCGTGTGTCGTGATGGTAATAAAACGTGAGCGTGCGTTTTATTTGTGTTGAGACTTCTGATAGACACGAGCGTGTGTCGCGATGGTTATAAAACGCGAGCGTGCGTTTTTTTTTGAGTTGATACCATCGCATGTACTGCGATATTGATTACACGTGAGAGTGCATTTTATCTGAATAAAGGTTTTTTTTAGATGTTTGATAGACATGCGAGAGTGTTATGTTGTCAATAAAATGTAAGCGTGCGTTCTATTTGAGTTGAGATGTTTGTTAAGTGTCATGGTGGAAAATGTGACATGCGTTGCATGAAATTTGAGATGTTATTGTTAATAATTTTAAATTTAGTAATGTTATATTGTTTCTGACAGTGGATTGTGTACTGGAAGTTTCTACTTAAACAGCTGTTTTACCCACAAATTTGCAAAATAAATTATTTATGATTGTGATTTATGATTATGATTGTGATTATGTTAGTTACACCGAAGTGTTTCATGACGGTGACACAAAGTAATTGTGCGTCATGGTAGCGATATAACATATGAGGACGTTAAATTACTGATGATAATAAAATATGCAAGTATGCGTCAATATGAGAATATATTTTATATAGACATGCTTACCTTTTCACGTAAAATAAGATGAAAGTAAATCGTGATGATGGCCAATGGCTAAAAAGCGGTCGAAAGTATGATAGTGTATCATGATTTATTTACCTGTATGGCAAAGGTATAAAATTAATGATTTATGAATTTAAAATGAGAATGTCGTTTAATTTATGAATGTCAAATAGAGTTATTGAAACGTTAATCTTTGAATGAGTGTCACTAGCTGTGTATTGTGCTAGACATCCAAGTGCGTTACTGTATTGGAACATGAGATTCCATGAGTTGTGAGTTGTGACCTAATGGGTCTGGGCTGTGAACAAGTGTGTTAGTATTTTGGACAGTATGTTATCTAACTGTTCGTGAAAGATTTAATGTATTTTATTAACTTAATTTTACGTTCACATAAAATTAAAGGGATGTACTGAAACGTAATGAAACGTCTCGATTGGAGGGATCATGAAAGAAAGTTTTCCAGTACAGAATTAAATATTACATAGCAGGTAGCTGCCTTAGTAGATTACTGTACAAGTAGCTCGTTCTATCCAGAATTACCATGGCATTTTATTCATTTCCATAGTTTCAAATGTGCCTTTAAATGTTTTTGATCAGAGGAAGTTGTAAATTCTTTGTTGAATGATTTTAGATTTAATGAATGAGTTTTATTTTGGTTATTTTAAACGACTTGGATCATTTTTTTACAAGTAATATAATATTGTACCAACTGGTATAGCCGCAACATATTGGTATAGGTTATGAGATTGTTTGAAAGAAAAATTGATTGTATTTGTATGGACTTTTAAATGGATTAATTTGTGATCTCGATGTTACGTGACCGAGCCTCGTCATGTTTCTGATGTATATAATCTGCGTGCGCCTAAATACGAATGAATTATAGTTATTTCAGTAAGAAAAATAAAACGCAGTCAGATAAAACTGGTGAATAATATTAAAGATATTATTTTAACTTTGATTAGTTTGGAGGGTTGAGGTTTCAACATAATTCCGAAGTTCGGAATGATATTAGCATTAATAATTAAATAGGGAAGGAGACACATTACTTCAGCTTGCAAGAGCCAAAAGTTGCAGTATTTTTGAAATTTTAGATATGACATAAAAAAAAAATTAGTTCAAATGTGTTTCGTCAATGCTGATTAGCATTCAAGTGATTCAGGTTGACTAAATTAGTTCATTAAATCGTAAACTGCATTCAATAACCAAAAAAATTAAATGTTTGGAACGTTTATTATGAATAGAAAATGATATTAATTACAGTCACGGCCCGCGAAGCCCGTTTAAATAAAATGTATTAAAAATAAAATTTTTGTAAAAACGCGCCATTCTGGAAGTCGCATTGAGTTTTCTTTCTTTATATTTGTCTGAGTGATTTGAAGTAATGAAGTGGATGATAAAATTTAATAAACTATTATTTGAATTGAGAATGAAGGCGCGCAATCAATTATCTTTTGCCGACTAAAATTTCGAGAGTATATATAATACGATATAAAAATAATATACATTTACTAATGAGTGACTAGTGCCGGTCTGCTTACTATAGTTTTATCTCCATATTATTATTTTCTCTCAAATGTATTGTAGAATGTCGTGTGATGCACGGGCGTTGTGGATTTGCAAGTCCGTGACAATGGTATACCTTCACCTAGGGGCTCAGGCTTACAACTGTCAATTAAGTTGTAAAAACTTACCACTCTTATTATTAACTGACACAGAAAAGTAAAGTGAAGAGTAGGTATTAAAATGCAAAATGAATAAAACATACTCAGTATTTATATAAGTACTAAATTATTTTACTGAAGTTATATTTTATGCCTTGGTGTAGATCTCGAATATTAAATTCTGATTTCTGAATTTGGAGTTTTCGTTGATTTGAATATTAATTTGAAATTTCTAATGAGCAAACTTTATTAACAAAATATTATATGAAAGTGATTAAACATTGTACAAAAATTGCAAGTTGATTCTAGTTAAATTCATACTAAAGTTTTGAATTTCGATGCAAGCTTTTGATGAAAAATTTGGTTGCTTTTGCACTATCGTTAAGTTTTTGTTTAATTTCGATGATGATTGTCGTGAAAGTTCAGGTATTGGACCAAGTTCATAGTATTGGGTAATATTCTAAGTATTTTTGATTTAAAGACTGTCTTGAACAACATAACTGAGCTGATTCGGTGTAATTTTGTGCTGCTGTCTCTTTTTGATGGGTTTATTCCGAGGAAGGGAAAGATATAGGAACTGAAGGAAATAAACCAAAACAACTTGTTTTGTTCATTTATTAAAATCGTTGACCCTTACATAGTTGAAGATCTTAAATCAGTAATAATTTAACATAGTAGGAACAGTCTACCTCCAACAGGCATACGATGTCAGGAAGCTTAGAGCAGATAATTAACATAAAGTCTTAATTTGATTCAAACAATTAGTAAATGGTACACCAGATCCAATTGAATTGAAGAATTGATAGATTAGTCATTCGTTATCCTGATCTATGTTTGCATTGGATACAGTTATAGATTTTATTATTAACTCTGTGACACTGTTCAATACTAATTTCAGTAAAGTCAAATTTTATTAAAATTAGCTTCCCTTTACGTTTTGATAAAGATTTCGATTTCAATAAAGTTAAAAAAAAAAAAAAAAAAGCAGGCGTCATACATGATAAGCGGAGCTTAGGAAAATGGACCTGTTGTTCACCAAGTTGTAATCAAGATTTAGATTATACTAAGTTTTAGATTCAGCGTCAGATTCTTTTAAAGTATAAATAAATGAAACGGTACAAGAAATAAAATAAATATTGAATACTTTATTAAATTTGAATTCAGTATTAGACTTCAACTTTTGCTTACGGTGTAAGTGACATATTGTTTAGATTATGTTTGAGACTGTGACTATTCCAGACTTTGATTAAATTTCAGGTTAATTTTTTTGATTCAGCTTTAGATAATTAATCAATAGGTAATCTTTTCCCTGTATACTTGTACAAGGAGTGATATAAAAGTTTATTTATTTTATATAAGTTTTAGATTTGGATTGCGATATTTATATTGAGAAATTTCGATTCAGCGATATCAATCAATGTAATACCCTTATGGTTGGATTTGTTACTCTTTGAAATCTCAAGATCAAAAGCTCTATAGTTTTGGATTTTAAATTGATTTAAGGTTTTAAGTTTGATATTACTAAATTGGAGTACATTTAGATTTCCTTTTTATTAACCTTTTGATTCTGCCGAATGTCGTGATTTACTGAAAGTCTAATAATATGCTAAATGTCATAGTGCAAGTATGAATTAATGAATATGTTTCTTTATACACCACAGATTATTGCAAAGAATGAAACAAACTAAGCTTAGCAAAGCGAATATTTGGCGGTTGTGCACCGGGAGGTTGCACAATGTCGGATGGCCGAATGTCGTGATCGTGTAGATTGGCAACATTTATTTATTATTTATAGAATGGCAATTCTGATTGTCATGATTTTATTTAAAAAAAGAATGTTGTATAATTTGTATAGGATCAGATAAATTTCAAGACACAGTATTTAATAATAATTATTTATTAGTGTGGCAATATTAAATAGCTGGTCACACCAAATACCGAACGAAAAGTGAGGTGACGCTGGTGGTGGGGCTGATAGCTACGGCCTCTCAAAAAATTAAGGATGAGTCAGATCATCGAGGCACGGACTGGAAGTAACACCTCTACAAAGTATTATTTCAACAAACGTTACTTAGATGCTACGATTAAACATATCGCAGACCTGTTATATAAGTAAATATAGTTATATAGTTAGTTGGTAATTGCAGTAGGTACCCATAGTAATGTATGTAATGGTAGGTAGGTACATACGGTGCCCATTGTCTTGGATTTCCCATCACAATATATATTATATACTTATGTATAATTATGACGCAGTGCAGACTGTTCGACGTCAGCCGTTTATTAAATTATTGACTCCAATAAACAGAAAAGACTATGAACGTGGCGCCTCAAGGCTACGAACGGTGCTATTTCGGTTAGCTGGGAAGAACATTCTTATCACTTTTCTATCAAACTAAAGTCGGTGGCGTACGCCGCGTACAGCGTACGCTGTACGCTGCGTTCTTCGATTCCCGCGGGAACTCCTTAATTTTCCAAGATAAAAAGAAGCCTATGTCCAATGAATTCTTATTATATTATCTAAGCCTATGTCCTTCCCCGGTATACAACCTATCCCTGTACCAAAATTCATCAAAAGGTTGAACAGATGGGCCGAAAAAGCGTAGCAGACGGACAGACAGACACATTTTCGCATTTATAATATTAAGTATGGATAGGTACTAAGTATGGATTAGTATGGATGAATGCGTCCATACGCATCCATTTTATTCGCATCCAGTTACTATTGTCTGCGATCTCATATTGATTTTGCACTTCATCATCATCATCAGCCACTACGCATCCACTGTTGGACATAGGCCTCTTTTAAGTAGCGCCAACGTGCTCTTTCCTCGGCACTAGATTTTGCACTTACAAGTAAGAAAAATGAGGAAATTACTGTCAAAAGTGGCTGATTGTTAGGGTTCCGTTCCTTAAAAAAAAAGGAACCCTTCTTGGATCACTTCTTGTCTGATACGCTTTCAAGGCCCATATTCTGTTCAACCTTGGTACAAAGATTGAATACTAGGGAAGGACTTAGGCTACTTTTTGCCCCGGAAAATTCAAGACTTCCCGCGGGAATCAAAAAGCCATAATTCACGCACTTAATACATCCACTAGGTAGATGATTCACGCGGACGAAGTCGCGGGTATTATCTAGTGACACAATAAGTAGATACTGTAAGTTAATCTGCAGGGCGACCGCGTATCTTTTGCATCAATCATCGATACATCGCAATCACTTCCGATTGGCTGAATTTATACTATTCTTGCTGCGTCAATGGATTTCGTCCAATAGTGGAAGAGTGTTAACCAATCAGAGGTGATTGCGATGTATCAATGATTGATGTATAAGATACGCGGTCGCCCTGCTGAGTAATAAACGTACCTATTGGTAAACGTACCCATGCGTAGCCGGGGCGGGTCTGTATGTAAGTATTAAGTAGCTTTTATTTAACTGGCAAATTGAACGTACTTATTGCTAAATAATGCAACAGGTAACTGCAATCCAACCATCACTTGCCTTCCCACGATCAATCTACTTCTCTCGAGAGTTAAGTTAGTCTTATCTTCCTTGGCTGAATTCAGGAAGGACAAGTACCTAGTCATAGGTATGATAATGTCCTGTTTAGCCGAGGTAACTACTAACTACTTATTACTTCATAAGAGACCGAGGACAGCTGTATAATATACGATACCTATGTACTACATACATAGGGTGGTACCTGTCGGAGTAAGGCATTATTCCTTCGAGCATTCGACGACCTCCGTGGCGCAGTGTTGAGCGCTGTTGTCTTAACGCGCGGAGGTTCCGAGTTCGATCCCCGACAAGGTGGGAATTTATAATTTCTGAGTTTTGCCTGGTCTGGCCTGGTGGGAGGTTTCGCCCGCGGCTAGTTACCACCTTACCGGCAAAGTCGTGCCGCCAAGGGATTTAGCGTTCCCGTTCGATGCCGTGTAGCAACCGAATAGGAGTATGGGTTTAATATAACTGCTATGCCCCTAACAGGTTAGCCCGTTACCATCTTAGACTGCATCATCACTGACCATCAAGTGAGATTGCCAGCTCATAGATTAGTGTTTCTGCTACGTTTTTCTTCACTAAAGGTTAACCTAAAAAAGAAAAGCCTTGATAAAACGAAAAATATTCAAAATAATAATATACCTATCGGAAACATTGATTGGAAATCGTTAAAGAACCAACGTACATTATATCGCTGGATTTAATAAGCTTTCGTTTACAATTCGTTGAATAACAGAATCGCGGATTATAATATTCAGACCAAATGAAATATTTTACCAAAAATATGCCACAGATTAGCAATCTTACAGTAGCGCACCATATTTAATCGCGGTTTGATTTTATAGTCAAATTAAATTAAGGGTAGATAAAAACACTTGTAAAAACAACGTAAAAGATTTCGTGTAAATATCTTACTTCGGTCGATTCTAGCAGACACGTAAGTAGGCGTAGTAAGTGATGTATCTCATCAAATAAACAAACCTCTATCACGTCTGCCTCGTTGGACTGGACTCTAGTGGTTAGCATGTTTGAATGCGGCTGACGAGGTCCCGGGTTCGAGTCCCGGGTCGGGCCATGATAAGTGTTGGGTTTTTCTGACTAGAAATTCTCAGTGCTAGCCCGGAGTTAGAAAGTTGGCGGTGTTTCACCCCCGTGCCTCGGAGAGCACGCTAAGTCGGCGGTCCCGGTTATTATCACTAACATGATAATAGTCGTTAAAGCCCGCCAACCCGCGTAGGAGCAGCGGGGTGGGTCTAAGCTCTAATTCCCTCTCTCCTATGAGAGTGGAGGCCTGTGCCCAGCAGTGTGACGTTAATGGGCTGTAGTGGTGGTGGTGGTTATCACGTCTAACATTAAAATTAGAATTATCATGCCTGTTTTATTTTATTTTCTTAAAGGTACAATGGCGACGCTGACACCAGATCAGATTGTGGAACTTTGCTTACTTATCGCTACTACGTCATGAAAAATATTTATTTAAGTAGTTACAAAATAATGATAAAAATATAATTAACTAGCTGATGCCCGCGACTTCGTACGAGTGGATTGAGGTGTTTTGGTTCCCGCGGGAACTCTTTAATTTTCCGGGATAAAAAGTAGCCTATGTGCTATTCCAGACTATAATATATCTCTGTGCCAAATTTCAGCCAAATCCGTTCAGCCATTGGGGCGTGATTGAGTAACAAACATCCATCCATACATCCATTTATCCAAACTTTCGCATTTATAATATTTATTATATTATTTGATTGACTAGCTGTTGCAAGCGACTTCGTCCGCGTGGAATAATTCCCGTGGGAACTCCTTAATTTTTCGGTATAAAAAGTAGCCTATATGCTATGTCACTCTCCAGGTTCTCGACTATGGAAAAAAACACGTCCATCGGTTGCTCTGTTGCGGCGTGATTGCAGGACAAAGCAACAAACAAACCCACTTTGCATCCATACTGATATTATAAATGCGAAAGTGTGTCGGTCCGGTGCGGTGGCATATTTTGGGTGCTGGTACCTCAGTAATATGTGGTCCGGTAACAAAAATATGCTCACCATATGCAAAGCATTCCTCATGCTACCGGACGGGTCGGCGGGTTGCGGATTGCCGGATCTGCCTGGTTCTGGCCGTGCATCTGCATGGCTTGAACCGGACAGAAGCTTACGGGCCCCGGACAAGAGGTCTGGCCAATGACACGCCCAACGCTGGTCAGGTTCCTTACTAACCCTATTCCATGATCCCCCCCCCCCCCTAAATAAATCCCCACGTCCCCAACACTCGCATGCACTCACACTGAATTACACACACACACACAGAAACAAGCCACGAACACGCAGGCAGATCCACATGGCGTGTATCGGCTCAGCCAGGATACTGCGGGGGTGGGGGACGGGGGATACGCGTCACAGACGCGATCCCCCGGCTCCTGCGCTACGGGGGTTCAGGATGGGCCGGGGGCGCGGTGGCTTCGCTGCCTCAGACAACATCCACACATTCACACACGTACACACACATGAGCAGGTACCATAATCACAAATAACACACTTCTAGAAACCCCATGAAAAAGACGACTCAGGAAATAGGACCCCAGAAGGGTACCAGCTCCATCGGAGCTGGAGAATCCCTTGCTGCGGCTCGCCCTCCGGGAACGGAAACGACCGGAGGACGAGCCACAGGCTGCCCACCGTACTCTGGGTCGGGCACCCAGTCGCCTGGTGCTTTGCACCCCCCACAACCCCTGGCGCAGACGATACGGACACCGACGGACGATCCCACACAGAAAACGACTTTGGCAAACGAAAAACGGACTGACGACACACCTTCCCTTCCTCCGGCCACCGCGATCCCTCTCTCATCATTACCCATGGACCAAAATCCATGGACGCAAGTGGTCGCAAAGGCAAAAAGGAGGAAGCACAAAAAGACCAAACTGACGACGGACTCTTCTACGGGTCGGAGCAGTGGTCTGTCAATGCCGACACCTGGAGGGTCTGCGGTTACTGATACCGAACCCCTGGCAACAGGCATGTACGGTCAAAGCGGAGGTGGGTGGCTGCCCCAAAAGGGCCGCTGCCCGCCCGCGGAGACTGTCGTCTCGAGCCAGGGGGAAGGAGGAGTGAGCGCGGACCCACCGGGCGCTGGTCATGGCCTGACCACTGTCACCCAAAAAACTACGGGTCGGAGCGGAGGTCGGTCGAGGCCGGCACCCGGAGGGTCTGCGGACACTGTCACCGAACCCCTGGCAACAGGCTTGCACGGTCGAAGCGAATGTGGGCGGCCGTCCCAAAAGGGTCGCTGCCCGCCCGCGGAGACTGTCGTCTCGAGCCAGGGAGAAGGAGAGGTGAGCGTAGACCAGCCGAGTGCTGATCGTGGCCGTACCACTGTCACCCAAACAACAACAACAACAACAACAACCAATAGTGCAAACGTCCCGGCCCAACCCCGGCCGAACCCTGTCGCCCGCCGGTCGAATGTGTACTGGCGAAAGCGGAGCGGTGGTGAAGCTGGGGGAGGGTCGGAGGTCCCCGCCCCGTCGTCGAGCCAGTCAGGCGTCAAGCGTGACAGGCTTGACGACACGATCTCTCCTCGGGGAGAACGTAAAAGGCCGAGGACCGAACACACAGGCTCATACGCCCGCGCAACACAACCGCACCTCAGTGTGGCAGTAATGCTCACACCGCGCGCAGACATGACCCAACAGGAAGCGAGCAACGTTCAAGGTCAAATCCAGAGCGAGATCTTTGCTGCTTGCTTCCAACCATCGGCCCCTGGCACCTTACCTTACGCACCCGCGTTCGAGGGCAAAGCCTTCTTGAGCGAGGGTGTGCTGAAGTTATGGTGCTACGACGACAAAGCCCTCTCGTGGTTACAAGAGGTTGTTCCACGACTGAAGTCACCACGTGAGGGGACGGGGCTCACGTTGATCAAACAGTCGGAGATCCCTGTACGGATCAGGTCCGCACTGTTTGTACCAGAATACAAGGAGGCGGTTGGGCACCTACACAGGATCCTGGCCAGCCAGAACCCCTGGTACCAGATTTCAACGTGGGCTCTGTACAACTATATCAGAGTAGACAGCAATACTCCTGGTGTGCTCCTAGTTTTAGGAGTGCCCAAAGAGCAGATTGCACACATCCTGGCGAGGGGGAGGCAAGTAGCCTACTCCACGGGATCCATCTACATCCGCTTCTTCACCAGTGAAGGAGTGAGTGATGTACCACCCATGGGGTCCTCTGAGCCAGGAAAGAACACAACAAATACAACCACGAACGGTAACGCACAGACAGACAAACCGCCTGCAGACCCTCAGGAACCATCTGTCGGCACTGTGCTTGATAACATCAACGCGGTGCTGACAGAATCACCGCCGACTCCTAAACCAGACAGGACAGAGTGGCAGGAGGAAGCGGGGACCGACACGACAGACATGACGGACACAGCAGCTCATGACCTTCAAGAGCTGCTGAAAACATGGGCCCCTATGGCCGAAAACGAAGAACGGTCCTCGGACCTGTAAACCTTTCCCCCCTACCCAACATTCACGCACTTTAATATAGTGCAGACCAACCTCCAGCATAAACACCTTGCGACGGCCACCCTAAGAAAGCAGCTGGAGGTTGCGGCCGAGACCATAGCCCTAATCCAGGAGCCGTGGGTTCGGGCAAATCGTGTTTGCGGCCTCGGCAATTGCGACGGTAAGGTCTTCTACCACAGCTCGCAAGAGCCGCCACGAACATGTATATACGTACCACGTTGTATCACGGCAACATTACTAACACATTACTGTTACAGAGATCTAACAGCAATAAAAATACACAACGAAATGAAAAAGAACAACGGGTGGACGCCTAGACCACTAGTCTTGGCATCACTGTATCTACCAATTGAAGGCCAGATCCCCACGAAGGAAGTCATGGACCTAATCAACCACTGTGAAGAACAAGAGATAGATCTGATCATCTCTGCTGACAGCAACGCGCACCACACATTGTGGGGCAGCGACAAAAATAATGCGAGAGGTGAGTCGTTGGTCACATTTTTACTAACAACTAACCTTAGCATCATCAACAAAGGTACAGAACCAACGTTTGTGTTCAGCAGATATCAAACGATAATCGACATCACACTAGCATCGCAAAACATAGTGGATCAAGTCAAAAACTGGCATGTGAGCAAAGAACCATCGTTTTCAGATCACTGCAGGATATGCTTTGAACTGGATCTAACCAAAACGCCAGAGTTACCTCGGAGAAATCCGAGGAAAACAAATACGAAAAAGTATAAAACGCTCATAACAAAACACATAGGACAGAGGGACACACCCAAGATTCAGGATGTGTCACAGATAGATAGCAATGTAAATGACCTAATTGGAAAAATAAGGACATGCTACGAAGCAGCATGCCCTCTAAAGACACGAAAAACAAAACAAGAACCAAAACACAGTTGGTGGGGCCCGGACCTTGAAAAGAAAAGACAAAGGTTAAGGCACCTATTCAACAGAGCAAAAAACACCAGACAAGACTCTGACTGGGATAACTTCCAAGAAGCACAAGCGCAATACAAGAAACTTGTACGAAGCAAAGACGACAAGTCATGGCAGGGATTCTGCACAAACATTGAATCATACGACACGGCTACTAGAATTAGGAAAATTCTAGCCGACGATAATAATCGCACACTAGGCACTTTGAAGAAAACTGATGGTAGTTATACCAAAGACGACAAAGAGGTCAGTGAAACTCTTATACAAACACATTTCCCCGGCAGCAAAATAGTAGACAACCCAGACTGGGCGGATCCGCAGAGCACACCCTCAGAAGCTGACTGGGAAATAGCTAACAAAATAGTCACACATGAGAAGGTACGGTGGGCCATAGACACGTTCCACCCCTTCAAATCACCAGGAACAGATCAAATCTTTCCAGCCCTCCTGCAGTGGGGGGTTACGGAGATAACACCATGGCTAGTACAGATTTTTCAAGCTTGTATAGCCTTTAAATACATACCAATCTCGTGGAGAGAAGTGAAAGTGGTTTTCCTGCCCAAACCAGGCAAGAATGATTACACCGAACCGAAGGCTTTCAGACCTATCAGCCTAACATCCTTCCTGCTGAAAACGCTGGAAAGGCTTGGTGACCGTTTCCTTAGAGACGGAGCCCTAAGCACTATACCAATACACCGAAACCAACATGCCTACAGTACCGGCAAGTCAACAGAGACGGCTCTCCACGACGTGGTAACGAAGATAGAGCACGACCTAGAAAACAAACTATCAACATTAGGCGCTTTCATAGACATTGAAGGAGCTTTTGACAAAACCACCTTTAAGAGCATTGATAAAGCCCTACAACGATACGAAGTACCCAAAACTCTAAGACAATGGATAGGAGCCCTACTCGAAAAAAGGGTCATCCAACTTGACATAAACGGTATAACAAAAGGCATAGTAGCCAAAGGGTGCCCACAAGGAGGAGTGTTATCTCCAATCCTGTGGAACCTGGTCGTTGACAACTTAATAACAAAAATGAACAACAACGGATTCTACACAATAGGTTACGCAGATGACATAACAATTCTGATAGGTGGCAAACACGAAAACACACTCTGTGCAATAATGCAAGATGCACTTAGACTCATAGAGAAATGGTGCAAAGACAATGAACTAACAGTGAACCCAAAAAAGACTGAACTAGTACTGTTCACAAACAAAAGGAAACCAGATGTACCAAGAATGCCAACACTCTTCGGTACAAATCTAACACTATCAACAGAAGTTAAATATCTGGGGGTAACTCTAGATACCAAGCTCAACTGGAAGAAACATATAGACACGAAAATACAAAAAACAACAATAATCCTAAATCAATGCAAACGCATGATCGGGAAAACCTGGGGTCTAAAACCAAAGATAATGCTCTGGCTGTATCTAACAGTGGTAAGAAGCTCATTAACATACGCGTCACTAGTATGGTGGCCCAGAACGCTTCAGACGACAACCCAACAGGAACTACAAAAATTCCAAAGACAAGCATGCCTAGCGATCACTAGCTGCATGAGCACCACCCCAACAGATGCTTTAGAGGTAATACTGGGAATCCCCCCCCTACATCTTCACATAAAAGAAGAAGCTACCCTCGCAGCGCTAAGGATTAAGACTTATGGGCTGTGGAAAGATACAAATACAACACATACCCGGATACTGTCAGGCGAGAACATGAAGTGTCCACTGTTAGGATGGATCTGTGACAAAACACGGAAGGAACACATAATCGAGAAAGATTATGCGATCAACATCTCAGATACCGGAATACACAAGAATACTGTAGATACGATAGACGTTTACACAGACGGGTCAAAAACCAGCCAGGGAACCGGTGCAGGAGTGTACTGTCCCGAACTAAACATACATATTGCTCGCGCGCTCGGTAAGAATAACTCTGTTTTTCAAGCGGAGTGCGTCGGCATCACTGCGGCGGCCATGGCAATGGCCGACAGACAGGTAACAAACTTTCATATTAACATTTTTAGTGATAGTCAGGCAGTCCTGCGAGCTCTAGCCAAAAGTACGACCTCATCTAAGCTCGTATTGGATTGCCACAACGCACTACAAACATTAACAAAATCAAACCTAGTATCACTCGGCTGGGTCAAAGGTCACAGCGACAACATAGGCAATGACGCAGCCGACGAACTAGCTCGACGAGCCTCAAACCTGAAGGTAATGGGACCTGAACCGATCGTTCCAATACCATTCAGTGAGTACAAGACTTGGTTAAAACAACATACAGTAGGTACTCATGCCGAACTTTGGGCAAACACCACCAGCTGTAGACAAACAAAAGAGGCTATACCTAGCCCAAACCAACGCCTAACTAAGAAACTACTGCAATTAAACAGAGCCAAACTCAGGACGGCTGTAGGCATGATAACAGGACACTGTCCACTTAACAAACACCTATATGTTCTAGGTATAACTGACAGCCCTCTGTGCAGAGCCTGCATGGAGAGCGAGGAGACACCAAGACACGTACTACTCGAGTGCAGTGCTGTAACCACTCAACGAGAAGCCTACATTGGCTCCCCAGCAACACTTCCGGAAGTCCTTGCCGACCTGGGCGGCCTGCTTGGATTCTGGAGTGAGCTCGGCTGGCTGGAGTGATCCAGCGGGGAGTCGCACCGGAGGTCTCACGTACAACGGGCACCAGTGCTTAAGTGCGGAAAAGCCCAGAGAGAAAGAAGAAGAAGAAGAAGAAGTGTGTCTGTCTGTCCGTCTGCTACGCTTTCACGGCCCAACTACTCAACCAATTTTGATGAATTTTGGTACAGAGATAAGTTACATCCCGGGGAAGAACATAGGCTACTTTTTATCCGAAATTGAAGAGTTCCCGCGGGAATCAAAAAACATCAATCCGCGCGGACGAAGTCGCGGGCATCATCTAGTTTATAATATTAGTAAGTATGATTTCATTCCTATCTACTATTAAAATAATAATGTAGGTACTTGTCGTGACAATGAAAGACGTAGTAAAATGACAACTAACTTTATTATGAAATTACCCACAACACCTCCCCCGTAAATAAAAAGAACATAAAAAAAATGGTGGCAGATGTGGGATGACAACTAACTTTATTATAAAAATACCCATTAGCAGTAGGTACTCTTACGATCTAATCATTAATAATTAAATGTTGATGCGCGCTGATATTACTCCTAATGCGTGCCGCGTGTAGGCAGCCCATTAGCCGTCATTACCACTCATTACCAGCAACCACAGCGAGTGACGTCATCGCCGGTATCGTCCCGAACCTGTGCAACACAACTCCGAAGTGATGGTCGTTGAGGTTTTCGAAATCATCTGCGTCATCATCATCGGCGCTACAGCCCTTTGTGGGCCCGGGCTTGCTCCATTTTTTATCAAACGCTCGATTTTAAGATCAATCGACTTTGTAATGTTACAAGTGAGACTGAGCGCAATGGCCTCAATTTACGTAGACGGCACAGATCAGGTATTAATAGACGGGCCCTGTCAAACAAATAATGTGGGCGTATTTTTAGCAACGCCATCAACGCCATCTAGTCTGAAAAGCGGGAACTTGCTTGCAACATCTTGAATAAAAGCTTGAAAACGTATGACTCGGTCATAGATAATATAGGCTATAGCCATAGAAGCCGTAAGGCCAATTAGTAAAAAAAAATATCATAAAGTTTGCCGCGGAAATTAAATGATTGCGTAATGGATAAAAATATTATATAGGAAGACTTAATAACGTTTTTTTGGAAATGTATAATTGTGACTTGAAACACTTACCTTAAAATAAAATTATACAGTGCCAAACTAATAAGACTTTAGATGTTAACCTAAGAATAACAAATTATCTACACGACAAGCGATCGTGACAGCGCTACGTAGGGGACAAAGACAGGTTAGGAACGCGCTCTCAAAGTCGGTCGCCCGACCTTTTTCTATGAAAGGGCCCATCTAGTAGGTACCTACTTATATATCGATGACTAAGCGTAATTGAGTATTTAAACGACATATACAAACTTATCTGACCCGGTGACAGCGTCGCTAGTAGATATGAAAAATAAAATAAAAACAAACCAGGCATAAATAGTACATTACTGCAGAGGCCAGCAAAACAGGCATTGAAGGACGAACGTACGAATGTCGACCGAGTCGAAGCCGAGGCACACATACGAAAGTCCATCAATGCCTAGTTGTGGCCAAGGCTTGTATAGTACTTTTCTCAAATAATGCGCGGAAATTAATACTAAGTAGGTTCGATTTCGATTTTCTTTCATTCTTCCATGGAACAAAATTTTCATAGGTTTTCAAATATTTTTCTTTCGATTTTGGCGGTAACAAGTTTTCTATTACGGTTCTGGCCGACTCTTGAATTTCAGGTGGCGTAGTAAATTGTCTTCACTTGAACTCATTATTTGTCAATACATTTAAAAATCAATGACGAACAACGAACAACAATAACTTTTCCCGCGTTAAAGTGTTCAGTTGTTTTTTTTAGTAAACAGCCTTCTATTTGCAAGCTAGTTCGAAATTAAAATAAAAACTTTGAAATATATCTCCTTGGTTGCCATGTTTCGGAGTAAAAGCGCTAGCCTATATATTTAAAAAAAAAAAAAGATCGTTCCATTTTTAAATTACATGACAGCTGATATGAATTTACTATGTAATTTATTTGGCCGCTAAACCACGTCAGATATGGATTTTCATACAACTTTAGCCGGCCGCTGCTCGCATGTATTTAGCCAGTACAGCAATTTCGATTTATCTCGAAGAAGGTTGTCAAAATAATGCTCAAATTTCCAAGCATGTTTGAGAAAAAGTAGTTCCAATTTTGGCCACCGGGTCAGGTAAGTTTGACGGACCTTATAGACCCACTAACTTATCTGGCCCGGTCATAGTAAGTCAATGGGCCCGGTGGCCAAAATTGGAACAAATTTTTTGCCTGTTTGGTTTTTGAAGTGAAACTTCTTTAGATAAAACGAAAAAGCGACACCAAAAAGAGACAAACATATTCATAATAGGATTTAGCTTGCGAGAGAATGAGATAGAAATTAGAAAACAAAAGGAATACAAGTTATATTTATCTCATTCTCTCGTAGGCTACTTAGCCTGGGAATCTCAAATGGCAATGGTGGGCATATTAGCACAGATATTAGCTGTGATCCTATTAGTTCGAAGAACCTAAAGACGTTGGCTCAGAGATCCGTGGACGTTGGAATCCCAAACTAATTAAATGGTACGTTTAGTTTCCTTATCAATTAGGATGAATAAAATAGAAGAACCAAAGATCTGAATACCCAACACGCTGCTGTGACGATGCATTTCTTTGAAACCGAAAGCTGAACCGGAAACTAAACAGGAAAAAATGCTGATATCAATCATGATTTTTTTATGCGTAAGATATGATTCACAGCTCCAAATTTTTAAACGTTTATGAGATATTAATGTCTATTCATGTACTTAAATGCGAAGTGTTACCATGTGTGTGTCTGTTACCTTTTCACAACCCAACATTTTTAATAAACAAAATATTAAAGACTTACCTACATATTAAAAAAAATTGCGGAACCGGCAGGATTTGAAAAAAATATATACTTATCTACTTACTAAAAAATATATCGAATAAAATAGCTATAATTTAATATAAAAAATTGTTTTTAAACAACCGACTTCAAACTCCCGCGCCAACTTTGCAACAACAAGCACACGCTATACAAAGTACTTATTTTATTGTTGATATTTTAAAAACCGCTCGATCGATTTCGATAAAACTTATATGGGACCACATGGGAAGTATGCCCTTTCAAATAAAAAAAGGATCATCCAAATCGGTCCACCCAGTCAAAAGTACTGAGGTAACAATCATAAAAAAAAAAAAACAGTCGAATTGAGAACCTCCTCCTTTTTTTGAAGTCGGTTGATAAAATTAGTAGATATTAAATTAACTTTGGATGTTTGTTACCTACTCCTTCACACCACAATTACTAAACCGATTTGGCTGTTGGAATGTAGATAGCTTATAACTTTAATTAACATTATATAGGCATTAGGCTAACATTTTATTCCAGATAGATTTAAGAGTTCCCGCGGGATGAAAAAACCTAATCCATGCGAACGAAGTCGTGGGCATCATTTAAGACAAATAATTAATAAAAGAACTGATTAATTGTTGACAAAGGAGCATTAAATCTTACGCGGCCATTTTAAATTCAGCTCACACTTCAGCAGCTTCTCCTTGACTGAGACCTTGAGGATTCGATGACCTCAAGCCGACGACTAGGTAGGTATAGACTTAAATATATTTATAATTCTATGCGAATAGCGAATCTGCGAAAATATTATCATAAGGTAAGAAATTACAGAGGGACGTTTTACCTCCTGAAGATACTTACAGTAGGTACAATAAATTGCAGTACAGTTTGTTCGGGGGTAATGTCACATAAGTACTTAGGTATCTAATCATTTTCGTCGTCCCAAGACAATATTGTTCACGCTATGAGGCATTCGAACTTAAACGTAAAAATTAAAATGATTAAATAACGCCAGGGTATTTAAGTATGCAGATTGCAAAGGCAAGGTAGCGTAAAATTCATACTATTCTTAACCAATATAAGAAGAACCCATTTGAGCCCTATCTCTATGTAAAAACGTTAACTAACAAGCTAGTGGGGGGTCAAGACCAAATGGTCGTTTACCGATAACCAGTTCCAAGATCTCCATAATACCCCTACCTCAATACGTGAAACGTAAATTTACAGGTGAGCGAGAGGTCAAGACAAAGTGGTCGATGAGCAAGTAAACCGTACCGCGTGAACGTGCACACCGCCATGAAATCAAACATCATAGATTGGTATTGCGCGCGCAACACATGACACATATTTTATTCGATTTCCGTCAACCTTATTACGATTTTTAAATTTAAACGGACGGTTCTATTTCTGAAAAGTTACAATTTTAAGTGCTTTGAGTGTCTCAAGTGTGTGTTCTTGTTTGAATTTTGTTGGAACTTGGATTTAAGTTAAGCCTAGCACACACGGTAATTGTTTTTTTTATTATTTAAAAAATATTATAAGTATAATATTAATAATAATTATTGTTTATTGTTTTTGACGTCTAATTACGCAAGTAGTGAAAAATACGTTTACAATAAGGATAACATTTTATTATTTAAAATCATCACCACAAGAAATCAATGGTTTACCTACTTGTGCCTAATATTAAAACAAGGATACCTACCTAGTAGTAAATATATCGCTGAACTAGCTTATGCCTGTGACATTGTCCACGTGAAAGTTTTTTAATTCCCACAGGAACTCCTCAATTTTCGGGGACAAAAGCCTATGTCACTCTTCAGGTTCTCAACTATACCCATGCAAAAAATTACGTCAAACCGTTGCTCTGTTGCTGCGTCATTGAAGGACATACTAACAAATAACAAGTGAATATAATTAAAATTATTAAAAAATACGACTGCTCTGCCGTAGACACACATACATACACGAACCCTGAAAACATAACACTCCATTTTTGGGCAGTCGTGTGATAAAAAATCCCCCTCGAATGGAAGTACGGCTACCACTATCATCATTCCTTAATTATTCATTCCTCATTAATTCCTTTGGAATCTTATTCACATTTTTATTAAATGTTATTTTTTTTAATCACTAGATATTGAACTATAGTGTTATATATTTTTGGAATCTACTCATCATTATCTAGATGATGATTATTTAGTTAATCTTATTTTCGATTTTTTGTTTTCAAGTTTAGTCTTTTATGCCGAACCATGGTCACCCCATCAATTTTTTTTTAATTTTACTAACCTGTATCACCCGGAATAAGCTAGGGATTCTAACGATACCTCATTTATCAAAATCGGTTCAGGCGTATAGAAGTTATGGTGGAATATACAAACTCACTTACATACATACATACATACATACATACATACATACATGAACTCTGAAAACAAGGTACCTACTCCATTTTTCAGGCAGTCGTATAAAAACACTTTCGTATTTATAATAATAGTATTATATTATAATATTAATTTTGGATTAATAATAGTTGCATCTATCCTAGAAATATATAATAATTTTCAGTTTAATGAAGAATTTATCTAACATCTATGTATCAAAACCACTTTTACTCATTATAAGTGGGTAGGTATTATTAAGACGACCAAAAACGAATCAACGAATTTTATTTAATGTAGTTATTTTGTAAATTTAGCAAGTAGCCAATCTTGTATTCTTCAGGGTATAATCCTACATAACTCCTACATTAATAATTATACCCTCAAGTTATATTACTTAAACTTTATATAGGCACTTCAAAGCACCTGTGGGAACAGTTTGTCTTGCAATCAAGTTTATGAAGAGGAATAAATTAGTTATAGGTACATTGTAACATTTAAGTGACATCAAATACGGCGAACCAAAAATCAAATCATTTTTCCTTCAATTTTATAAACGGTCATTTTACAGTTAACATTTATACGTTTTACAGTCATTTTACATTTTACAGTTAATTTGCTGAAATAAACGCATTTTTGGTGTAGCTGTGAATTCTTCTAGCCTATTGTGCTAATGACATCATCACCTTGTTGACAAGTTATTATTGCCAGCAGACTAAGAATGTAAGTCTATCGATGCGATCGATGATACATAATCGATGCAGTTTACTTAGAATTTCATTAGGTAAATCAGTTCTATAGGTACCTAATATGATCATGAAAATAATTAATACTGATTGAGTTTTATCTTGAACTTAATAAAATTGAAGCTTAACCACAGAATAGGTAGGTACTTAATAATTGGATTAACTTTAAATTGAAATATTTTGAAATGGGCAAATTAATCTCTTAAAATAATAAAGAGATTTTATAAACCCACTTCAGAATTTTGGCCACTTTTACAATGAAAAATAGCCGATCAACAGATTCGCGCACAAAGGGTTCCATTATCCGTTCCACCACACGAAATAAATTATTTTAGTTAATATAAACAAGAAAGATGTCAAAACAACACGTAATCAACTGTGAAATAACTGGCTTACATATGGCACTAAACTGGTAGCGCCTGACAAACAATTGACACCCTATGAGTACGGAACCCTAATTAACAATTTTGGTTTTTTCCTATACTTGTGCTGTGAGACCTTGCTTCTTGTCACATTTTCATGATTCTAGGTCAACGAGGGTACTTTTCGTTGGCTTACTTTACAGTGGCTTTGGAAGTTGGTTTTTTGGAAAGAATTTTTATTTTTAAAATTTTAGTGTCAGGGTTGAGGATTTGGAGTCAGACATTTTTCAAATCGGTTCAGAAACCACGGAGATATATACCGAAATACATTTTTAAAAAAAAACATACGCACCGAATTGAGAACCTCCTCCTTTTTTTGGAAGTCAGTTAATAACAATGTTATTGGAAAGGCTATTTTTTTTTAATAATCTTTATTTTGTGACGGGGCTTTATCACTTCGTGATTATGTCGTGATTGTTATTAGCGTATGAAAATAATAAATACTCACGTAAGAATTTTTTAAATAACACCACTTCTATTCTATATTCTGAATCCCATACAGGTCGTGAAAAATAGTTTATTGATAACAATATGAAATATGAACCGCAAACAACAGCTGCCTAATTCAAATAGATAGCATACACCAGATGACCGGTCACGTGGGATGTGTACTACTTACAATATGATGTAACGCGTGTAAATAGCTTTATGATCAGCGATCACAGATTAAAGTTTAAGTTCTAACAAAATTATACCTGCTTTTATGGGTATGGACGTAGTATTATAATTGCCATACCTACCCCTAACAGGTTAGCCCGGCACCATCTTAGACTGCATCATCACTCACCACGTGAGATCGCAGTCAAGGGCTAGTTTGGAGTGGAATAAAATAAAAATAGCCGATAGCCGTTTATGCAAATATCTAACCCGTGCAAAAGGCTAGAGCTGCAACTCGCGAGGGAGGGGTTATATAATATATTTGTCACCGTAAGATTGTAAAAACCGTTAGATTATAATCTAACTCGCGAAATTGTAAACTGTCGAATGATTACAATATAACGGATTATTTTTCGGTAGATTGTAATCTGTTAGGTTTATTAACCCGATAGAACCTAAGTGCCCGGCCGCATAACCTACAAGAAAGAGACAAGAAAACGTAAATACAATGAATATTTCAAAAATTGACACTTAAAACATTGAACGGTTCACAATCTTTCGACTGTTTACAATCTATCGAAAAAAAAAGCGTTAGATTACAATCTTACGGTTTTTACAATCTTACGGTGACATATTCATCGTGTACACGAGGCTTAATCAAAATTGAGGACACTAATAATGACTCCATGAGTGTTATTAGGAATCACCGGTAATACTCAATAGGAAATAAATAATTTTCAATAGTTAATACAAGCAATTTTAAGCGATTTAACTATAGTTTTTAAAATAAGCCTAAAAACTAAAACTTCTTGTTCTGCAATCTACCTACTTACATCTTTGGCGATCGATATGCTCAAAGATTTTGCTAGAGAAGAGGTGTTTCAGTTCAATTTCTCTAGGCCTCGGCTCATCATTTTGACTAAACCTTGGGATTAGGTACCTACCTATAATATTTGATTCTTAAAATTAATATAGGTAGGTACTTATTCGCATTATAAACGCGAAAGTTTGTATGGATGTTTGTTACTCTTTCACGCCAGAACGGCAGAACGGATCTGGCTAAAAAAGTTCCCGTGGCAACCAAAAAACCTCAATTCACGCGGATGAAGTCGCGGGTATTATAGTCTGGAATAGCACAGGCTAGTTTTTATCCCGGAAAAGAAAAAAGTTCCCGTGGCAACCGAAAAAACCTCAATTCACGCGGACGAAGTCGCGGCATCAGATAAGTAGTAATGCGAATAATCTAACCCATCGCTTTAGTCAACAGCGATAGCATTAATTCTTGAAAAAACGGTAACAGCCACTGGGCTGTTACCGTTAAAACAGACAAACCATACTGAAATCATAGATCTAGAATATTTAGCTATGTATTCTTACTCTATGACCGAAATATTAGCCACTGAAGTGTGCCAGAAAGACAGAAAAACAGAATATAGATGGCGGTATTATAGTAGTTCCCTGTTTACCAATTTGATCTTGGCGGTAGATGTAGAAGTTGGTACGAATGTCGATTGCACCGGCGCGGTGCAGCAAAAACGAAGGCTTGTCTAATGCGCCTGGCGTGTCGAATGGCATGCGGGCGAATTGGCGATAAAGCCTCGATATTCACGCACATGTTACTGATTGTGATATGTTGTGCCTATTTAATAGGTATACCCACTTCTACCTGGTACAGAATGTCTAATATGTAGTACCTACAGTACCAGCTGTCTAGATACGTTATTTTCTACCAGTTAAGCCGACGGAGACGTCTAGCAACGCTGCGGGTGGCAGGGGCAAGATGGAGGAGCATCTCCAAGCTAGCAGAATTTTCAGTACAAAATTTGGTCATAATAAGCATAGTACATAACATTGTATCGGTTCTTCGAACTCACTTAGGCTTTTAATGACTCTTCAAGCTAAGTCGGTTGTAATCATACTAATATGATTAAATGCGAAAGTGTGTTTGTTTGTTGGTTTGTTGATTTGTTGGTTTGTCCTTCAATCACGCCGCAACAGAGCAACGGATTGACGTGATTTTTGGCATGGGTATAGTTGAGGACCTGGAGAGTGACATAGGCTTTTTATCCCGGAAAATCAAAGAGTTTTTTTAAACTAAGTTAATCCACGCGGACAAAGTCGCGGGCATCAGCTAGTATTGAATAAATGTATATATCGAGGGTAAATCATGTTCCAGGATGTCTCGCCACAATGTCTCTATCCACTAGTCGCCAGCAGTTCCTGGCATACGAGTCGCATGCAGAACCAGAAATCCACTACCGGAGAAAAGGCGGAGTCTTCATATCCACCTGCATTTGTGTCTGCTTCATTATATTCGCGGCCTTAATAGCCGCGCTTGTGGGCATTATCGTCTACTACATCACTTATTATAGGGTAAGACCAAATCAAATAAATTGCTAAACTTAAAACTACGCATGATAGCCAGCGCCGAGCCATAGATTTAGGATTGGATTTGGCGCTAGGAGGGCAGCGGAGACCATTCCTAAATCTATGCGCCGAGCAGGCTTAGTGCGGATCATAGATGAATTGCTGCGGGTAAACCATTGCTGCAGGGTTTCAGCTGGTCTTGAAACCATGTAGGACCTAGGGAGAACCTACCTACCTAACGGTTTATTTAATTATTTAGTTTACATAATAATTTTACTCAAATCTAATTTATATAAATGATGATAGTTATTTAACTAGTTAGTCTTTGTTACTCAAAAAATCTAATCTTGCTAACTTGACCTTTGCCAAAAAGGTCTTAGGTTAAATGTCAGATTGACAGTGACACTGACAAAAAATTCTCGTCTGTGTGGTCCTTAAAACTAATATGTAGAACTCAATTTTGATTGATCTTTTACAAGTTGCAAACGCTCCTATTGGTTGAATTTTAAATTCAATTAAAATGAATAACATTTAAATATAATATTTTATATTGGCGTAAATCGAAACGTTTGCGTTTATGTTTTTTTTTATACCCAAAGATAATTACATACCTACCTAATTAATTAATAATTTTAAATTATCAAGTGAAATGAATTTTAGCACTATTGGGTTTATCTAATTAGATAACAATGATTTTTTTCCACATAAATCGTGTTATTATTATCTCTTGGACTACCCAGTGCATGTAATAAGCTCAGAATTTCAGAATATTATTTTTTCGCGAAAATGTATTTGCGATTGTTTTGTTTTTTACTTTATTTGGTGATAAGTGAAACCAAATCCGTAAGTTTATAGTAATTATAGCATTGTTTATTACCTACTTATTATTATACCTATCCTAACAGCTAGATGTTGCCCGCGACTTCCTCCGCATGGATTGAGGTTTTTTGATTCCCGCGGGAACTCCTTGATTTCCCGGAATAAAAAGCAGCCTATGTCTATCCTTCGCCGGGATACAATTTATCTCCATACCAAATTTAATCAAAATCGATTGAAAAGATGGGCGGTTAAAGCATTGAAAGACATACACACTTTCGCATTTATTATTATGGATTTATTTTTTGCATTTATTACAGGATGGATTTTTGCCGTCTAAGAAATTTTATGTCCGAATTACTTTTAGGTTATTAAATCTGTATTCTTTATAATAATAAAAAAATACCATAATAATAGATGTCATAATGTGTGGATAAAAACCTCAGGTAATGTTGTCAGTCTCAATTTTCTTTTGTTTTATTTAATATTTACTTACCAGTCATAATTTTTTTTAAGGTAACCCAGCAATCAGAAGACTTTTGGAATGAGGAAGCTTTTGGGCAATCTATCAAACAGTCTCCAGACCTTCACCTACCAACAACTGTAATACCAAGCTTCTACAGATTAAAAATAAAAGCTGATTTAGAAGCATCAACCTTTACCGGTGATGTCCTCATAACTATACGAGCCAGTGAGAGCACGAAAGAAATCATCCTGCACTCTAAAAACCTCAGTATTAACGAGAATATTACATTAACGGAGCAAACATACCAAAGTGTATCCACATCGAAAATAAAACGTGAAATTAATGCATCCGAAAATGTATCGGATTCAACAATTGCAAATTGTAAGTAATTTCAATTGGTACCTTGTGTTTTATACGAAGATATTTATGTATTTATTTTATTTTGTTTTATTAGAACTATACTTATATATTATATAGAATAGAACTTATATATATAAGGTACTGAGTACCAATATAATACTCATATACTAGTCCTAGTATAATATACTAGTTGTATTCTTACATAAGTTACTTTGATTAAGTAATTACTTATGTACTTAGTGTTACTTATTTAATTAGTTACTAAAAAATTTAAAAAATGTACCTACCAACTTTAACAACCTATTTCAACAAATAAACTGATTTTGAATTTTTTTATTTTGATTTTGATTAAGTATTAAGAACTACAGAAATGAAGGTCTTTATTTTAGTGGACACAGCCAACAATATAACTTCAGAACCAACTGTAACCAGTACTGAGGCCACAACCGATGCGCCTCTGGTAGTCAATGTTCCATCTGACAAAGAGGTGACCCTGAGCAACGTCCGTGATATTAAAGTCAAGAACATGGATTTCAGTACAGGTATATTATAATTTGTATGTATAATATAACTATTTTAAACTAAATGACATCCGCTAAGGTTTTTTGGTTTCCGCAGGAACTTAGATTTTCCGGGGTAAAAATTAGCCTTTTTCCTTCCACTGGAAACAAACTATTCAATAACAAATTCCATCAAAATTGACTGAACAGATGAGCCGTGAAAGCGTAACAGACAGATACCCTCTCGCAGTTTTGCTGACAGGCAATATATTTTGATAATATTTGGCAGTCCCGCAAGACTGCTATATATTTATACTAGCTGATGCCTGTGACTTTGTCTACATGGATTGAGGTTTTTTGGTTTTCACAGGAACTCTTTAACTTTCCAAGATAAAAATCTAGGTTTAGATAGTCTATGTGTTATTTCAGACTATAATCTATCTCTGTGCCAAATTTCATCCAGATCCGTTCCTAGCCATTCTGGCGTAATTGAGTAACATCCATCCATCCAAACTTTCACATTTATAATATTAGTATATATATATATATATACAGCGGCAATCCTGACATTGCCGACATATTACCAGTGGCCCTGTTATAATATAATATTTATCTACTCCAGCATCGAAAAGTTCCAATTTCGAATTTGACAACTATATTGAATTGAACCCTCTTTCGTGTTTGCTTCTCATAACGATACAGTTCGTTGTATGGGAGCTGTATCGTTATGAGTCGTAGCTGTATCGATATGGTTATCTTCATAAATAGGATACCTATAGCTTAGCGGCTCTGGGTTCTGGCACTTGATTGATTTGACTTTTTTATTAATTTATAAAGTAAAAAATTATAAAGACGTCCTTGTCGTAGATAAAATCTTGTATGCAACTGTACGTAATTAGTCATTTTAATTCTCGTACTATCCTATTTTGATACTCGGCAAGCCTCGTATCAAAAAACAGCACTCGAATTAAAATGACCCTCATTACGATACAGTTGCATAAATAGCTATTATCTACTCCAGCATCGAAAAGTTCCAATTTCGAATTTGACAACTATATCGAATTGAACCCTCTTTCGTGTTTGCTTCTCATAACGATACAGTTCGTTGTATGGGAGCTGTATCGTTATGAGTCGTAGCTGTATCGATATGGTTATCTTCATAAATAGGATACCTATAGCTTAGCGGCTCTGGGTTCTGGCACTTTTGGTTTTTATTAATTTATAAAGTAAAAAATTATAAAGACGTCCTTGTCGTAGATAAAATCTTGTATGCAACTGTAGGTAATTAGTCATTACGATACAGTTGCATAAATAGCTATTATTAACTTGCAGGAGATAGACTTATCCTGCATCTGGAGTCTCCTCTGACACTAAACGTGGACTATACTCTGCAAATGGCGTTCCACGGAGAAATTCAGAAAACTTTAACTGGTTTTTATAAGAGCTCCTACAGGGAGAACAACCAAGAAAAGTAAGTATTTGTTACATTGTACTACATAAAACTAGCTTTAAGGTTTCGTCCAAGTTAATTTGAGTAAGATTTATTTATCTTACTTATTCAGTTTGCCCATGGGCTAGGCCAATATTTATTAACAATAATTTATACAATTTGGTATGTTACTATGTAATTAATTCAGTAATAAAGATATAGAGAGAATAATATAATTAATATTATTTATCTTATTTAATGTTTGTAGATCTTAAATCGTTCATTAAAATGTCTACAGTTATTAAAATATAGGCATCTTCTAGGCAAGCGCATTCCAACCCAAACCTCATCATTGCTTTGCACTATATTATAGGAGATAGCCGTACTTTCGGTAACTATCGCTAGGAAGGCTGATTCGGTATTTAGTGGGTTTAGGGCGCTTCTCTTCTAGCCATACTTTCGGTAACTATCGCTAGGAAGGCTGATTCAGTATTTAGTGGGTTTAGGGCTCTTCTCTTCTAGGGTGAGAATAGTGACGGTCTGCCCGCTTGCGGCTGGTGATCTGAGTTCTGACTTCTTATCGCCGCTCAAAGACGTGTTATGGTTACCAAAAATTAACAATAACTGGGAAGGCTGATACTTGTATAGCATTAAAGTATGAGCAGTACCTATGTGAACAGTATAAAAACTGATGATAGCCATTGGGCCATTGACTATTCACAAGCACTTGTAAAAAGTCTATTTGAATAAAAATCATTTGAATTTGAATTGAATTTCTATCAGGTTTTTTCAGATTTTACATTTTCTTATGTTTGAAATAATATTTTTTTCAGGCAATTCGCGGTAACGCAATTCGAGCCGACGTCCGCGCGCGCCGCTTTCCCTTGCTTTGACGAGCCGGCGTTCAAAGCCAAGTTTGAGATAAGCATCGCGCACCGACAGAACATCTCCGTGATCTCCAATATGAACGTCGCCGCTCAGGAACCTATGTGAGTGACCACTACAGCTCATTAACGTCCAACTACTGGACACAGGCCTCCATTCTCATAGGGGAGAGGGAATTAGAGCTTAGACCCACCACGCTGCTCCAATGCGGGTTGGCGGGCTTTAACGACTATTATCACGTTAGGGATAATAACCGGGACCTAGTTATATTTATGCAAGGAAACTTACAAGTTATCGTATACTTCATACAGTCAATAGTCACTTGTACAATTTAGACAGAGAAAACTGCAGAGTCACAGGGGGGAATGGATTATATTATACTGGTAGGTAGAAATCAGCAAATTTTAATATGTCTCAACAATTGGTACCACTTGACTTATCATAGAATGTCCTGAATTAATAATATTCAGCATATCCCTGCTGTTTCATTAACATTTACCAAGATGATGATATCATATCTTGAATTTGTCACCCTCTTACTCAGCAATAACACAAAAAGCGTATATGTAAATATTAATAGTAGGCAATTCAAAAGCACATGTCAAAGTTTATTCAATTGAAAAGCATTTGAGTTGATTGATTTTACGACCATAGTTCTGGGTCAGAAATCTTCATACAAGTGCCAAGTACTACTTTATAACCAACTTATAAAATAAAAACCAACTTAGTGCCAACTTTATAAAATAATAATAATAATAATAATAATAATATTTTTTTATTTCACAAACTTACAAACTTACAAATGCGGCTTAGTAACTAAGGGCACAACAAAGTTGAGATGCAGTGGCTTGTATAAATATACACACAGATTGATGCGCAGACTCTGCACTAAGATAAAACTTGTATTGCAGAAGTCTGCATTCCCTTCGGAGGATCAACTTCAGCCAAAGATTTACATAAATGATAAAACGCTATAGTTTATGTATACCTATTTGTAATATTCTGTATGCATTGTGAGGAAGTGTGTGTGTGAGTATGTGTAGGTGAGGAACGTGTGTAAGTGTGTGTGTAAGTGTGTGTGTGTGTGTGTGTGTGTTTGTGAGTTAGTATATACTTTTTAGGAGCTTCTCAGTTTCCTCATAACTCAATGTTTTTAGATAATCCGTAACTGCAACCTTAAATTCTCTACTTGTAAGCGATTTGAAATTTTTGATGTACTTACTAACTTTGTTGTAAATAAACGGACGAAGATACTTTGCATGATGTTGAGCTAAGCCAGTTTTTACCCTCGGGATGTCAAAACATTTGTCCTGTCTTCGCTTGGGTACTGGGTTAGATTCAACTAGTTGAGTTACTTTACCATGTTGAGCCATGATTGAGTTCAGAATATATAGCTGTCGTACAGTTAGTACCTTACATTCTTTATACAGATCTGCAGTAGGATATCTGAAAGGCTTATATGTGGCTACTTTTAGAACTGCACGCTGCGCGCGCTCCAAGGCCAGCATATGAGTTTTACCTGCGCCACCCCAACTAGAAATGCAGTATGTCAAAATTGATCTACAAAGTGCATTATACACCTTGAGTACAGTTTCATAATTGGTCACATCACGTAGATTTTTAAATATGTAAATTAGTTTTCTAACCCTTGAACAGAGAGATTCTATGTGGGCCTTCCAATTTAATCTATTGTCTATAATGACACCTAGGTATCTAAGGCTCGAAACCGACTGTAGTATAGGGCAACTGCAATTGTCTGATTTGCAACTTGAATGCACTCTAATAACTATTTGCGGTTTTTTTCCACGTGAGCCGGTGAAGGCGATATATTTTGTTTTACCTACGTTAAGACTCAATAAGTTACGACGCAGCCATTGTGTGACAATGCCTAGCCCCTGCTCAGCACGAGATCTAACTTCGTTCCAGTCTGAACCACTAAATATAAGCGCTGTATCATCCGCATACGAAAATATTTTACCACCATTTAATTTTAGATTGCACAGGTCATTAACATAGACTAAAAACAGAGTAGGTCCCAGAACACTGCCCTGCGGAACGCCGTAAGTTATTGACTCTTCCTCACTAAATATATTCCCTACTTTTGTTTTCTGGGTTCTTCCCTGTAAATAGTCCGAAAGTAGACATAACGTTTTGCCCCGAATTCCAACTTTTTCCAGCTTTGCTACTAGACCTGGAATCGAAACGGTATCGAAAGCCTTGGCCAGGTCAAGAAAAATCCCTATAACCTTATTTTTCCTATCAAGTTCGTCAACTATAAAATTGGTAAGATCTAACACTGCCTGTTCAGTAGACCGAGCTTCTCGAAAACCATATTGAGTAGTAGCTAGAATACCATATTTTTCTAAGAAGGAAGTTAGTCTTCGGTTGATTATTTTCTCTAGTAATTTAGACAGAATTGGAAGAATGGAGATTGGTCTATAATTTTCGATACAGTTTTTGGGACCACCTTTATGAACAGGTATGATGTAAGATGTTTTAAAGATAGTTGGAAACTTTCCAGACATGAGGCTAATGTTACAGACGTGAGTTATAATTGGAGCTAGAATAACTGCCGACTGTTTGAGGACTTTTGATGTAATTCCATCAATACCAGCTGCGCACTCATTTTTTAAACCTCGTATTAGGTCAAGAACCTCATAGACATTTGTGTCCAGTAGGCCAATAGTGTTAACTTGACCTGGTACGGACTCGTTTTCGAACCTTCCAGGATTAGTTGTTGGTAATTGATCTTTTATACCTTCACATATTGTTTTCCCCACACCTGCAAAATATTTATTAATGTGATTGACTGAATCATTAGGAGTTTGTTTTAAGTTTATTAAAATATTCTCATTATTAGATTTAGATTTTTCGGTATTCGTGATCTGCCTTAGAGTCTGCCAAGATTTCTTTATATTATTTTTGTTTTTGTTAAGCTCTGATTTGTAATATTCTAATTTCAAGTTTTTTAGTAATTTGTTGCAATAATTTCGATACCTTTTATAAGTAATCTCCAAGATCTTATTGTCAGGTGTTGCTTTTAAACGCATATGCATTCTGTCTCTATTTTTCATACATCGCAGAATGCCTAATGTGATCCACGGTTTAATAAAGCGCTGTCTGTTTGGAACTTTAAAGATTCTAGCGTTAGCTTTTATCACTTCAACTAATTTATTGGTTAAAATTGTGGCTGCAAGATTAGCATCGTGTGTTTTTAGTATGTCTTCAAAATTTAGCGATTTAATTTGGTGGGCAATTTTGGGGTAATCTAATTTGTTTACTATTTTTGCATTACTAAAAGCTTTGGTTTTAGTTTCAATATTTATGATAATGGGTCGGTGGTCTGTAATATATGTATTTAGGACTATTGTTTTACAATTAAGATTACTTTTTAACATAATATGATCCAGACATCTGTCTCCTCTAGTCCCAAAGTGGTGAGTAGGTAAGAGACCATGACTCGCTGTTAATTCTAAATAATTAGCCGAATTTTTGTCTGTATTGTTAGGCTGAATGTCGATATTTAAGTCCCCAAGTAGCATTATATTTTTGTATTCTTTGCAGGAGCTTAAGATATTATCTAGTGAGTGTGAGAACTGATCAGTGTTATAGAAGGAAGGAGAGCGATAGATTGCTATTATAACTATATTATTACCCAGTTTAATTAAGAGACAGTTAGCATCTTGAAATTCAGGTTCTTCTATTCCAATACTAAGATGACTTTTACAGTATACAATAATACCACCATTTTTATTGATACAATTTCTAGTATAGGCTGAGTTGTAGTTACTTAAGACTGGAAACGGCTTGTCATTGTCTATCCAGCATTCAGTCAATATTAAAATGTCACATTGGAAGCCAATTCTTTGCAGCAACAGTTCAAAGGGCGCAATATTACTGTTCACACTCCTAATATTCATAGTAAGTATATTGACCGTATTATTGTTACAAGTGATTTGTGACTGGCATGTTTCTGGATCACATAATTGTGCTGGTGCGACCGTAAGATCATCTATAAAATGGCATAAGGTAATTTGTTGAACTTTATCCATAATTGTAGCATATAAGAAGTTTAAGGATTCTCAAAGTATTCACTGATTGGAATTGGCTTGGAAATAAACGCAAAGATAGCTGACAAGTTATAACTCTATAGAGTGTTAAATTGTAAGGTCTATGTGGCATAATAGTGTGTAATTTGGTGAAGCTATTAAGTATGAGAGTAAAAAACTCGTAAATGTATGTTTCATGAAAGTTGTGAAAGTGTATTACTGGAGAGAGATTAATGTAGAAATGTAACATAAAAGTGTACCTCCTCAGATTTGATGAACACCTCAGAATAAATATAAATCTATATGACATTAAAACTACTAAAACTACTCGAATCATTGAAAATTTTCTTCTAAGGGCACCGAACTTCATAAGTTTTTTTGCTTAAGGCCCTGCAATTGAGCTTCACTGGTGATGGTGATAGGAGGGAGACCTTCGGCTTTTCGCAGAAACACTCTACCGTTAACCGTCCAGCAAAAGTCGTAACCATAAGTTTTTTGAATGTCTCGGGATAGGAAATATAACCTTTTGGCTTTAGCTGTTAGAAATTCAGAGACGAAAACCGGAGATTTCTGGTCATTTATATCTAAAGTGCTGGTATTCAGTTTTTGAGTAATATTACTGCGATTGTACTGTTTGACAGCAAGCAATGTGTTTGCTTTCAAAGTAGTTGTGGAGAAGTCTACCACAATAGGTCTATCGCCATTTGGCTTACCCTTTAACCGAAAAACGTCCTTGATTGCATGTGGCTGTACTTCAACCTTTATCTTCGATTGCAGCCGTTCTACCAGACCACAAAGGTCTTGTTTTGTTTCATTTGCGTTGCTAGGTATTCCTCTTATCTCCAGGCAAGTGCTTCTGGCCTGCCTCTCGTATTCATCAACCCTGTTTTCTAAATTTTTTATTTTCAACTCACGTCTCGTGTTCTCTTCCTCTAGTTTTTCAACCCGCTCGTTCAATTCTTCGCTTTTTTTAATGTAAAACTCCAGGCTTTTCTGCATTTCAACATTAGTTTTACGTATTTCAGTTATTTCTTCCAGTACTTTGGTCATTATGGACATCATTTCATCATGCTCTTTTTCCTTTTTTGAACTTGACGGAGGAGAACTGACAGTGCGCTGTCGTTTGGGGCGAGGTAGCGAAGCAGGAGAATGAACGGGATCGTGCTGACGTGCCTCGGATTCATTTTGCTTAGGTGTGCGGTGCATTTTATTAGTAACTCAAAATTGTATTTAAAACAGTATAAGTGAACTCCGTAATCGACGCTCAATGAGTCAGATGTACCAGGCGATCATATCCTTATAGGTAGTTCGTCTCTTTTTGCACCAGGTATTAATTATTTTCGTCGCTAATGTGGCTGGTATGTATTTCCACTATAAAACCCGAACAAATAATCTCTGCAGGGTACTAGGCGCACAGGAACATGGAAAAGATTAGCGTAAGCTGATCGTAGACAAGCCGTAGCGGTAGTAGCTGTGTCGTAGCACACGTAGCGGTAGTAAGTGCTTCGTACAAAGCAAAGGTAGGTTGCAGGCGGTGTATGCGCCGTCTCAATTTTTAGCGGGACAACGTAGCGTTGTTCTGGCACGAATAAGCGAGATGGAGGATGGGCGGTGCTTCTTACCGACAAAGATGCGTAGTGTGACGACTGGCGGAGGATTATACAGGTAAGATGGCGCCAAACTGGACAAGGTCTAAGCAGGAAACTCTTCTCACTTTCTGTAGTCCTATTATTTGGTGTATTTTAAATTGTTTATAACTTATTTAAAAACTCAAAATAAATTTGGCCTAGGACTTTGGTACACGTCTGCTCGCTATCGAGGTCCGGGGGGAAGGGAATATAAAAACTATAAAAGTAAATCAAACATTCGTTTTTTTTAATCCCATGTAAAATTGAATTTCCAGGATACAAAGTGCCTAGTAAGATGTCGGGAGTACAAACTATCTTTGTTACCTCATTTCGTAAATATCTGTTAAGAGGATAGGTCGTGAAAAGGTAACAGACACAGTGTCTATGTGTCTGTTACCTTTTCACACTTACGCATTATCAATATTTGTATGCGTTTTGAAAAATATACTTTTTTTCAGCGAATCAGAGCCCGGTTGGCAATGGACCCACTTCGAGCGATCCGTCAGAATGTCGACATACCTCGTCGCGTACGTCTTATCGGACTTCAAACACCTGGAGACCAGCTACACAAGCAAAGACAATGTGACCAAACCCATCCGGGTATGGGCGAGGCCAGCCCTGATCAAGAATGCCAATTATTCCATGTCGATAATTCCTAAACTTCTGGCTTTCTATGAGGACGTGTTTGGAGTGCCGTATGCTTTGGATAAAATTGATTTTGTGGCGATACCAGACTTTTCCAATGGAGCTATGGAGAATTGGGGGTTGATCACTTTCAGGTATTCTATATCAAAAATAAATTATTAATATATAAAATATATAACTGATTATTTTAAATAGAGGGTCTTCCAAAAAACCTAAAATTCACATGCTCGGTTATAAGTCATAACACGTCACAGCATGACGGTGTCGCGAACCCATAAGATTTTCTCCTACCAAAAAGTGCTAAACGCGGCTAAAGAAATTTTCACTTCAAAAAATGTTTTGCCGGTCTCTCTCTCTCTCTCTCTCTCTCTCTCTCTGCGCCGTATTCCTCATTGCTGAGAGTCGTGACCCATAGTATCGATAAATTTTCAGAGAAGCAAACCTACTTTACGACGAGAAAGAAGCAGGCCCGCGTATGAAGCAGAACGTGGCGATAGACTTGGCCCACGAGTTGGCTCACCAGTGGTTCGGAAACCTCGTCACCATGCGCTGGTGGACCGACCTGTGGCTTAACGAGGGCTTCGCCACTTACATTGAATACGTCGGGGTCAACCACGTGAGTAGTATGGATGTTTGGACGAATATGTGCTCTAAAATAAGACGGGCAAGGTTTATTTTACTTTAACGTCAAAATGTTCCGAGACTTGGCTCACGAGTTGGCCCACCAGTGGTTCTTACGAAGTGCTATAAAACAAGACGGGCAAGGTTTATTTTACTTTAACGTCAAAGTGTTCCGAGACTTGGCCCACGAGTTGGCCCACCAGTGGTTCGGACGAATATGTGCTCTAAAACAACACGGGCAAGGTTTATTTTACTTTAGTGTATCGACGCTCGAATATGCTCAACGTTACCGACCTGTGGCTCAACGAGGGCTTCGCCACTTACATTGAGTACGTCGGGGTCAACCACGTGAGTAGTTGGGAATGGATGTTTGGACGAATATGTGCTCTAAAACAAGACGGGCAAGGTTTATTTTACTTTAGTGTTTCGACGCCCAACGTTGGTATGATTTAAATCTCGTGGCAAGTGGTCGTTCATATCATGTAGCACATGTGAGTATCTCCGGACCTGGAAAGGGCCCGACTGATGAAGTCTACGCTCCGACCTACTCATGCTCAAATCCAGAATCCCGAGAGTTTTCAACTCGAATTGCATAACCGCTTCGCTTGTCTGGAGAATTGCGTTACGGTGGACGAATTAAACAACAGGCTGGTGGAAACTGTGCATACGGTAGGGTTGAAATTCTTCAAGACCCGCCGTACGAATAGACCGAAAAAGTTCTCAGACCACACCCTTAAGCTCATGGGGGAGAGACAGGAAATGAGACTGCAGTCTTCAGCGGACGCGTCTGCCTACCGACAGATTAATAGACAGATTTCTAAATCACAGACTCGTGATTTGCGACACTTTAATACTGAATATATTAGGGAGACCATAGAGCAGAATAAAGGCTCAAAAGTGTTCGCAAGAAATCTGTCCATTGGTCACAGCCAGTTGACGCGGCTGAAGACCGACAGCGGTAGCCTCATTTCTTCTAAGCCGGAGTTATTGGGGGAGGTTGAGAAGTTCTATGGACAGTTATACACCTCAACCCAAAAGCCTGTTGAAAATTTGGCTAAAGACCCAAGAGCCAAATTGACCCGACACTATACCGAAGATATCCCGGACGTCAACCTATACGAGATTAGTATGGCTCTCAAACAGCTTAAAAATAACAAAGCGCCAGGTGATGACGGAATCACTGCAGAACTCCTGAAAGCGGGTGGAAGACCAATACTTAAAGTCCTTCAGCGATTGTTCAATTCCGTCATTCACGAGGGTACAACGCCAGAAGCGTGGTGGTTCTCTTCTTCAAGAAGGGAGATAACACCTTATTGAAGAATTACAGACCCATCTCGCTTCTGAGTCACGTCTATAAGTTGTTTTCGAGAGTCATAACGAATCGTCTCGCTCGTAGGTTCGACGACTTCCAGCCTCCCGAACAAGCCGGGTTCCGTAAAGGTTTCAGTACCATAGACCACATACATACGCTGCGGCAGATTATACAGAAGACAGAAGAGTGGACTGGCCTCTCCGGCTTCTCCGAAGCTGTTTACCGCTGCATTGGAAGACGTCTTTAAGCTTCTGGAGTGGAACGGACTCGGCATCAACATCAACGGCGAGTACATCACACACCTGCGGTTTGCCGACGATATAGTTGTTATGGCAGAAACTCTGGAAGACCTTAACACAAGGCTCAATGACCTCAGCAGAGTTTCTCAACAGGTGGGCCTAAAAATGAACATGAGTAAGACGAAGATCATGTCCAATGCACATGTTCAGCCCCACCCAGTGTTAGTTGAGAACACTGCCCTCGAAATTGTTAATGAGTACATATACCTGGGACATACAGTCCAGTTAGGTAGGTCCAATTTCGAGAAAGAGGTCAACCGCCGAATCCAACTCGGATGGGCAGCGTTCGGGAAACTCCGCGACATCTTCTCGTCCAAAATCCCTCAGTGCCTGAAGACGAAAGTTTTCGAACAGTGCGTGTTGCCAGTGATAACTTACGGCTCTGAAACATGGTCGCTAACTATGGGCCTCATAAGAAAGCTCAGGGTCACTCAGCGGGCGATGGAGACAGCTATGCTCGGAGTATCCCTGCGTGATCAAATCAGAAATGAGGAGATCCGTAGGCGAACCAGAGTAACCGACATAGCTCGAAGAGTCGCCAAGCTTAAGTGGCAATGGGCGGGGCACATAGTTCGTAGAACAGATAGGCGTTGGGGTCCCAAAGTGCTCGAATGACGGCCTCGCACCGGGAAACGCAGCGTTGGACGACCCCCCACTAGGTGGACGGATGATCTCAAGCGTGCAGCTGGGAGCCGCTGGAAACAAGCGCCGTGCTCTGTGGCGATCCATGCAGGAGACCTTCGTCCAGCAGTGGACGTCTATAGGTTGAGACGACGATGTGAGTATCTCGGCAACTTAGGACCTACAAAGCTGGATCGACTTTGTTTCTTGACGTCGAATAATAATTATCTCGAGTTATCTGACGTAACTCATTTAGTTTACGAAATTATTGAGCGTATTCGAGCGTCGGAAGACTTTGGCGTTAAAGTAGAATAGACCTTATTTTGACCCAATTTAGAGCTCAAGTTCATCCATTCATCTACAATCTACAGCCAGCGAAACAGCTGTTTTTCAGTCACTCTGCCGCCAAAAAGCAAATTGAACTTATAGCTTATGTAATTTCTGCATTGCATAAATACAAATATGTCTAAGTCGATCACAGATCACATGGTAAGTTCATCTACTTTCAAGACGTGCCGCCAAGCGATTTTGCGTTCCGGTACGATGCCGTGTAGAAAGTAGAAACCGAATAGGGGTATGGGTTTAATATAACTGCCATGCCCCTAACAGGTTAGGCCACTAAATATAGATTTAAAAAAATTGCCGATAGAAGTGAAAACGAATATTTAAACATATATTTTTTAGTAAAAAAAATTAAAATATAAACCTTAACACTAAGGCATTAAAGTTTAATTACGAATGTAGTATAATTATGACCTTTTGTCTTCGTAACAACGCGAGCATGTCGGAGCGAGCGAGGTGTCGGTGATGCGAATCCACAAGTTTACCCCCTACCTAAAAGTGCTCATCATCATCATCATCATCATCATCAGCCATCATGCATCCACTGTTGGACATAGGCCTCTTTTAAGTAGCGCCAGCGTGCTCTTTCCTCGGCTTTCCGCATCCAATCGATGCCAACCACCCTCCGGATATCATCGCTCCACCTTGCTGGGGGGCGCCCTACGCTCCATTTACCAAGATGCGGTCTCCACTCGAGGACCTTTCGACTCCAACGTCCATCGGTCCTCCGACACACGTGACCAGCCCACTGCCACTTCAGCGTGCTAGCCCTAAGAGCTATGTCGGTCACTTTAGTTCTTTGGCGAATCACTTCGTTCCGGACTTTATCCCTCAAAGAAATTCCGAGCATAGCTCTTTCCATAGCACGCTGAGCGACCTGCAGTCGGTGTACCAGTCTCGCTGTCAGTGTCCACGTTTCGGCACCGTAAGTCATTACTCAGTCATTAGGACGCATTGGTCGAAGACCTTAGTCTTCAGGCACTGCGGTATGGGCGACGAAAAGACTCGACGAAGTTTTCCGAATGCTGCCCAGCCTAGCTGTATTCTCCTATCGATCTCTTTCTCGAAGCTGTTTTTACCCAATTGGAAAATTTGCCCAAGGTATGTATATTCCTGAACAGCTTCGAGAATCGACCCATCGACATTGATCGGCTCCGGAGCGACCAGGTCATTTAACATGACTTTGGTCTTGTCTAAGTTCATCCGGAGACCGACACGTCGGGAGGCAGCGTGGAGGCCATCAAACATCTGTTGAAGCTCCTGCAGCGAACTTGCGATGATGACGATATCATCGGCGAATCGGAGGTGTGAAATATTCTCTCCGTTCATGTTGATGCCATGCCCTTTCCAGTCAAGCGTTTTGAAGACATCTTCCAAAGCATTAGAGAACAATTTCGGGGATAAAACATCCCCCTGTCTCACCCCACGATGCAATTGGATAGGTCTTGTAGACGCACCCTGTACTTGGACTGACATATATGCTGAGCTGTATAGGCATTTCAACACTTCGATGTATCGCCAATCAACTTGGGATCGCGGCAAAGAGTCCAGCACAGCCCAGGTCTCGATGGAGTCAAAGGCCTTCTCATAGTCCACAAAGGCGAGGCACAGAGGCTGATTGTACTCATAAGACTTCTGTACAATCTGCCTCAATGTGTGTATGTGGTCTATGGTGCCGTAACCACTCCGAAACCCAGCCTGCTCTGGTGGCTGGAAGTCGTCGAGCCTTCGTGATAAACTGTCGTGATGACCCTGGAAAACAACTTATAGATGTGGCTTAGGAGCGGATGGGTAGGTAATTTTTAAGGAGTGTTTTGTCACCTTTCTTAAAGAACAAAACAACTATGCTCCTATTCCACGCATTTGGAGTTCTCCCGTTCTGAATAACAGAGTCAAAAAGCCTCTGTAGCTCTCTAAGTAGGGGCATACCCCCTGCCTTCAAGAGCTCAGAGGTGACTCCATCTTCTCCCGGGGCTTTTCCATTTTTCTGCTGTTTCAGGGCCAACACAATCTCGTCCACACTAATTTCCGGAAGGTCATCGGTGAAGTGGCGAGTTAACTTGGCTCTGGGATCTTGGTCACAGGCCTCAGGCTGTGGAACTTGGGTGTCATACAGTGCTCAACGCGGCTAAACAAGTTTTCACTTAAAAAAGTGTCTGCCACAATAAGGCAATAAGTGATTTTAAATTGACTTCCCAGATCGAACCGGAATGGAACATTCTGGAAACCTTCACTCGCGATAAGATGGACCTCCTAAGAATCGACGCGCTCAAAAACACCTCCCCCGTGTCCAGACAAGTGGTGGACGCGGCTGAGATCTCGCAGAAATTCGACGAGATCTCTTACACCAAGGGCGCCAATCTCATCCGGATGCTGAACCATACCATCACTTACGATCTGTTCCACAAGGCCTTGGTTGGGTACTTGAAAAAGTGGTGAGTGATTTTTACTCAGTCATACACTCTTGTCAGAATATATAATGCAGGTACGCTTCAGTGGTCGTCGGTCCACTTACACTTTACACTTCTTGGTTTTGTGTCGCGTCGCGGGATAACCTCATCATTTTCATTTCATTTCATTTATTATTGTTTTCATGTACAATGTTCATAATACTTCATCACAGTTGTCTGGGTCACTACTTTTATCAAATCTGTAAATCGCGATGGTGAATGTTGTCTTTTCTTCCTAGCCCGGTCACCAATCTCTATATTGACTCATTCATTCGAAGCAAAACATAGATATATGACGCTGAAAGTCTGAGGCGATGGGCTGGGCAATACTTGCGAGAAGAGGAGGAAAATCCTGCTCAAAAAGGAGGTCCACTGGGTTCTTAAAAGAGAAACCTTTCAAACAACCAAATCAAAGCCAAGCAGGTGGCCATGGAAAATTGATACTACCCTCAGTTTGTGATGAAATGTTTCCACTTATTTCAGGAAGTACCAAAACGCAGAAGAGAACGACCTTTGGGACTCAATGTCGGAAGAGACCAGTTCAGATCTAAGCCTGAAAGGTCTCTCTGTAAAGGAATTCATGAACACGTGGACGCGCCAACCTGGGTACCCCGTAGTCAGCGTACACAGAGACTATGATACTGGACACGTTACTTTGACACAGGTATTTATTTTGTCATAATTTTTAGGATTTCATACCACCCTCTATCATATCCCTATTTTCTAATCGCTCCTCCTTCCCTAAGTTCTGATCCTTATGCCATAGAAAAATTCATCCCCACTTCTTGGGTGTCTGGTTTTCTTCCACCTCTTGCTATTCTCGTCTTTTCTGCCACTTACCTGCAAATTATGGAACCAGCTTCCACCTGCTGTGTTTCCTAAAAATGGAGCTTTTCTTGGAGCACAAACAAGTTCATTGCCTTATTGGCGGTTCCTCTGACGCTGCAAATGTTCATGGGCGCAGGTAATCACTTCATCATTGGGCTACCCGCCAGCTCGTTTGCTTTCTATAAAAAAAAATCTTAGTATAAATGGACCCGTATAGAATCTGATCTGTCATTTTAGTTTGAAGATCGCAATAAAATTCTGTTAAGCACATAAATATTAAAACAAGTATTATTTCAAACGGTTTCCAAATACCTGACTGTGGGGTATACTCTACATTACGGCACCCAAAAGCAATACCAACCTTTTACACAGATTAGACTAAATCTATAGATACTTTATTCATTAAGATCCAGTTTAATTTAGGTTACGATGGGGCTGGCATGTCCGTGTCGGACAAAAGTCCCAAATAAATAAAGATTGCAAAAAAAAAAAAAAAGATCCAGTTGGTGGGATGCATTGAAGGTATAAATAATCTCACATATGTCACTCCTGTGTTTGGGAGTGTATGTCACTCCCAAATAGCCGAGAAAAACATAACCGTGTCTGTTCTGACGCTGGGGTTGCCAGATTAGAAGACCACTTTATCTGGACAAAATTTGAAAATGTTGGTATTTTGGGGTTGTCGGGAGAAATAAATATGAAAAAATAAAGTTTATTTTGTAAATTTATCATTGTTGACACAGCTAATTTAAATACACTTAATATTTTGGTTGCCACTATGTGTTTTGCATTGAACTTTAATGTGTCCACTAATTTGGATCCTTTAGTAGCATTAAAAATTTAAAATTATCATTTTGTATCGAACTTCCCGAGAAGTTGTTTGTCTGGAGATTTTAACTTTCGTCAGGAGTCTGAAGAGTATTTAAAATATCGGGAGAATCCAGACGAATCCCGACCATCTGGCAACCCTAGCTGACTTGTAGTCTGGAACTAACTATGTGTGTCTTTAGAACTTGTTCACAAACGCGCCGGAAGTATCGCAAAAGGCCAGCGATCAGATATGGAGCATCCCCATCAGTTACACCACTATGGACGCGCTTCTCGCGAACTGGAGCACGCGGCCCAAGCTGTGGCTCAGCGGGAAGACTGTTAGCCCTATACTGCCAATCAACCGCACTCAGGCCTTATACGTCAACGTGGATGCTATCGGTGAGAAATAAACAATAATCTATATATATAAAATTCAAAGTCCTGACTGACTGACTGACTTATATATCAACGCACAGCCTAAACCGCTGGTCTTAGAGACATGAAATTTGGAGGGTGTGTTCTTTTTAAAGAGTAGGTATCCACTAAGAAATAATTTTTCAAAATTCCACCCCCAAAGGGGTAAAATAGGGGTTGAAAGTTTGTATGAAAGTCTGTCATTTTTCAAGTTATATCCATGAAATTTGGTATTTGAGCTACCGGTTCAAAATGAAGAAGTACGTGTTTCGCCATTTTTGAAAATTCTACCCCCAAAGGGCTGAAATAGGGGGTGAAAGTTTGTATGAAAGTCTTTTATTTTACAAGTTATTTTTCAAGTTATATCTACGAAACTTGGTATTTTGGTTGTCGGTAAAAAAATAAGAAGGATGTGTGTAACAATTTTTAAAAATTCCACCCCCAAAGGGATTAAATAGGTGTTGAAAGTTTTATGAAATTCCGTCGTTTTTCAAGCTATAGCCATGAAACTTGGTATTTGGGCTTCCGGTTAAAAAGGATGAAATACGGATTTCACAATTTATAAAATTTCTATCCCCAAGAAAGTCAAATAGGGAGTTTGTCCGTCAATAACACCGCAACAGAGCAACGGATCGGCGTGATTTTTTGCATGGGTATTGGGTATAGTTGAATACCTGGAGAGTGACATAGGCTTCTTTTTATACCGGAAAAGTAAGGAGTGCCTGTGGGAATTAAAAAACTTATGTCACGCGGACGAAGTCGCGGGCGTCCGCTAGTAATAAATAAAAACTTTTTATTTCAGGCAAGTTCTACAAACTGACAGCCCATAATTTGTTAGTAACAATCACTTATCCTGTGTTAGTAAAAAAAAAAAACCTAACCTAACCTACTATTATACCTAGAGCCTCGGCACATCTACAGGGCTCTTTAGGGCCTCCTAACGAGAATGTGAGCACCATTCCAGCATCTCCAGAGAGGGCTGTCCAGCTTAGTAGCCAATACCTGCCTTTTATTACTTCGCACACAAAATCCTTCCTTACCTTTTATTACTTTGCTTCGTATCCTTATGAATTTTCACATACTTTCTTGGTGTTCAATTACAATGTGACATCATAGAATACCCCTGAAAAGTTGACTATAGAGATAAAATTATGGGTTCTTGCTAGCATCTATTCTAATATAATTGATAGGGCTAGTTTTGCCGATCGTTTTAGAGACTCAAATTTCCAGGAAACAACGCAATATTTTTTGTCTTCTTTGGTTCCGAGAGAACACGATTTTTGTTCGATCACAAACATGGAACTTAGAACTATTTAAACTACTATTAATTTATGGCGCCAAAAATCTATGGACCAGAATAAATGGAAGGAGGAAAGGGAGGTCTTTGCCCAATATTGGGACTCTGCATACTGCATATCATCATCATCATCATCATCATTCTCAACCGATAGACGTCTACTGCTGGACATAGGCCTCTTGCAAGGATTTCCACACGCCTCGGTCTTGCGCCGCCTGGACCCAGCGGCTCCCTGCGACTCTCCTGATGTCGTCTGTCCAGCGAGTAGGGGGTCTGCCAACGCTGCGCTTTCCCGTGCGTGGTCGCCACTCCAGCACTTTGGGACCCCAACGTCTATCGGTTCTTCTAACTATGTGCCCCGCCCATTGCCACTTCAGCTTCGTAACACGTCGAGCAATGTCGGTTACTTTAGTTCTTCTGCGGATCTCCTCATTTCTGATTTGATCGCGCAAAGAAACCCCGAGCATCGCTCTCTCCATCGCCCGCTGAGTGACTCTGAGCTTTCTTATGAGGCCCATAGTTAGCGACCAAGTCTCGCAACCGTATGTCATCACTGGCAACACGCACTGTTCGAAGACTTTGGTCTTCAGGCACTGAGGAATCTTGGACGGGTAGACATCTCGAAGCTTCCCGAACGCTGCCCAGCCGAGTTTGATTCGGCGGCTCACCTCTTTCTCGAAATTGGACTTACCTAGCTGAACCATGTGTCCCAGGTATATATACTCGTCTACAATTTCGAGTGCAGAGCTCCCAACCATTACTGGGTGGAGCGGAACATGAGCATTAGACATGATTTTCGTCTTACTCGTGTTCATTTTAAGGCCCACCTGTTGGGAAACTCTGCTGAGGTCGTTGAGCATTGCATTAAGTTCACCCAGAGTCTCTGCCATGATGACTATATCATCGGCAAACCGAAGGTGAGTGATGTACTCGCCATTGATGTTGATGCCAGATCCGTTCCAATCCAGAAGCTTAAAGACGTCCTCCAATGCAGCGGTAAAGAGCTTCGGGGAGATTACATCTCCCTGTCGCACTCCCCGCTGTAGTTGGATTGGCCTCGTAGTCTGGTCCTGTATACGAACTGACATTGTGTTTTCGTACAAACACTTCAGCACTTGGATATACCGGTAGTCTATCCGGCATCTCTGCAGTAACCTCAACACAGCCCAAGTTTCCACCGAATCGAAGGCTTTCTCATAGTCCACATACGCTAAGCATAGTGGCCGGTTATACTCTTCAGTCTTCTGTATAATCTGCCGCAGCGTGTGAATGTGGTCTATGGTACTAAAGCCTTTTCGGAGTCCGGCTTGTTCGGGAGGCTGGAAGTCGTCGAACCTACGAGCAAGACGATTCGTTATGACTCTCGAGAACAACTTATGGACATGGCTGAGCAGCGAGATGTAATGCTGCATATAATAATAATAAACTAACAAATGTGACCAAATACAGGGCTCCAACTCAGCATTATGCTGCAGTAAGCTGCGGCGCTGGTTTTCAGTTTCTCTCTTTAGTTTTTCTCTAGATGAGTGGCAGTATATTCTGGTTTTAGGTTACTACCGCGTGAACTACGACCAAAAGAACTGGGAGCTTCTCAGCGCGGCTCTCAAGTCCAAGGCCATAGAAAGCCCCGTAGCTAAGGCTCAGTTGATAGACGACGCCTTCAACCTGGCCAAAGCCGGACAGCTCAACTATAGCTACGCTCTCGGCCTCACCACTTGCGTGCTTGACGGGGAGGACTCGCGCCTCGTGTGGAACATGCTTCTCGATAATATCAGCTTCCTCAGGGCGAACCTACGAGCCACGTCCGGATATATTTACTTCCAGGTGAGTTAAAAACACTTCTGGATATATTTACTTCCAAGTGAGTTAATAACACGTCTGGATATATTTACTTCCGTTAATATAACCGCCATACCTTTAACAGGTTAGCCCGCTACCCTCTTAGACTGTGTCATGACTTAATACCATCAGGTGAGATCGCAGTCAAGGGTTAACTTTTAGTGGAATAAAAATAATAGATATCTTTAATGCTCTGGATCTTCCAGGATTACATCAGGCTCCTGCTTAAGAAGCAACTCGAGCGAGTGAACTACGGACTGCGCGCGCCCAAAGACGATAACGAGGCGTTCCTCATAGAGAATCTGGTGCTCTGGGAGTGTTGGATGGAATCGCCGCGGTGCCTCAAGTGGGCCAAAGACGAGTTCGAGAAGTGGATCGAGACACCGGACCAGAGCGAGTAAGTGATTATTTTAGATTTTCCAGGATTACACAAGTGCGGAGAAAATAGCTGGAGCGAGTCATCGAGATTACAAGCGACAAAATATCCGCTGCAATTACGAAGATAGTAATAATGCTAACAATAGCCATTCATTATATGCATAAACATTTTTTTGGTTTAAATTCTTTATTGCACATACAATACAATAGACTAAGAGATAGCTGCACTTTTGGTAACTATAGCCAGGAAGGCTAATTCATCATTAGGAAGGTGCTACGCTCTCCACTGATGATGAAAGTGAAAGTCTGCCTGCAGGCTGATGGGGCCTTTCACTAGATATGGCCCCTCCAAGACGTGTTATGGTTACCAAAAATGAACCATAACTAGAAAGGCGGATTCTTGTACAGTGTTAAAGTATGCGCAGTACCTATGTAAACAGTATAAGAACTGACGATATTCATCAGGCCTTTTACTAGATATCACCTCTCAAAGACGTGATGAACTTACAAACTTTAAATAATTATTAGCAATTATTAGATCGTATAATATCCGTTCTCTATTTGACCTGGTCCGTTGTCCCAGCATCCCGAGCTACCTCCGTTCTCTGGTATACAACATGGCGGTGAAGCACGGCGGGCGGCGCGAGTTCGAGCTGGTGTGGGCGCGCTACCTCAACGCGACGGAGCCCTACACACAGAGTCTGCTGCTGTCCGTGCTGCCCGCCACGAGGGAGGAGGCGCTCATTGTTCTGTGAGTATTGCGTCACATAGACCACACGCGTAAACACGAAACACGAGTGAATAAGCATCTTCTAGGCAAGCGCGCTCCACCTTAGGCTGCATCACACAAGCAGCCAAGCGCTTAAAAAAAACGTACATGTGCAATTGCACGCAGTTCACCCGCACACACGCACGCACTGGACACTCACTCACGCACGCAAGTAAATCACACTCGCACGCCAGTTACACACTGACGCACCCACGCACTCTCAAAACGTGCACATGCGTACGTCAGTAATTACACGATTGCGTACGTACGTCAGACGCACAAACCCAGGAACGCACACTTTCGCATGGACACTTTTTAACATGCCCGTATAACCTGTATGTATAATTTTGTATGAATCTGGATCCCACAGAGGTATTCTTTGTTATATTCATGTTTCATTTAAAATCTAGGTATTCGGAAAATATGACCGAATGTATTGGCAAACTTTTTTTTTATAATCTTTATTTTGTGACGGGGCTTTATCACCTTGGCGAACTTGGGATACTTAATATTATGTCGATATATCTTTGACGTATAGTCCATCAAACTTATCTGACCTGATGACAGCGACGCTGTTATCGTATTTAAGAGTTCCTATTAACAAAAACTTAACAATCATAAAAATAAGTTCCAATTTTGGCCACCGGGCCATATAAGTTTGTCGGACTGTAACCATATTTAGGTACTCAAACTTTGACCCAAACAGATGAGCCGTAAAAGCGTAGCAGACGCACATACAGACAGACTTTCGCATTTATAATATGAGTATGGATTATGTGGTTAAACCATGTTTTTTTTCCAGTTTGCTAGAGAAAAGTCTCACGGAGATACCCAATCAGAGCGCACCCTTGCTCTGGGCCGTGGAGCCGCCAGTGGGCAGCAAGGTCGCACAGGACTTCTTTATCGAAAACTTCGACAGAGTGTACGACAAGTTCACGAGCATGGATTCGTTCATGTTCCCCATCGTGCTGAGCTGTGCCTTTGGCGATATCCGCACCAACGAGGAGCTGGAAAAAGTGAGTTTCATGTAATGATATAGCCGACAAAGTGAGACTCCCGCTAACACTTCGACAGAGTGTAGTCAAGTTCCAGAGTATCGTCTCGTTCACGTTTCTCATCCATGCCAACATCCGCACCAATGAGGAACTGGATAAAGTAAGTTTCATGTAATTGTATAACCACCAAAGTGAGACTCCCGCTAACACTTCGACAGGGTGTAGACAAGTTCATCAGTATCGACTCGTTTTTGTTCCCCATCGTGCTGAGCTGTGCCTTTGGTGATATCCGCACGAGGAGCTGGACAAAGTTAGTTTCATGTTATGATATAACCGCCAAAGTGAGACTCCCGCTAACACTTCGACAGAGTGTAGACAAGTTCACCAGTATCGACTCGTTTATGTTCCCCATCGTGCTAAACCATGTGCCTTTGGTGATATCCGCACCAACGAGGAGCTGGACAAAATAAGTTTCATGTAATGATATAACCGCCAAAGTGAGACTCCCGCTAACACTTCGACAGGGTGTAGACAAGTTCATCAGTATCGACTCGTTTTTGTTCCCCATCGTGCTGAGCTGTGCCTTTGGTGATATCCGCACCAACGAGGAGCTGGACAAAGTGAGTTTCATATAATGACCAGTAATCACCAGTATCGACTCGTTCACGTTTCTCATCAATACCGACGTCGGTACCTGAGGAGCTGGATAAAGTAAGTTTCATGTAATGTTGTTAGCTCGTAAGGTCGCGCAATAGTAAGACTCCTTCGACAACATATAAATGTATAACTGCCATAACCCTAACAGGTTAGCCCGCTACCATCTTGTACTGCATCAACACTTACCATAAGGTGAGATTGCAGTCAAGGGCTAGTAGTTGATACAATTTGTAAGCCACGCCTTTGGCAGTATCCGTACCGACGAGGAGCTGAGTGGATAAAGAGGTTTTCAGTAATATACCTATTTTTAATTAAACCCCCAAATTGGTACCAATTTTCATTGATCAAAATTTCCTAGTCAGTAATTTGACCTTTTCTTTACCTCCGTGCCTCGGAGAGCACGTTATCAGTCGGTCCCGGCTATTATCACTAACATCTGATAATAATCGTTAGAAGCCTAAGAATTGAAATAGTACTCTTAGTTGAGTCGTATGCGGAAGTACCTGGGAACCCACCGCATTATTATCCCAAGAAAACCTTTCTGTAAAAAGCATTGTCTAATTGTGAGGGTATTTCTACTTCCACAAATGATTTTCGTGGTCTCTTTCATCTACCATTGCCTAAGATTGGTAGTCTACCTTTGGCATAGGATTGCACCAGAAAATAATAGGATCTTGTCTGTATGTCAGCTCAAGCACTTCGCGCAGCAACACAAGGATAAACTGAAGCCAATGTCGCAGACGCTGCAGAAGCTCATAGACACGGCGATGCTGCGCATACGCTGGATACGACGACACGCGGCCGACATTAACAACTGGGTCAAGCTATATGTCACTGGTAAGTCCTCTTCTTTTTTTATCCACTACAAGTTAGCCCTTGACTACGATGTCACCTGATAGTAAGTGATGATGCAGTCTAAAATGGTAGCGGGCTAACCTATTAGGGGCATGGCAGTTATATTAAACTCATACCCCTAATCTATTTCTATACGGAATCGTGCTGGAACGATAAATCGCTTGGCGGTACGTCTATGCCGGTAGGGTGGTAACTAGCCACGGCCGATGCCTCCCACCTGACCAGAATAGGGAAAATTCAGAAATTATAAATTCCCAAATTGACTCTACCTGGAATCTAACTCGTGAAACTCCCACGTTAAAACAACAGCGCTCAACACTAAACACCCTGATATATAAGTAATTTTTAATCTGTGGACCCCCGAATCTGTGTCCAGAGCTATAGACACATGTCAAACAACCTTTACCGTTTGTGAATATAACTTTTTAAATGCTTTTATTTTGTTAAACACAAAGTTGTTATACATTAATGGACTGACGAATAAATTGGGCATTACATCAGGTACATATACAGAATCGTTAAATTGTCAACTTTATTCGTCAGTTAAACATAACTAGGCCATTGAACCGCTAGGGTTTGGAACGCCCTTCCGGCGACCGTGTTTTCTGCCTTTCCTTGAGTATTTTCAAAGCAAGAGTGAATAGACATTTTCTAGACAAGCGCTCTCCTACTTAGACCTCATCATTGCTTTTCATAAGCATTATTGTCGTCAAGCGCAAGCTTATCTTGTTAATAAAAAATAAAACAAAAAAAGTGTGTGTGTGCGATTCACACGGCTGAAGTGAAACTTCAGAAAAGTAGCCTACGAGAGAATGAGATAAATATAACTTATACTCTGTCTCATTCTCTCGCAGGCTAAATACTTTTATGAATATGTGTGTCTCTTTTTGGTGTCGCTTTTTCGTTTCATCGATTTTCAAATCACAACGATTCTAAAGAAGTGTCACTTCCAAATTGAAAAAAAATGATTTTGTTGCAGAGAACGCAACGGACAACCACACAAACTCAACGGCGACCCCGCCGGCGCTCACACAAAATATCACGATCGACATCGCAAGCGCCAACAACACTAGTACAACATCTAGTCCGCTCATTGTTACCGCTTAGATTTACTAGCCAACGCTTACTTACCGTCCAAAGATAAATATACCATTGTTAGAAGGCTTGGCCGGTAACACCTTAGATAGTAATAAAGATGTATCTGTGTATAGCTTCGTTCATATTGAGACTAACCCGGTGTATTGCGGGAAGCGATTCACTCGCGTTATTTTATGAACCTACTAGAGTATGGATTAATAAACTATTTCGCTTCTTGCATTACGCGGTACGCCTAGAATTTGTCTCATATTGAGCGAAGCTAGTGGTCAATTTTGACAGGTTTTGATGGAAACTATATTTAAGCTTGTCAATTTTGACGGGTTTTAATGGAAGCTGTATTTAAGTCTGCCAATTTTGACAGGTTTTGATGGAAGCTATATTTAAGCCTGTCAATTTTGACAGGTTTTGGTGAAAGCTATATTTAAGCTTGTCAATTTTGACAGGTTTTGATTAGAATGTACCCTCCGCGAAGAGTGAGGCTCAGCTTTGCGCTTCTGTGTGTACAATGATAGTAGCAGTATAGGTAACTCTATTCCCTGCGCGCCGGGCTTTAGGTGCCTGTCTATTGAAGCGAAGAGGAGCGGGGATGTGTCGGGCGGACCAATATTTGATCAATGACGCGATATTTTTTTCGAATCACCTGTCAGGAATTTGATTGGTGATTCTCACCAATCAAACTCCGCTCCGCTCCGCTTTAATGGACAGCCCTTTAATCAGTTTGCACCTGTTCGTACTTCTTTTTGCAAAATTTACGCACACAAGTGTAAAGTTTAGCTTACGCCTCGCGGACCATTATAAACGATGTTATGGTGCCCAAAGTCTTATAGTAATTAGATCATTACGAACGATGTTATGGTGCCCAAAATCCTATAGTAATTAGATCATTACGAACGATGTTATGGTGCCCAAAATCCTATAGTAATTAGATCATTACGAACGATGTTATGGTGCCCAAAATCCTATAGTAAATAGATCATTACGAACGATGTTATGGTGCCCAAAATCCTATAGTAATTAGATCATTACGAACGATGTTATGGTGCCCAAAATCCTATAGTAATTAGATCATTACGAACGATGTTATGGTGCCCAAAATCCTATAGTAATTAGATCATTACGAACGATGTTATGGTGCCCAAAATCCTATAGTAATTAGATCATTACAAACGATGTTATGGTGCCCAAAATCCTATAGTAATTAGATCATTACGAACGATGTTATGGTGCCCAAAATCCTATAGTAATTAGATCATTACAAACGATGTTATGGTGCCCAAAATCCTATAGTAATTAGATCATTACGAACGATGTTATGGTGCCCAAAATCCTATAGTAATTAGATCATTACAAACGATGTTATGGTGCCCAAAATCCTATAGTAATTAGATCATTACGAACGATGTTATGGTGCCCAAAATCCTATAGTAATTAGATCATTACAAACGATGTTATGGTGCCCAAAATCCTATAGTAATTAGATCATTACAAACTATGTTATGGTGCCCAAAATCCTATTGTAATTAGATCATTACAAACGATGTTTTTTATTATTTTTGCTTCGTTGCTAAATTATCTTATTATAAATGCTACAGGATTCGAGCTTGATATTGGGGTTTGAAATTTCTAGAAAAAAATTAAAAAAAAGCAACTTACTTGGATTTACTCAAGTTTTGTGCACAATAAAATGGCATCATAATATTCCCACTTTAGGTTGCAATTAAAAATAATAACAGCCTGTAGTTAAACAATCATAATTATATTATTTATCTGGCTATTGACTTTGTTTTTAGTATAAAATTTAGATGAATCAGCCATTACCAAAGATAACGTGGAATTAAAACAGTATAGTTATTATTTTACTTTTATTGCATAGACCTAATTCACTCATCAAAACTGCTTATACCTAACCTTTGTCACGTTTTTAGTAGTGAGGAATGAGAATTAATTTATTGGAAAAGTATACTTCATAGTGTGTATATAACATATACTCAGAGATTATATAATGTAAAAGAAAAATTTATAATTTATACAAAGCTTATTTAAAAAAATATATATCTCTTAGATTTAAAGATACTTCTTATTTTATCAACGTCTTTGTTGTTTATCGAAATAAGGTCGGTACTTATTTATGTATGTATTCTTTTGTGCTGATTTGACAATTTTCTAGTGGCAAAAGAAAATGTGTCTACTTGTGATAATGTATAATTTATAGGTACAGACTTTTTGGTCCTTCTACCTAGTAAGGTCCTCGTAAGGTCCGTGCATACTATAATAATTATTTTTGCACTAGATGATTCCCGCGACTTCGTCCGCGTGGACCAAGTATTTTCGATTCCCGCGGGAACTCTTGAATTTTCCGGGATAAAAAATAGCCTATGTCCTTCCCCGTGATGTAACCTATCTCTGTACCAAATCTCATCAAAATCGGTTGAGTAGTTGGGCCGTGAAAGCGTAGCAGACAGACAGACAGACACACTTTCGCATTTATAATATTAGTATGGATTTGGTTACACATAGGTTGTCTTTCACAAAGAAATTTGACAGGAGTCTTGACAATTACTTAGTTACTGATTAAACACAATTTTTTTTATTCATTCTTCCAACGTCTTGGCTACTTTATAAGTTTTATTTTATAATTTTTAGTAGTTATTTACTTAAATTGATTTAAACATTTTTTGTAGTTCCTATTATAGTGTCTATTGAGGTGGACCACACATAGCAGCGGCAAAAATGTCTCCAGGCTGTGGTGGTGTCGCTTACACGTGACCAAATACCCCGTGACTGGACTGTCCTATGGAGCCTCAAATTTACGACAGTCAACTGCATTAATACTAAATCATAATATTAGAAATGCGAAAGAGTTTTATCTGTCTGCCTTCTACGCTTTCACGGCTCACATCGGTGGTACAGAGCAAAGGACAAGGCTTTATATCCCGGACTTTCAAAGAACTTCCACTGTAATTAAAACACTTAATCCACGCGGATGTGGAAGTCCAGTAGTGATAATATACAGCTTTTAAGGGGAACGCTACGGAAAAAGTTTTTTTTTCGCGTTTTTTGTGGTATTCTTATCAGTTATCACCATCTTGTGACCACCTGTCTTCGTTTTCGGCAGCGGTCCCCTTATCTGTTTGCGTGCCAAATCCGAATACAACGACGTGACGTGAATGGAGAAGTTTACCAATGTTTTTTTTTAATTTATTATGAAAATTTAAACAAAATGAAACAAAAATATGAAAGAATCATTAAAATATCTCAACAAATGAAAAAGTTATGGAACTTTAAAGTTGCGCTTGCAAGACGGGAGACGTGACGTCATAATTCCCTTTCAACCGACTTTATAAAGCCGAATAAAAGAAATAAATGGACTTATCGTGACTTAATTGAATTAAAAGAACGTAATTTGTGTGTGAAGATAATTTTGAAGTATTAAATCTCGGCTAGGTATTAAAACTCACTTACAAAATTACTCACTCCAGTAAGATACCTACAGCAAGGTGTACATTGAATAATTAAACATTTAAATCGTCATTTCTCAGTCATTTATTGATGGATTTAAAAAAAAACGCACTGATTTATTAGTTTTAATCTATATTTTACTTCCGTTGTGTTAAATATTATGTTCACAACATCATGAAACTTCTCCATTGTATGCCCGGATGACATTTTCGCCGTTGTGATAATGTGTGACATCAGAAAGAACTCATAATTATTAAAATGTCTCGAATCTTTCATAAGTTAAGTACATACTATATTATGAGGACCATTTATGATTTTTTTAAAGATTTTGGCATAATGTTAGAAAATAAGTACAAATGGAAATATTTTTCTCTAATGTCTAAAAAATAAATGGTATTCAGATCAGTTTACTGTCTTGTTATTCTTGTTATAATTTAAAACCATTCCTGCCAATCTCGTCTATGTATTGTAATAATTTAGTGTTCATAAAGGCCAACTTTCCAGTTCCCACTATGGCCTGGTCATGCAGCGAGGGAGTGTACGAGTGTATCCTATAGGAGTTCTTAAACACATTTGTATATTTTAAGAAATCCCATAGAATCATCTGGGGCCATACTGCCAACGCATAAAGCAATGTTATTCAAAATGACAGTTTGATGTCACGTAGGTACCTTGACATTTCTAAAATAAGGATTATAATTGTAAAACACGAAAGTCAACAATAATAAAACAATATGGCTTTAAGAGTTGGCAGTGGATCTACTGGGACAGAACTTTGATTGTTCAGTTGCAATCGTCGCAGTCACTCATATTCGTTGAATTTTAAATTAAGTTCGTCCAATAACAGCTATAATCATATTAAATAAATATATTTGAAATAATTGTTATTTATTTTTCAACTTAAAAATATTAGTACAGTTTATTTAGTACGTATAGCTACAGATGTACCTACTGCTATTACGCATGTCGGTGACGGGAACTCACGAGATTTCACCCATTCATAAAGCGTCTAACGCGCACAGCACACGGTCATTAGCATGTCGGTGACGCGAACCCATAAGATTTCCCCCTACCAAATAGTGCTCAACGCGGCCAAAGAAGTTTTCACTTCAAAAACTTGCCAGTTTAAAATTGTCTTTATAAAGCCACGTTCAGACCGAAAAAAGATGCACCCCGTGTTGAATCGAGCGTGTAGCGCAATGAATTTCGCCGAAAAACTTTTTTAAAATACACGAAATTATAATACACATAGGTTGGTACATAACGTCCGCCAAACACGACGAAGCGACGATTTTTATTGGTAGGGAGTGTGGGCGCGGATTTTAAATACGAGGTCAGGGCCACATTTTCCAACATGGCGTCGTAGCAATGGCAACTGGCAAGCCCCGCGAAAATCAATAATGCTTGTAAACAAGCTCCACACGGCGGAAACATTTCCATCTTATTTAACGTTTTATACAACACCATTAAGTTACCAAGTGTGTTTACTGCATTATTATCTAATTGTACAAAGATAATAATAAATATATTTTGATTATTTAATAGTACAAAGCTAGAGCAATCATGGATACGGCTAACGTAGGATATTCGTACCATTTGCCCAGTGGTGGATGGAATTATAAGATTCGCAATACGCTGTCGCAATTTAGCGATTTGTTTAGCGAATTCAATAAATACATCGCACCTGCATATCACCACGATCGTTGTGAGAGGTACGTGTTTCTCTTTTTTTTTATTTTTGTCATAGTCTTGCAGTTTTTTTTTTTTTTAAAATAAGTAAATATTATTTTCAGGTCTGTCCAAATGAGGATTTATTCGATGCACAAAGGAGAGTTTGTGATGGTTTTTATAGCATTTTTTGCGTGCTTCGGTCTTGGTGTGTTCATAGGATTAGCAGGTTTGATATTCAAATTAATTGTAAAGTATGATATTAGTTCCTACTTAAGTACTAATTTTATGTAGTAAAAAGGCGTTAAATATGCCCAGGAACATAAAAATTACGACTGCAAGCCAAATGAAAACTTTCAGCTTTAGGGCCCTGTGTCATAATATATGAATTGTGTGCGTGTATGGGTTGCGTTTAGGATAACTACGCACTATCCATAGCGTACGCAGCGTGTTTGCAACGCATATGGGACCGTTATCTAATACCATTTATATTTTATACGCATCATGGAAATCCTGCCCTAATCCTACCCTGTGGGGTCGAGTGTACGCTTTTATAACATGATTCCAAAAGAGTTTCTGAATTTTCCATTACATAAATTTAAAGACTGCGCTAAACAGCATTTGGTTACCTATACGATCGAGGATTTTCTGAATGACAAAGTTGCATGGAAGCAACCGGCCTCGCATCCAGTGACCCACAAGTCAGTGTTATACTTGTAATTTGTAATGTAATCTTTTTCTTTTTTAACAAAAGATCAACTGCTGAAGTTTCTTGCCGGCTCTTCTCAGTAGAATCAGCTTTCCGAACCGGTGGTAGTCTTAACGTATCTGTGACACAAGTTTTCCTAAATGAAATAAATAAATCATTTATCATTTAATGTATTTCCAGGTCCGTCCCCAACGACCACCACGTCAGTAACCGCCAGTAGCGTGCTAACTAACATCAGTGATATAAACTGCGGACCCTTCCGCCTGCGCAGCCCCGCGCTCGGCACTAGAGCGCAGCAACTGTGGCTCCTGGCGCAAATACTCACCGATAACAACGACGGTAAGTTTTTTTAATCCTCTACAAGTTAGCCCTTGACTGCGATCTCATCTGATGGTAAGTGATGATGCAATCTAAGATGGTAGCGGACTAACCTAGGGGCATGGCAGTTATATTAAACCCATACCCCTATTCGGTTTCTACACGGCATCGTACCGGAACGCTAAATCGCTTGGTGGCACGTTTTCGCCGGTAGGGTGCTGGGTGGTAACTATAGCCACGGCCGAAGCCTCCCACCAGACCTCCCACTCAAACCAGGGAAATTCAGAAATTATAAATTTCCAAACCCTGCCGGGGATCGAACCCGGGACCTCCGCACGTTAAGGCAACAGCGCTCAACACTGCGCCACGGAGGTCGTATTGGATAGAAGCAGGCGTTACTTTGCGGAAGTCCATGACAATGAAGGAAATAGCAATTTAATTCGCTTTAATCCGATACAATAGGTAAATCTATGTGGTTAGTACAGTGTGTATCCCGCACCTAAAGCCCGCGATATTCACCACATCACTGAAATCTTCCAAACTATTCTCAACGTACGTTTCGCTCCGATACCGGATCATCTTCAGGAGATGTTGACTCGACAATGCACGATTGTGAAGTGATTTCGGACTTCTAGTTTTCTAGTTCCTTCAACGACGGTGAGAACACAACATCGCGTTCACTGCGCTAGCGCCAGAGGTCCCGCTATAGCGTGCTAGCATACGGCATCTATAGTTATAATCTTATATCTTAAAATAAAATAACAAAAACGAGTACTTACTGAAATAATTGGATTGCAGGTTTTAGGTACGAACTTAAAAGGGCGCAAGGTTTTACAGTTGTGAGCGAACTACTAGTCATCCTGCCAAATTCAATTTAGTGCTTACGCAAAATATTAACTACAAGATGATGCCAGCGACTTCGTCCACGTGGATTAATGTTTGTTGATTCCCGCGGGAACTCTTCAATTTTCCGGGATAAAAAATACTCTGTACTTACCAAATTTCATCAAAGTCGGTTAAGTACCTGCTTAGGCCGTGAAAGCGTAGCAGACAGACAGACTTTTACATTTATATTATTATTATGGATTAGTATGGATTATTAACCGTCCTGAGTCTGGTCATAGCTGCTTTAGTCTTCTCTAACAACTTCTCCTTTTGCAGAGGAAATATTCGACAAGAGTTTCCAAGTCAGCATATCAATAGATGGCGTGTTGAGTGACCATTCCACGGTCAACCTCATCCCTGAGAATGAAGCCACCAATAGGTAACACATTGTACCTAATTAATTTGATCAGCCTGAATTTAATCGCACTACAACGTTCCAGAGCCGTAGTGGGTATTTACAACTTTTTGTTCCGCCATCTGTTTTATTTGTTTCAACCTTTAGCTTGATCTGGAAAGCATTTGCTCGTTATGTATCCCTAAACAAGATATACCCGCTACTTCGTCCGCGTAGATTTAGGTATTTAAAAATCACGGGAATTTGATTTTCCGAGAAAAGTTATTCTATTTTCGTCTCCGAGATGCAAGCTGACGGTACGGAACCTTTTTTAAAACGGCTGGGGCCATAAACGGGTAACTGACAGGCAGAAACACTTTCGAATTCTTAATATTGTGTGGAAGTATGGATTTATCAGATAACTAGTGAATAACTAATGATGCGCGCGATTTCGTCCGCGTTGGTTAAGTTTTTTTCATTCCCGCGAGAACTTCTTAATTCCCCAGAATAAATTTAGTAATCCCTTTCCCGGGATGCGACCTATCTCATTACCAAATTTCATCAAAATCGGTTCAAATCAAGCTCAGCAGACAGACACACTTTCGCATTTATAATATTAGTATGTATGGATATTTGGCGTAGGTATCTACCTAACAACTGATTTTGTCAGCCTGAAAGCAATAATAAAAATTATAGTCGTTTACTGAAAAGCAAACAAATATCTTATTTTTTAGGACACAACATTTGAAATGCAAGAAGCAAATATGCGAGGAGGTGATGGTCCTCCATCTTGGATCGTTAGAGTACACGCATTACGTACTCAGCATACATTTCTACGGGCTGAAGGAGTTCCATAAGCGGTATTTTATAAGGGAAATTGTGTTCTACGTAAGTATAAACAAGGTTATATTTCAATTATCACTGTCCTGGCCCGTACCATAATTTTGAATACAGCAACCTAAATTCTTAAACTGAGTGTAGGTACCTACACTCAAACCAGGACTTCAGAGGTGTTGCATGTTTCGACAGTTCAAGAGATTTAATCTCACACCCACCCCTCAAACATATTTTCAAGACTTTGGATTACAATAAGAATAATCTTTTCGAAAAAACTCGAGTAGGTAGGTACTAGATACTCACTACAAAATAATTTTCTCACGCCATTACTTCGCGATTTTTTTCTCACATATATATCTAAAAGTTGATTTGATTTTATTTTTCTACATTACTTGAACCACCCATATTAATCATCATATCATACTAATATTATAAATGCGAAAGTCACTTTGTTTGTTGGGTTGTTGGTTTGTCCTTCAATCACGCCGCAACGGAGCAACGGATTGACGTGATTTTTGGCATGGGTATAGTTGAGGACCTGGAGAGTGACATAGGCTACTTTTTATCCCGGAAAATTAAGGAGTTCCCGCGGGAATAACAAAAACCTAAACCACGCGGACGAAGTCGCGGGCATCAGCTAGTTATTTTAATAAAAGGAAAACTCTTTTTTTTTAAACGTGGTGCGTTTTTTGTTATTGCGTTCTTTCTTTTAATATGGCTTCATGGCTCTGTGTTCCAGTTCTTAACTTCTTAACCTCGGCTCTTCAGTCTTTACTTTTTGATTTATAAAAGTTAAAACGTTTAAAATCTTATAAGTAACTAGCTGATGCCCGCGACTACGTCCGCATGAATTGAGGTTTTTTGGTTCCCGCGTGACCTCCTTAGTTTTCCGGGATAAAAAGTAGCCTATGTGCTATTCCAGACTATAATCTATCTCTGTGTCAAATTTCATCCAGATCCGTTCAGCCGTTGCGGCGTGATTGAGTAACAAACATCCATCCATACATCCATCCATCCAAAGTTTCGCATTTATAATATTTACTAGCTAATGCCCGCGACTTCGTCTGCGTGGTTTGAGATTTTTTGGATCCCGCGGGAACTCTACTTTAATTTTCCGGGATAAAAAGTAGCCTTTGTGCTATTCCAGACTATTATCTATCTCTGTGTCAAATTTCATCCAGATCCGTTCAGCCGTTGCGACGTGATTGAGTAACAAGCATCCATCCATTCCATACATCCATCCATCCAAACTATCGCATTTATAATATTTATTTGATTTGATTAAATACAAGAAGAAAAACAATTTAGTGGCTAAAGTTGTAAATAAAATACAATGCACGGTATTGTTTCAGTTCAAAACCTACAATCCGGCTTTCACGCAAATGGAAACTTGGTTCAGGTTTATATTCCTTCTCACCACTTTCACCGTAGCCGTGAGTACATATTTTATTGAACTAAACTTTAATAATAAACTATGATAGTTCCTTAATTAAGATGATTTGTGAGATGGTGATAGTAAAAAAAACCCCCCGGCTGAGTTTGTTGTGGGCTCTTCTCAGACCAGGGCGCGTTTGGAACCATCGTAGATTTAGTTTTAAGATACCGTAACCAATTATCACCATCATGTTTTTATTTTAAGTAAGTAATTTTTAACGTCAATAAATGTACCTACAGTGTACCTACTCGTATATTGAATAAATGATAATGACTATTGACTATTGACTAATATTTAATCACTATTTCACAACTATTCAAATACATTATTTTTTAGTTATCATTAAATACAGGCTCTCCCACTTCTTCGTAATATCCACGTCCCCTGTTAGTTTTATTTTTGAAAACCATTTTTAACTATCGGTTGAAAATGCGTCGAATTTTATGGACGTCACAGTTCAGTATTTCATAGAACATCCCAAAAATAAGCACGCGTTTAAGTTTGAAAAAAAGTTGCCGATTTGACCTATTTTCAAATACCCAATTATTCAGTATTTCTCTTGGGCATTTTCTGTGATATATTATATACTAGACGATTCCCGCGACTTCGTCCGCGTTGATTAAGTTTTTTGATTCCCGCGGGAACTCCTTAGTTTTCCTATGTCCTTCCCCGGGATACAACCTATCCCTGTACCAAATTTCATCAAAATCGGTTGAACAGGTGGGCCGTGAAAGCGTAGCAAACAGACAGACGGACAGACAGACAGACACACGTTCGCATTTATAATATTAATATGGACTATAAAATTATATTTTCTTGCAGTGCTGGTTCGCTCACACCCTCAGAAAATTTTCAACTCAAGATTGGGCTATCGAACAGAAATGGCTCTCAATTCTGCTTCCTCTACTTCTCCTTTACAACGGTAAGTACCTAATCATGTAGGATGAAAATTAAATCTCTTCTTATGTAGGAACTACTGACTTAATAATAGGTAGGTACTTAGACTTCGGCTGAGTTGTCTATAGGTACGCATTTTGACGGACACGTAAAATATTGCGCTGTCGAACGTTAATTTAAATATCATAGTAAAGGCGTTGATTTACATTCGTACCATGAAGCAATATTGGCAAATTAATAATTTAGGATTATGTTATGAAATGACTTTATAATGTGATCTGTCTTACAATGTGATGTATCTTCTATCAATCAATCAAATAAATATTATAAATGCGAAAGTTTGGATGGATGTATGGATGTATGGATGTATGGATGTTTGTTACTCAATCACGCGCCAACGGCTGAACGGATCTGGCTGAAATTTGGCACAGAGATAGAATATAGTCTGGAATAGCACATAGGCTACTTTTTATCCCGGAAAATTAAGGAGTTCCCGCGGGAACCAAAAAACCTCAAATGGATGTTTGTTACTCAATCACGCCAGAACGGCTGAACGGATCTGGATGAAATTTGGCACCGAGATAGATTATAATCTGGACTAACACATAGGCTACTTTTTATCCCGGAAAATTAAAGAGTTCCCGCGGGAACCAAAAAACCTCAAATGGATGTTTGTTACTCAATCACGCCAGAACGGCTGAACGGATCTGGATGAAATTTGGCACCGAGATAGATTATAGTCTGGACTAACACATAGGCTACTTTTTATCCCGGAAAATTCAAGAGTTCCCGCGGGAACAACAAAACCTCGATCCACGCGTACGAAGTCGCGGGCATCAGCTAGTGTATTATAATTTCATGCGTGCCATTTATTTAATGCATTTGGATAACTCTTTTCTATCACAATAAGACTTAATGAAGCAACTTGAATTTGTTTGGGTCGTGTCGTGTAGACCTGATCTTCCCCACGTATAAAAGTTGATTTGCTCGTGTCATGTACCTAGACCCGATTTCCCCCACATATAAAAGTTTATTTGGTCGTGTCGCGTAGACCCGATCTTCCCCCTGCGGCTGGTGAGCGGCGGCTGTGTGGCGCCGCTGCTGGACGCTGTGTTCCAAACCAACTTCCTCGCGTGTGTGATGCTTTCCTGGCTGGCGCAGTACCACGGCCTGAGACAAGTACGCCATTTTTTTTTTAATTTATAGACTTGCGCTTGGCTGCAATCAGACTTGCTGGAAGTAGTGATGCAGCCTATAAGGTGGAGCGCGCTTGCCTAGATGCCTATTCACTCTTGAAACCAATATTATATGTGACTTAAAGCTTGAGAACTTTATCTCCCAGTCGACTTTGGACCTTTGCACCTTCGAGGGTAATACACAAACAATGGTTTCGTTTATTTCAGAACGAACGTGGTTTCGTATCGTTCTACCTATTCAAAGTGATAGTAGTGGGGCTGGTGTGGCTGCCCGCCATGATCGTAGCAGTGTGGCAGAAGTACTACGCGTATTACGACCCCGCCTTCAACTACTACACGAGCCCTAACTATCCCGTGAGTATTGTCGTATGTCCGTCAGTATCACTGTGTAGGGCAGCCACACTAGCCCCACACAGTGATAGTAGTGGGGCTAGTGTGGCTGCCCGCGATGATCGTAGCAGTGTGGCAGAAGTACTACGCGTATTACGACCCCGCCTTCAACTACTACACGAGCCCTAACTATCCCGTGAGTATTGTCGTGTGTCCGTCAGTATCACTGTGTAGGGCAGCCACACTAGCCCCACACAGTGATAGTAGTGGGGCTAGTGTGGCTGCCCGCGATGATCGTAGCAGTGTGGCAGAAGTACTACGCGTATTACGACCCCGCCTTCAACTACTACACGAGCCCTAACTATCCCGTGAGTTTTGTCGTGTGTCCGTCAGTATCACTGTGTAGGGCAGCCACACTAGCCCCACACAGTGATAGTAGTGGGGCTGGTGTGGCTGCCCGCCATGATCGTAGCAGTCTGGCAGAAGTACTACGCGTATTACGACCCCGCCTTCAACTACTACACGAGCCCTAACTATCCCGTGAGTATTGTCGTGTGTCCGTCAGTATCACTGTGTAGGGCAGCCACACTAGCCCCACACAGTGATAGTAGTGGGGCTAGTGTGGCTGCCCGCGATGATCGTAGCAGTGTGGCAGAAGTACTACGCGTATTACGACCCCGCCTTCAACTACTACACGAGCCCTAACTATCCCGTGAGTTTTGTCGTGTGTCCGTCAGTATCACTGTGTAGGGCAGCCACACTAGCCCCACACAGTGATAGTAGTGGGGCTGGTGTGGCTGCCCGCCATGATCGTAGCAGTCTGGCAGAAGTACTACGCGTATTACGACCCCGCCTTCAACTACTACACGAGCCCTAACTATCCCGTGAGTATTGTCGTGTGTCCGTCAGTATCACTGTGTAGGGCAGCCACACTAGCCCCACACAGTGATAGTAGTGGGGCTAGTGTGGCTGCCCGCGATGATCGTAGCAGTGTGGCAGAAGTACTACGCGTATTACGACCCCGCCTTCAACTACTACACGAGCCCTAACTATCCCGTGAGTATTGTCGTATGTCCGTCAGTATCACTGTCTAGGGCAGCCACACTAGCCCCACACAGTGATAGTAGTGGGGCTAGTGTGGCTGCCCGCCATGGTCGTAGCAGTGTGGCAGAAGTACTACGCGTATTACGACCCCGCCTTCAACTACTACACGAGCCCTAACTATCCCGTGAGTATTGTCGTGTGTCCGTCAGTATCACTGTGTAGGGCAGCCACACTAGCCCCACACAGTGATAGTAGTGGGGCTAGTGTGGCTGCCCGCGATGATCGTAGCAGTGTGGCAGAAGTAATACGCGTATTACGACCCCGCCTTCAACTACTACACGAGCCCTAACTATCCCGTGAGTATTGTCGTGTGTCCGTCAGTATCACTGTGTAGGGCAGCCACACTAGCCCCACACAGTGATAGTAGTGGGGCTGGTGTGGCTGCCCGCCATGATCGTAGCAGTGTGGCAGAAGTACTACGCGTATTACGACCCCGCCTTCAACTACTACACGAGCCCTAACTATCCCGTGAGTATTGTCGTGTGTCCGTCAGTATCACTGTGTAGGGCAGCCACACTAGCCCCACACAGTGATAGTAGTGGGGCTAGTGTGGCTGCCCGCCATGGTCGTAGCAGTGTGGCAGAAGTACTACGCGTATTACGACCCCGCCTTCAACTACTACACGAGCCCTAACTATCCCGTGAGTATTGTCGTATGTCCGTCAGTATCACTGTGTAGGGCAGCCACACTAGCCCCACACAGTGATAGTAGTGGGGCTAGTGTGGCTGCCCGCCATGGTCGTAGCAGTGTGGCAGAAGTACTACGCGTATAACGACCCTGTCTTCAACTACTACACGAGCCCCTACTATCCCGTGAGTATTGTCGTGTGTCCGTCAGTATCACTGTGTAGGGCAGCCACACTAGCTCCACACAGTGATAGTAGTGGGGCTAGTGTGGCTGCCCGCGATGATCGTAGCAGTGTGGCAGAAGTACTACGCGTATTACGACCCCGCCTTCAACTACTACACGAGCCCTAACTATCCCGTGAGTATTGTCGTATGTCCGGCAGTATCACTGTGTAGGGCAGCCACACTAGCCCCACACAGTGATAGTAGTGGGGCTAGTGTGGCTGCCCGCCATGGTCGTAGCAGTGTGGCAGAAGTACTACGCGTATTACGACCCCGCCTTCAACTTCTACACGAGCCCTAACTATCCCGTGAGTATTGTCGTATGTCCGTCAGTATCACTGTGTAGGGCAGCCACACTAGCCCCACACAGTGATAGTAGTGGGGCTAGTGTGGCTGCCCGCCATGGTCGTAGCAGTGTGGCAGAAGTACTACGCGTATTACGACCCCGCCTTCAACTACTACACGAGCCCTAACTATCCCGTGAGTGTTGTCGTATGTCCGTCAGTATCACTGTGTAGGGCAGTCACACTAGCCCCACACAGTGATAGTAGTGGGGCTAGTGTCGTATGGTCGTAGCAGTGTGGCAGAAGTACTACGCGTATTACGACCCCGCCTTCAACTACTACACGAGCCCTAACTATCCCGTGAGTATTGTCGTATGTCCGTCAGTATCACTGTGTAGGGCAGCCACACTAGCCCCACACAGTGGTAGTAGTGGGCTACCTACGCGTATTACGACCCCGCCTTCAACTACTACACGAGCCCTATCCCGTGAGTATTGTTGTATGTCCGACAGTATCGCTCCAATGATATTGGTAGCCGTGTGCAATGCGTATAATTTGCGTAATTAGTAGCCCTAGTCTGAAAAGGCTGCAGCAATCATTGGTACAGTCTCAATTGTTGAGATTAAAGAGTTTATGGCACTATAGCGAATCAAAGGTGATTGCGATCGAGGTATAGACTTGACCATTAGGTACAATAATTTTACCCAACAACAAGGAGACATCAGGGGTTTTAGCCGGTAAGAGTCCAGCACTACCCAAGGGATGTCTTTGAGGATTTCCCCTGCTGTATATACAAAACAAAACATTTTACCCAGCCATACATACATTAATACAAAAATCAAGCTAGTGGACTAAGTACCTACCTACTTATTTTTTTGCAGGTGGTGAAGATAATGTTCTTCGTCGCTGTTACGTTGTACTTCCTATATCTCCTAGTCCTCATAGTCAAGGCGTATAGCGATTTAAGAAACATGCCATTTTTCGGTAAGAGATATTACAACCTATTTTGTTATGCAAGACTGGAAAGTTGCTTTTTGATGTAAGTGCTTGTATTCAAAATACGAATACAAGCACCTACCATAGGGATCTGGATTTACCTAATTGGCATACCACTAACCGGCTAGGTCGCTTCTATCTTAGGCTGCAGCATCACGTGACTTAAACCACCTGATGAGATCGCAGTTAAGGGCTAACTTGTAGAGGAGTAACTAATAGTATTAAATAAGTCTTAAATCATGAGAAACATTTTTAAGCAAGCTTTTATCGTGCGCCATATTGAATTTAGTGTGCCGTATTTTTATTGTTTGTAGCAAACTCTTTTAATTGTTACCTAAATCATGGGCGTGCACAAAAATTACTAGTTCGCCATCTTTGGGAGACCGCCATTTTGAATTTAGAATAACGTCACTTAACTAACCATGCATTTCCAAACTAAACGTGTATGCAAAAGGGGATTGAAACTTTCTGGCATAGCGACCTGCCGCCATTTTGATTTTTTTTCAAAATCGCGGCGCACGATGAAAGTGGTATGTATGGATAGAGGACACATAGACGAACAAATAATGTAAAATAACATAGTACCCCAAAGTGTCACGTTCCCAAGATAATTGGAGGTAAAGATAGACATATGAGGACAACGACAATCATTAAAAATAGACTTATTACGTGTCTACAGGCGTCAAATTGTATCCAAATAATCGTTCCCAGGTTGATTATTATTATTACTGTTTATTAGAAGAGAGTAGGTACATTACTTACTACTAGGAGTACGAGAAAACTACTACTACTTATAATAAATTATTTATCTACTAAAGCGCATCATAATGAAACGCAGTCGACATGTCGCGTTGGTCGCATGTCACTTAGCTTGAAAACATTTTTTAAGTGGATAAGTATTGCAGCTACTTAGATATGTAGTACCTACTTGTACCAAAAAATAACAACTATAGTAAAAATAATTGTACTGCCTAACTACTGGTTAAAAATAAAACAAAAGGCATGTGATTGATGTTAAGAATCATTTATCAAAAAGTCAAAGTGGCAACTGGCAAACTGAATAATGAATACTGATGATGCCTTTCACTTTTTTACCCTGGAGTCCCTGCCCGGCTAGGAAAACATTATATTTTTGTCTCACTCGCACTCGTTGCACGTATTTTTTCCTGTGCTTGTCTACCGGCAAGACAATGGAAGACAAGCCGTGTCATAACAAAAAGTACGGCGGGAGCGGGATAGAGCTGTTGACTATTCATTTGTACTATTTGGCGTACAATCCGACCACCCAACCCATTATGTGTGTCATCGTTCTAATTATTATTAGGTATAGCGATCTTTAGTTCCACATATCTCTGCAACGAGCAATTAAATAATCTAAGTCTGCAACGACATTATTTTATTGTTCATTTCATAATGCAGCGGGATGAAAGTCATTTAAGACAAGCCAACACGCGCGCACGAGATACTTTGACATAATATAGCGATTCATTGCGATGCGATGCGATTTAGTAGGCAAATAATTAATTGTAGTAGTTTTCTCGTGCTCCGAGTAGTATGTAATGTACCTACTCTCTTCTAATAAACAGTAATAATAATAATCAACCTGGGAGCGATTATTTGGATACAATCTAACACCTGTAGACACGTAATAAGTCTATTTTTAATGATTGTCGTTGTCCTCATATGTCTATCTTTACCTCCAAATATCTCGGTAACGTGACACTTTGGGGTACTATGTTACTTGACATTATTTGTTCGTCAATGTGTCCTCTATCCTTACATACCACTTTCATCGTGCGCCGCGATTTCGAAAAAAAATCAAAATGGCGGCGGGACGCTATGCCAGCTTCCATACAAAAAGGTTCAAACCCCTTTCAATTCAAATCTGTTTACAACTATTTTAAAATCCAGTTGCAACATTTGCCGGAATCAAACACAAACATTGCAAGTTAAATAAAAGCTTTAAAAAAATATTTCGTACACCTTTCCGAGCTAGTGAGATGAATAATGATTTTCGTTCCAGATATAAGGCTGCGATGTCTCTCAATAATAGTGGGAACGGTAACGTTCATCACCACAGTGCTGGCGCTGCACGGCTGGGGTCCTGGCGCACTGCAGGACCACTGGGCGGCGCAGCCCACAGTGCGCTACGACACCTCTGCGCCCTTCATGGCGCTGTACGGCCTCTTCAACTTCACACTCTACATCATGGCCTACTTGTTCTCGCCCGGCACCGGCAATATACACGGTATATATATATTTCACGAGTTTGATTTTTCAGTTTTGAGATCAACCATGAGATGAGACCTAGCTGCAGGATTCGTCTGGAGGTTGCTACTGTTTAAACTAGATGGCGCAAAATCGCATCTATGGTACACTAGTAATATTATTGGAACGAATGTTCCTTATCGCGCGTTGCGAAAGGGGGCTAGACGGAAAAAATTAAGACCAAAAGTTGTAACGACCCTCTCCAGAAGTTGTAACGACACTTTTTACCATTTTTTGATAGAGAAAACATATTGTAATTTGAGCAGTCCGCATATCGCCTCCGTGGCGGAATGGGCTGCGCGTTCGGTTGTTAACCGAAAGGTTGGTGGTTCGAGCCCACCCGGGGGCGCAACGTTTTAGTTTTTTTTAAGAAAAAAAAGAATAGGAATAGTTAGGAACCAGACCTGAATCTCGTGGAAACCAGAAACCAGGTTAGCTCGAGGGTTACCTTACCTTACCCACCCACTCCAAACTACCCGTGCTTGGGCTCATTCTACGCAGCTCGCCCGGCACTTATAAACCCCAACTCCCGGGAAAAACTACCCCACACCCCCCTCCAAACCCTGCACCCCCCACTGCCCCCTGAAGCAACTGAGTTTACGTGGGCTCTGTTGACAGAAGGGTAGTCCCCCTTTATAACCCATTTGACACCAAAACCTTGGACTAACCAACCCTCCCCCCCCCAACCCCCCAAAAACTTCAACCACCGGAATCGCCCCCCCCGGACCACCCCCTTTTCTGATATCATAAATCGTCTCCCCACGAACCCAACCCCCCCCCCCCCTACTTTTAGTGCCAAAACCCCAGCGGGCTATAACTCGGGAACTATCACACCTAGCCCCCCCGAGTTTGGGTTCATTCGACGCGCCAGGGAAAAAGGAAACTTTTGGCCCCAGCACATCATTTCCAAAATTTCCCCTGTGCGAGCCGTTTTGGCCAAAAACATTTACGGAGCCGTGCGGCGTGCGTGTGTAAATTGTATTACAATTCCTTCACTAATTAATCGAAAGGAACTCTTTTCCATCCAGGTGTCCCTTGACACCTCTCAAGTTTTTATTATTAATACGAAAGTGTGTTTGTTTGTTGTTTTGAACCGTAACCACAGAATCGTTCAGCCTACAATGGTAGCCCAGAAGGGTCCCCGAGCGCAACACCAGCGCGGAGGAAGATCTTTTGTAGGTAGACGAGCACATAATATAATGACCTACTCGTCCCACAATTCGTGTTCGATTTGTTGACATTTGACACTGTTGCAGAATTAGTCTGATTTGAGATGTCGACATTTGTGAACCAGTTGCAGAATTCATACTTGAATTGTTGATATTTGAGACCCAGTTGCCGAGTTGTTATTTGAGACCCAGTTGCCGAGATGTTATTTGAGACCCAGTTGCCGAGTTGTTATTTTAGACCCATTTGCCGAGGTGTTATTTGAGACCCAGTTGCAGAGTTGTTATTTGAGACCCAGTTACCGAGTTGTTATTTGAGACTCAGTTGCCGAGTTGTTATTTTGAGACCCAGTTGCCGAGTTGTTATTTGAGACACAGTTGCAAAGTGCGTACTTGATTTGTTGACATTAGCGACCCAGTTGTAGAATTCAAATTGGAATATTTGACAATTTAAAAAAAAACAACCGTAGATACTCGAATTCATATTTTTATTAATTTTATGTTTAGGGTTCTGTAGTCATTTACAAAGAAAGGAGGGGTATAATATCATTAAAATATAAAATAAACAGTGTATAATACTTAACTTAAAGATGTTTTAAAATTATAACAGTACAAAAATGCTTTACAATTATGTCGGTTAAATATATTTATAATAATTAAATTGATGTTATAAACATTCTAATACGCTTTACATTACATCGATGTTAACATTTTAACTGTAAGAAAGTCATTTACTGTACAATAGTATATTTATCTATCACTTTTCTTCAGAATAACACGAATTTGCTTAACTCTTAACTTCATACTTAACCTAAGCTCCCTTCTGTTCTCTCATACTTAACCTAAGCTGCCTTCTCCCTTCTTTAAATTAATGAGAATTAAGTTAAATAAATAATGAATAAATTAAATCAATTCGATGGTGCGTGAAAAACAAGAGCGCCAACGAATGTTAGGCGTCCAGCGCTGAATCCCTTCGTTGGCACTCTCATCGTTACGTTGGCTCCATGAGTTCCCATCATAATGGTGATTGAGGGTAGTATGACAAAAAAAAATTGTTTCAGAAACCGCCATAACCAAAGACAACCCAGCATTCTCTATGATCAACGACTCTGACGAGGAAGTTATCTATGGTTCTGATGAAGAGAGCCGACGTCCACTCAACTCGCACTCTCACCGATCGACCAGCGAAGAGATATGATCGAATTATAGTCTTACGGTTAGGTGTTCCACCAGGTAAAAATAACTCTGGACAACAGTGAAGGAATGCCTGCGTATGGATGTACTTTCCCACAGCAGCGCAGAAAGTAATGGTTGACTGAGGAACCTAAAGTGCGACAGGACTGACCCGTCGTCAAAAAAGGTCTATTTTACCTACCAGAGATCAAAGTTATTTTTACTTGACGGAATGAACATAGTTGATTATTACAAACAAAACACAGGCTGAAGGACCAAGACAGACAAGAAAAGGGCCGTCAAAAATGAAACACATCCGGTGAAGAATAATCCTTAATTTCTTTTTTAACAGATGTAGAGTTCGTTCACGCGATTCTTGTCTAGCTTTTTCAGCCTGTGTTACTACATTATTATTATTATATTGTAATTTTTTTCTTGTTATACTTAAAATAGAAAATAATTAACAGCTATTGTTTTATTTATTTTGATGATGAAAATAAATCTCCTATTAGATATTTGTCATATTTATCTTATTGTTCTATAGATCGTCAATTACTACTATGGCTTATAAAATATCGACATATTCAGGCAGCCAGGACCGTAACACCTCCCGTGCACTTGGTCGCAGTGATCAACGTTTTACATCGCCACGACCACATGGTCCAAGATCCCAGAGCCGAAAATAACATAACACTGTCATGGTCGCGTAGGTATATGTAGTTCGTTAATGAAATATGAATCCATACTTTTAATATTATGAATGCGAATGTGTCTGTCAGTCTGCTACGTTTTCGGAACCCATCTGTTCCACCAATTTTCACGGCACATAAACATAGGTTGCACCCCGGAGAACAACAGCGACTTTTTATCCCGGGAAATCTTTTTTTAAGTTTATTATTATAGAATAGGCCTTCGCTTGACGACAATCATGCTTAATACAAAGCGATGATGAGGCCTAGGTTGGAACGCGCTTGCCTAGAAGATGCCTATTCATTCTTGCCTTGAACGTACAAGGAAGGTATGTTGGCAAGGAAAACATTCGCTGGAAGGGCATTCCACATCCTGGCGGTAATAATTGATAAATCTATAATAATAATTATTGATAATAGTAGAGGTAATTTAACGTAATGCTGGTCGCTGTCATGATCATCCAGAGCACGAGAGGCATAAGATTATGAGATCCACGAAACTGATGCCAAACATCAACACACTCTTGTCTACTAGTTCCAAGACGGTTCCTGAGGTGGTCACATTACAGCTAAGCCGCCGTATCCTCTCCCGCACCGTACCAGGAACTATCTCTGTTAAACCACAACAGAGAGAAGATACAGAAGTAAAGATACTTCACTCTTAATTTATACCGGTATACACTCGGTAACATTAGAGAGGTACTTTCGGGTTGTCAACACAGAATTTAAAAATCCATGGACTGAGCACTGGTTGAGCAGTTATAGTACTCGCTACTTGCCTTTTCCCATTTCTGTCGTAAATGGTACGCCAAACGCGACGTCGACGCCGAAAGCAAAACTCCCACAAAGCATGCTTCTGCTGGACAGTCTTGCTCGGCCTGTTTTGGCACGATTTGAGATTTCAGTATATGAAATTTAGTAGGTATAATTATTTCGTATCAGGGTACATATCTAGCGAAAACGCCTTTTTGCGATGGGAGCATTGATGTAGAATTTTAGTACCTGGAGATATAAACGGAGCGAACTGAACTACACGCACGCATTATGCGAGCCTTGCGTGAGTTGTAGAGCGCACCATGCCCGTTTATGTTATGACATGAACCACTTAGGTACTCACCGCCGCTTCGGTTTATTAATTTTGAGCTATGAAGGTCATTTTTTACAGCTCGTTCCAGATTTTATCCCTGAGCCAAAATTACCTGTTACATAGCTGGGTTCATAATCCATGAAAACAGGTAGCAACTAGCAAGTTCATGCCATAAAACGGAATTGCCTTTTATGCTTACATGTTAGACAAAAATGAGACCACTTGTAGACAAATTACAAAATTAGAAGGATTGAGGAATATGACTTATTAAACCTCCATTAAGCACAACAAATTGGACTGTAACAAAAATGGAGAGGCAGGAAGAGCTCTTTCTGCTAAACAAAGCTACCAGCATTATTATAGGTGAATACAGTTTTACAGTAGCAATAAGAATAACGCCACTTAATAGAACAACAACTTCTGAACATTCACTAACCGAAAATAATCACAAGTTCTAAAAAATCAAGAAGTCCAAAAACGTAAAAAAAAACAAGAGAACGCCTTCGTCCTTATCTTTAGGCGACGACCCATTAGTGACGTCGTTTCCCCGATTTTTATTAATAGATTCAGATAAGAACTCTATTTCAATTCTTCTGTAACAATTTTCCATCTTAACGTGGTTAGTGCGTAGACATATTATGCATAAATAGACTAATACTATATTATTATTTAGAACATAATACTAGACATATATTCAGACTTTCTGAGTCATACTTGGATCGCCAAGCAGTCCATTTCAACGTATCACAGTACGACCACAGATTTCGTCTGAGGGTACGGTACGCAAGGTAAGCGAAGCATGCATAAAGTCATGTAGGTTTGATGACTCACGCCGAATCTACACAAAAGCATCAAACGCCTTCTTTGATTTTCGCTGTGAATCCTTTATACTCGCTTTTGATTTTATGCACAAAGTATAACTGAAATAATTGTTGAAACTAATGCAATGAAAAAAAAGCATGACAAAGGGACAGCTAAATGTTCAGTTTTGTTGCTAATAATAAATATTATTAGTAATACTCGTAAATGTTTTACTTTCCTCAAAAGTGAAGCAGGCTGCACAGCAGCAGCGGCAGGATATCTCATGATAAAATGCTCCGATGTGTGCGTATCGAAACCGTAAGCTATAATTCGTTAATAATTATTACGCCTCCAGCTCAAATAACAACATGGAGAAGTTTTATGGTATTGTGAATATCAGTAACACAACGGAAGTAAAATATAGATTAAAACTAATAAATCAGTGTTTTTTTAAAAATCCATTAATAAATGGCTGAGAAATGACGATTTTCAAGTTTAATTATTTAATGTAGGTACACCGATTGCTGTATCTTACTGGAGTGAGAAATTTTGTGAGTGAGTTTTAATATTTCAAAATTATTTTCACACACAAATAAAGTGCTTTTAATTCAATTAAGTCACGTTAAGTCCATTTATTTATTTTATTCGGCTTTATAGTCGGTTGATAGGGAACTATGACGTCACGTCTCCCGTTTGCAAGCGCAACATTAAAGTTCCATAACTTATTCATTTGTTGAGATATTTTAATGATTCTTTCATATTTTTGTTTTATTTTGACTTATTTTTCATAATAAATTAAAAAAAAATGGTAAACTTCTCCATTAAAGCAGTTACGATTTCAAAGAAATGGATCAAGGGGCGCCATTTTGTCGACCAAGATTCCCACGCGAAAGCAAAAATGTTACTGTGCAGAAACAAGTCTCATACTTTCTATCTGATTCTTCACGGCACAAATGTAGTCTACGACGAAATAAAGGAGGGAAGTATAGTATCCCCCAAAAACTTTTTTTGGAAGACTTGCTGATAAATTGTAATAATAGTAACTTATTAGATGAAACCAGTATAAATCAAAACATCATACTAATATTATAAATGCGAAAGTGTGTTTGTTTGTTGGTTTGTCCTTCAATCACGCCGCAACGGATCGAAGTGATTTTTGGCATGGGTATAGTTGAGGATCTGGAGAGTGACATAGGCTACTTTTCATCCCGGAAAATGGAAGAGTTCCCGCGAATCAAAAAAACTTAAACCACGCGGACGAAGTCGCGCGTATCAGCTAGTTAAGCAAATAAAGTGGAGACAAACTAATAACACTTATCTTTCAATTTTTAAATTTTGCAACCATTTGAAAAATAAATATAAGTACATCTAGCCAAGTGTAGCCAAAAACATCGAAAAATAAGAATATTTCAGATCATAGGTAATTTTAATATCAATAGTTAATGAATACAAGACTAAAATTGCCAGCTTTATTGTTATGACTTATATGAGGCACCATATTGCAGTTATACAGGTAGAGGATTACAAAATGGCGGGAAGTTTTGCCGCCATTTTGCTATCGTGCACGCCGCCATTTTGTTAACCAGTGTGTACAAAATACTAAACTTTAAAATTGACTATAATTTTTTGTACCTAACAATAAAACGAAAGAGGACATGAACATTGAAATTTTAATCAGAAAGATAATAAATAATTGTCAGCAGGTATTATGTATTATATCTACAATTAAATTATTCATAAACGACTAATCTAAAGCTATAGCCTGTAAATTGTTCAGAGTGTGGGTGATCAATATAACGGGGTGCGGCTGCAGGATGAGCGAAGGCAGCGGGCGCTGTCGCGCGCCGCACGGTTCAGCCGGCAGCGCATGCGGCGTGGCGGCCGTGCGTCGCAGCACCGCGCCGCCGCGCATCACACACGTCACCCCGGCGCGCGGGTCACAGTTCTCATTCACACTCGGAGTCTCATCATCTGAACACAGATCGATCACTTCACAGTCACTGTCTACTTTATTAAGAGGATCACCACTCCTCACTTCCGTGTCCATGGGCTGGTCTGCGTCCACAAAAACTATGTCCTTATCCTCATTTGCTTGTCTAATCTCTGCCTCCTTCCGCAACTTGTCAATGTATTCCTGCATTTTCTCTAATGACATCCTCGGGACGTCCACCGTTATGGGCCTGCACTTAAAAAGCAACAATTGGCCATTGAGATCTAGAATTTTCTTATTCCTTTGGTCTGGAAAGACATGTTTCCGGTGCCAGTAATCTATAGGCCTCCTGTATCTGACTGGAAACTGCTGTCCTTTGCCTTTGCTAACTAAATTTTTACTAAAAGATGGCAGTGTACAACAATATCTTTCTATTCTCTCTCTAGAAAAGCTAGTGTCTCTTTGAACATTGATTTTTGCATTTTTTATGTATGCCAGGGATGAAAATGGGTATGGAGGCCCTCTGTCAATATTAGCTGCACTCCTCCCATTTTTTGGCTTTAAATCTGCTTCGAAGTCCTTAGTGGTTTTATCGTCATGCTTTGCCCCCAGAGGCAAGAGATTTAAGGCTGAAAGAAACTCGGGTAGACCACCGGTGCATGTACTTGATGGTACTACTTCAACTTCATTGTTACACAGCCTTTCATGAGCTTTTAGAATTTCAAAATTATCAAAGTGGCTGTCACAGCTGTCACAGAGGTATATGTCAGCAGATTTGACCTGGGGCTCGATTATTTGCACCGTTATTTCCCGGTCATAGAACAGGTTCTCATTGCGGAAGGTTACTAAGAGACGTCCATTGGGACGGTAGTAGAGAGACGTAGTGTGATCACGGTTGTCAACATACCTCAGCTTCTTGTGCTGGTAGCGCGCGAGCTGCGCCGAGAACACGAGGAGGAAAGTGCTCTTGTGGTAATCGTAGCATTTCTTCACCAAGTTCTTCAGCCGCAGCTCCCAGTCTGCGGGCACTTGACGCGGCCGCACGAACGGGTGCGAGAAGGCGACGTTGCTCGGCCACCAAGGAGGCTGCCGAATCTCCCTTGCTGTATCGTGTCCCCAAGAGCATGTCACCATAAACGTTATGAACTTCTCCAACTTCTCGGCCTTGATCTTCGACAGCGCCGTCGGGTTCCCGTCGGCGAAGAGCAGCGGTAAATTGGCGATCATATTGGCTGTCGCTTACGGTCATCGCAATCGACCAGCCAGCGCTTGCGATCTCATTCCACACAACACACTAACGGTAACATTATCCGACATCGCATCAGCTCGCACTGAATACATGTTCACTACGATACACTTACTATACACAAAATAACAGACAAAACGAATTGCGAAAACTTCCTCAAGCTCTGAAATGCATTTCTAATGCACAAACGCGTTCGTAAAACTAAAAAGAGAAAGACTTCTTTATTTTTTTACTTGAGCCAGAGCAGAGCACAGATTATGTACTACAATGTACTAGTTACCACAGAACACTTATACTCCTGGCGGAGTATAAGTGTTCTATGGAGTAGAGACAAGTAACATAAAGCCAGAGCAAGAGACCCACAGACATAATAAAGATAAATCTGTGCAGAGCACAGACATAATAAATAAATCTGTGGTGCAGAAACCACCAGACCAGAGACAAGTTAACCAAAGACCACCGACCAGAAAAAGAAGCCATGCCAGCCAGAGACTTGCACTAGTTTGCTTGCACTGGACCACAGATTTATAACTGGACTTGAGCCATCAGCCACTACACAGAGTATTGCACTGCACATCAGAGACAAGTTAACCTTAGCCCTGTGCCATAACCAGTAGTCGCTATTAATGGCGGGAAATGATTTTATTCAGATAACCCGATTTTTTGAGATCTCAAAAATTGAAGAATTTACGTAGCCGGCCGTTTCGCAAAGGAAGGGTTTAATTAATTTAGTAATTGAGTCCATGGACTCATGGATAGATTTTCTTGGTGACTTTCTTTGTAGTTTATGATGCTCACAGATTTATAAATTGTTTACAGTGCGACAAGTCTAACTTGGCACAGCTGTGCGCCACTGTGCTCAACATCAGTGTTGCCATTTTATAGAACATGACACTGGGAAAAAAATTATTCATTGCGAATTCTTAGCTTAAATGATAATGTTGTCTTTCATTTTGTTTTAATTATTGCTCAGTATTTTTCTATAGTATAAGTACCATAAATCATAAGTTCAGTAAACGGGATTAGATTAGCAGAAAGATTTTTTGAATAATTCAAGAGGAGGTAGGTCATAGAGTTATTATATTACTTCTATACCTATTACCTATTACCTCTACAGCATAGGGATGTTAGGAGATACAATAAATAAATTTTGTTTATTAGGATTGATGATGGATTTTTATTATTCACATTTTGAATAAGAGTAATCAAAAGTGATCTTATACTTCTTCAAATTTCGAAGAATTACTATCAGATGATGTGTCACTGTCTTTCTTCTTCTTTTTCTTTTGAGGTTTCAGTCCCTTATGTCCTGTATCACTGCGACCGTCTCCGATCTATTGTGATGTGATCTCCATTTTAAATTTCCTCGCCAATGCCTGCTTCAGTCAGGAACAGCAGCGTTTTCTTGACTGGAATACGGGAAGCATCCTCTGGGTTAATAATATGTTTGCCCAGATGGATGCTTCGTTTATGCATTAGAGCGGGACATTGGCAGATAATATGCATCGGAGTCTCACAGGATTCCTGGCATAGTCTGCAGATATCCGTGTCCCTAAGCTTAAGGTTAAACATGTGTCTGTTAAGACCGCAGTGACCTGTTAAAGCTCGTGCTAAAATGCGTAGGTTTTTCCTGCTGAGCGCTAGCGCCTCGGAGGCGGCCTTCTTATTGAAGGTTCTGACTAGCGCCTTTGAATGGTTTAGACCACGTAAGTTTCTCCAACGAGTGAGTGTTTCATAGAAGCAGTAGGTTAGCAGGGTGAGCTGCACCAGGCTTTTAGGTATACCGCAGACCGGTTCTGGTCCGATCTGCCTTACCTTAGCGCCCGTTTTAGCCAGGGTATCGGCGTTTTCATTGCCGGCTATACCCATATGCCCTGGAACCCAGCGAAGAACCACCTTGTTGCTACGGGCCAGGGTGGTTAGTGTGTCCCTGCAGCAGTCAACCAGTCTGGAGGTAATTACCTCTGACGATAAGGCTGATAGAGCTGCCTGGCTATCCAAGTGGATGTAAATAGTTTTGTTGCCGTAGTTCTCCTGCAGGATAGTTTCCGCACAAATTATTATGGCGTAAACCTCCGCTTGGAATATGGATGAGTAGACTCCCAGGTTACGGTAGAGCTTAGCCCGGGGTTTCTCTCCATAAATTCCACAATCTACGTCCTTGCCCGACTTCGAGCCATCGGTGTACCATTTGATGCTGCCCGATGGCCAAGTGATTCTGTTGCTTAGCCAGTCATCCCTATCCGGAATTTCTACCTTATAGGGCCTTTGGAAGTAGTGTTTAGGGGCCATCATGTCGGATGGCATTCCTAAAACCGGGATCTCAAGCAACGAGTTATGAAAGTCCCTCAGTGCCCGGGAGATCCAGTTTTCCTTCCTTTGGCAGGTGATCCTGTATAAACTCATTCTCGCCTCCTTCCTCAGAAATATGTGGAGAGGAGGTAAATTTAGAAGAGCTTCCAGGGCTGCTCCTGGCGATGTGTTCATAGCTCCAGTAATAAGCAGGCAGGCGGTTCTTTGAAGGCTGCCAAGCTTATTCTGGGTAGTAATCTGTGTCGTTTTGCCACACCAGACTGCTGAGGCGTAGGTTATCATTGGCCTCACCACCGCTGTGTAGAGCCAGAAGGTGACTTTTGGTTTTAGTCCCCATCTGTCCCCTGCTAAACGACCGCAGACTCCAAGTGCCATTTTGGCCTTTTTGAGTACACCATCAACATGTGTGTTCCAGGTTAGTTTCTGGTCTAAGGTAATTCCCAGGTACTTAACCTCTGTTGAAAATGGTATACTCTTATTGTTTAGCTTAGGCGACTCGAGCTTGTCGAGGTTGTGCCTCCTAGTGAATGGAACTATAACTGTTTTCTCCGCATTTACAGTTAGCTCGTTATCTCTACACCATTTATTGATGATGAGGCGTGCTCTCTGAATAAGGTGCGAGAGCATGCTTTGACAGCTCCCTCGCACCGTGACTACCAGGTCATCGGCATATCCCTGAGTGTCAATACGGAGCACAGCCATCTTCTGCAGAAGCTGGTCAACGGCAAGAGTCCACAGCAGAGGCGATAACACGCCCCCCTGTGGGCATCCCCTCGTCGTGAGCACCTCCGCAGAGATGTTATTTAGCTCAAGCTTGGCTATGCGGTTTGAAAGCATTGCCTCCACCCACCTGATGGTAGTCGTGTCGGCCTGTTTGTTGGTCAGCCCGCCCACCAATGTGCGGATGGGGGTGTTATCAAATGCGCCTTCAATGTCCAAGAAAGCCGCAAGAGCGATTTCTTTGTCCTCCAGTGCCTTTTCAATCTTGTCAACAAGGTTGAGCAGGGCAGTTTCCGTGGACCGCCCCTTGCAATAGGCATGCTGGGTATGGTGAATGGGTCTCTCAATTAGAAGCGCATCCCTTAGATACCTGTCAAGCACCTTCTCCATTGTTTTTAAAAGAAATGAGGAGAGGCTTATTGGTCTAAAGGACTTCGGCAATTCGTAGTCCTTCTTTCCCGCTTTCGGTATGAATATGACTTTTACTTTAGTCCAAGAGTCTGGTATATATCCCCAGGCGTAACTTGCCCTGAAGATCTTAACCAGGAGTGGGATTAGCAGGTCCACACCTTTCTGCAGGAGAAGAGGCGTGATACCATCCATCCCACTGGATTTGTTTGCGTTAAAGGAGTTAACAGCCCACTTCACAGCTCCGGGTCTGAACACAATGGCAGCTCTCTTCCAGTCCTCTGCTCGAGGTCTACTGGGAGTGCTCGCCAAAGTATTCCTGTCTTCAAGAGAAACAGCCCCCGGGAAGTGCGTACTGGCCAATAACTCAAGAGTTTCCTTCTCGTTAGAAGTGAACGATCCATCTGGTTTTTTTAAAAGACCCAGAGGGTTAGAGTTGGCCTTAGCGAGCATTTTATGGAGTCTAGCGCCTTGAGGTAAACTATCAATTTCCTCGCAGAATTTCCTCCATGAGGCTCTTTTGGCCCTTCTGATTTCCTTGCTATATTCCGTCAGGGCCTTCCTATAAGTCTCCCACTCCTTGGTTCTCTTGGCCCTGTTAAAGAGTTTCCGTGTTTTGTCACGGAGCCGCTTTAGTTTTGAGCTCCACCACGGCGCCTTTCGCTTCGTTGTCCTGACCTTTAGGGGACAGCTGTCCTCGAAGGCGTTTATCACCCCCTCGGTGACAGCCATCACCGCAGCATCAAGACATTCTGGCGTTTTGATACTTTTAGGGGCACGTCCCAAGTTAGTCTCCAGCTTACTGTGGTAGTCCACCCAGGAGGTGCACCTAGGGTCCCTAAAAGTGATTGTTTCTATGTGAGGGGATGTTGCCAGTCCAAAGCAAATTGTGCCTGTGGTCTGACAGAGAGGCTTCCGCACTGACCTTCCAGTCCATTATCTTCCTAGCAAGGTCATTAGTTGCGAAAGTGATGTCTAAAACTTCTTGCCTGGCTCTTGTAACAAAGGTTGGGGTGCACCCCTTGTTCAGGAGCTGGAAGCAGTTTGCGAGGAGGAAGTCATAAAGGTACTCACCCCTCTCGTTGGTGTTGCTGCTTCCCCAGTTCTCGTGGTGGGCGTTTGCGTCGCAGCCCACGAGTAGCTCCGCGTTGTGTCTCCGAGCGTATTCTGCCACCGGAAACAGTTCAGCTGTGGGGTTTTTGTTCTCACCGGGTAGGTAGGCTGAGCAGACAATGATCCTCCTGCCCTCCCATCCCTTGAGATCGACATAGGCCGCTACCAGGTCATCAGTACAGAGTTCTGGAACAGGCAGAAAGTAAATGTTTTTGTTGAAAACAATGCAGGCTCTGGGCCTGCTTCCGTTGGTGTGCGATAATAACTTACCCCCAGCGTTCAGGCCCAGAATATTGGATTTTGACACCCAGGGTTCCTGTATTAGGGCGATGTCATCTCTGCCCTCAACAAGGCAACGCTCCATGACAGCGGACGATGCGGTCGCGTGATGGAGGTTGGCTTGCAGGAACCTCACCGGGGTGCCCGAAGAAGCCATTACTTGGCTCTTTTGATGAAGGGTTGGGTCCGAGTACTACCTCCCTCCGGTTGAGTCCCTGAATGTCCTCGCTCGGTTGGAGTTTCCCCCGATTCCTTACCCCTCATCCTCCTCTTCTGCTTCTTTTTGCCCTTCCTGGGGCCGACAGCCGCGCCCGCAGGCCCCGCGGCCCCACCTCCTGTTCCGCTCGGTCCGGGGTTGGAACTCGCACCGTTCGCAGAGCGTCCCGGCGGGTTCCCACCCAAGCCGCTGGGTCCAGGCATGGCGGTTGTAGAGCTGAGACCCGCAGATGCAGGCCCCGCCCTCCCGCCGCCTGAACCACTTGGACACGGGTTAGATCCCGCACGGTTCGCCCCGCGTCCCAGCGGTTTCCTTCCCAGACCGCTCGGCCCAGGGGTGACAGCGCCGGGGCCCGCAGGCGCAGCTGCGCTAGCCCCCGTCCGGGACGATGGTTGCTCACCTCTGAGCCGGAACTCCAGCTTCTTACAGCCCAGATTGGCTCTAAAGTTGCTGGCCCGGAGGATATCAGCGGACTCTTCGTCAATGCCGTACACTGCAAGAGTGCCCGAATCAACCTTCGTCTCGCTGACAACCCTCCAGTGCTCAGTACTCAGCTCCACGTTCTGATACGAGATCATGAACATTGCATCGGTGGCATTCCCCGCTTCCAGCGAGGGAATTACCACCGATGTAGTCCACGGTCTCGGTAACTCGTTCTCGTGGAGAATTGAGAGCCGAGCCTCCGGCCAGGGTTTGCAGGTCTCGATCCACCTCACAAGCCAGTCCTTGCTCTCCTGGTTGTCACAGGTGATGAGCAGCTATCCTGGCCTGTGAGAGATTGAATTGAAACTTGGCCCACGCCCTGTCTTGGCGTGCTGAAGTTTTCGTCCCTATATCCCTACCCTATATATCGCCTTGCTGATGGACGCATGAACCAAGTTCATTTGTTCCTCCGTCATCCGTTCGGAATGTTTGATTCCCACCTTGACGGAGCTAGTGACGTCTCTGTAGCTGGGGGTAGGAACTTCCCTTCCCTTCGGCGTTGAGGACGTTTTAGTGGCTTTTTTGGGCTGCTCCTTTGGAGATTCCTCCTCCGACCTGCCCCTTTTCAGGTTACTGGTCGGCTTCTGGGAGGGTGGAGGGCCCTTAACCTGCTGGCTGACAATACAAAGGGCTTCCTCCATGGAGTGCCCTTCGTCAACTAGCTTCCAAAATCGCCTAAGCGCCGCGCCGCTCAGTTTTCTGAAGGCGTCGCTTTGCCTAAACGATTTGGTTGTTTGTGAAGAGACCGGAGTATTCACAGGCATGCCCGAGGCGACATTGCCCCCAGCGTCCTGATCCACACCGGCCATATCGATATCAGGCTGAGCAGAGTCCACCAAGTTCCTCTGCTCAGTCTGTGCAGCTACAGGTTCCGCAGAATCCGAGTTCCTCCGCGGCTCCTGAGCAAAGTCAGGAGTAGCAAAGTCCTCCGAGATCCTCTGCTGCTCCTGTGAGTTGCCACCTGGGGTGGCTTGAAAAAGCTGTATGTTATTTAAATCCATGCAGTTCCCACCAGTAGCTAGGGAAATACAGACGTCACAGACGACAGAGCCCCGCATGCCGCCTGAAGGGCAGATACTACCTCGATTCGCCCCGGTTTCGAGGAGACAACCGTTTGAGACTGAGCACCCCCCCAGCCACGCATCCATCGGCACGGTGCGTATGACACCTTGGATTGGGGATTTTTAGAGGTTTACTCCTCAGCAAAACGGCAGTAGGTTTCAGTTACATCTGTTTCAGAAGGAATCAGACCAATAACAGGCAGCAACCGCGTGAAGGATGACCGACCGCCTTACCTAGGGAATCCAGGTGACCTGCACTCCCCCCTAGGTCATTCGCCAAATCCAGCTCCAGAAGGGTGCTGGAAATAGAGATGAAGCCATGCTATTATTCACCAACTCATACCATGGCCTCAACTCCGCCCTAGTGTCACTGTCACTATCGAGACATTAAAATTCACTAATTCGGTGTCGTCTTGCGATATACATCCAACCTCTCAACGTGTTCAAAATGTGCCTTCCACGTAGCCGCCGCGCCGTTACAGCTTGAAAAACATCTTGCTCCAGATTTATTATATCTGTTTTGGATCGACCCACATTGTTTTCCTGAAATAATTAAAATCGTACTCATGAAATTGGTACACGTTACAGTATATTATAATAGTTCTTTTAGTTATTATTAACTAAAAGAAATATAGTTATTATTAACTAGGCTAGCGTTTTACCAGTATCTGACCTGGTGCCTGATGGTCTCTGCCTGATGGTTAAAAACTTAAATTACTAAATTAGGTAAGGTAAATTTTTACATGAAGCTGACAACACTTACCAGTCATTGCCTTTATTTGCCGCCACTCCCGGATTTTAGTGGTATTACTTTATTTCTCTCACATTCTTGAGCACAAAACTAATGCACTTTTAGAACTATTTCTCTAGCACTACTTTTTATCACTTTCGGCATGATTACTGCTAAGTTTTTACTTGCAACAAGGTCAACATGAACTTTCAAGTGTCAAAATGAATTTTCAAGATGGTGAATGGTCACCGTCGATTTAGTTCCTAAAAACGCCACCGCCAACTTAAACTTGTGGCACTGTAATAATATGTCTGACGTCTGTGATGATGCTGCCAGGCAGTGCTGGAAAAGGCTTAAAAGGGCTAGAACCCAAAGCCGTAAAACAAGTTTAAAAAAAAAAGCAGTGTTGGAAAGCTTAAAAATTATCGCCAGGACGCCAGGTGAATTGACAACTGGTTAACTTGTCTCTGCAGGGCGACCGCGTAACTTTTGCGTCAATCATTGATACATCGCAATCACCTCTGATTGGTTAACACTCTTCCACTGTTGGAGGAAAACCATTGACGCAGCAAGAATACCATAAATTCAGCCAATCGGAGGTGATTGCGATGTAGCAATAATTGATGCAGAAGTTACGCGGTCGCCCTGCTAGACAAATCACTAATCAGTGACAAATGACAATGATGACAATCAGATGACAATGTTTGGCGCTGTGGACCAGAGACAAGTTAACCAGAGATGTGGACTGTGGCTGGACTGTCTGTGGCAAAACCAAAAATTGTTTTACAAAAACCTAGGTACCTACTTGAGATGATAAGTCTGCAGAGTTTATTTATTATTATTATAATTAATTTGATTGCGAATCTCAAGTACATTTGGAAGTTGTTATTTGTATCGAGAGTCATGTTTTTCCTGTAAACTTTTACTAAAATGGTGAGTTTGTTGTTGTTTTTAGGCTATTATGTAGCTGTTGTGAGTCATTTTGTAAAAAAATTGTTATTCTTCGCAGGATCAAAACAATTTGAATGGCTCCCAAAGTTCTCCTTCAAAGCCTTTCTTCGAAGCCAGCGATTACGAGTAAGTGAACTATTTTATTTCATACTTTTTCTTTGTTAAACCTTCGGAAGAGACCTATTATCAAAGATCTTTTTTGTTTACTTACGTTTAGCTTTGTGAATACTGGTTTGAATGAAGTGCGAATTGTACCATGTCGCTTAGATTCCTATGTGTTCTCAAACTGGAGATGTCTGCAACTTCATAAGTGTGGGTGAACAGGTTTGTGTAAGAAATTTGCATGAGTGAAACTACAGGCAAATGCTATAGTTTACTACTAAAAGTACATTTTATCAATATACAAATTTACAAAGGTTGAACATTCAACAGATGTAATATTTGGCTATCTATTGTGACACCACCATTTCCAATTTGGGGGGGCACTAATATTTTAAGTAGTATAAGCAGTAAGATTCTTAGTTTCTTTTTTTACAAATTCCCCTTATAACAGTCATTATATTTTTAAATTTTCTTGATAGTCTACAGTTTCCAACATGGAGTTTAGAGTTTTTGAAAAAGGCTGCTGTGGAGCAAAAGCTGGTGCGGCCGAGAAGTTTGGCCTGGGCAATACTACTAAATGCTGTACCTTCGCCATGTGGAGATATTTTAATGAGGTACTTTAACATCTGTATGTATTATTTTAGTTCTAAGTGGTATTTTCTTCTCCCAAATGTTACATAAAATTTAGTTATTAATTCAAAGTGTTTAAAGCACTGTGGTATTTTAAAACATCAACACAGTTTCCAAAAAAGCTCTGATCTTGGAAGAGTCTCACAACAAACTGAGTCCTTTTATGTCACCATCACACTATGTCATAGCCATAGCCTATGTCACTCTCCAGGTCCTCAACTATACCCAAGCCAAAAATCATGTCGATCCATTGCTCCGTTGCGGCGTGATTGTAGGACAAACCAACAAACAAACATACTTTCGCATTTATAATATTAGTATGATTAACAGAACTGTAAGTAATTTCTAAGTGTAGTGTGAAAGTAGTTGCTAAGAGCAAATACTCGTAAACTCTATTTATCTATTCTACATCTTTCTACTTTTTAGGGTTCCGTAGCCAAATTTGGCAAAAACGGAACCCTTATAGATTCGTCATGTCTGTCTGTCTGTCTGTCTGTCTGTCTGTCTGTCTGTCTGTCCGTCCGTATGTCACAGCCACTTTTTTCCGAAACTATAAGAGCTATACTGTTGAAACTTGGTAAGTAGATGTATTCTGTAAACCGCATTAAGATTTTCTTACAAAAATAGAAAAAAAACAATAAATTTTGGGGGTTCCCCATACTTAGAACTGAAACTCAAAAATTTTTTTTTCATCTAACCCATAGGTGTGGGGTATCTATGGATAAGTCTTCAAAAATGATATTGAGGTTTGTAATATCATTTTTTTCTAAACTGAATAGTTTGCGCGAGAGACACTTCCAAAGTGGTAAAATGTGTGTCCCCCCCCCCCCCCGTAACTTCTAAAATAAGAGAATGATAAAACTAAAAAAAATATATGTTGTACATTACCATGCAAACTTCCACCGAAAATTGGTTTGAACGAGATCTAGTTAGTAGTTTTTTTTTAAATACGTCATAAATCGTAAACCGCAATTTACCTTTCATTCAATCAACTCAAATATTTAAAAAAAACATTTACTACAGGTTTGTACGGAACCCTCGGTGCGCGAGTCCGACTCGCACTTGGCCGGTTTTTAATAAATAAAACTTATAATATGCAACTCGAGATTTGAGAGAACTGAGATCTCTCACCAGAAAGAAATATGTCAATTCTACGAGGGAGCGTTTTTGTGTTTGCGGAATGAATATATTCACCTGCAAGACGGACACATTTTTCAGATCTTTCAATTAATTTATTTATACCCTCATAAAAAAATGTTTTGTCTTTGTCCTCAAAATACGCTGAAACTGCCTCTTTAACTTCATCATCAGTGGTAAATTTTTTACCCCGCAACTCTTTTTTCATTTTTGGAAAGAGGTAATAATCACTCTGGGCCAGGTCTGGGCTGTAGGGTGGGTGGTTCAAAATATCGAAGCCCACTTTAAGCAGGGCAGCCAACGCAACGCGGCTCTTGTGGACGGGCGCATTGTCGTGCAAAAGCAGCACACCTTTCGTAAATTTTCCCCATCTTTTCTGTTTAATGGCTTCTTTTAGTCGCTCTAATATTGAAGCGTAGTATTCTCCGGTTATAGAAACACCTTTATCTTTATAACCGATCAATAATATTCCTTCTGAGTCCCAAAAGACCGTTGCCATGAGTTTAAGCTTCTTGGGGGGTGCTGTGCCCTTTTTATGCCACTGCATAGAGTCTTGTTTCGACTCAGGTTCATAATGATGAACCCAAGTTTCGTCTCCAGTAACAATTCGACTCAATACACCATCCTTGTCTTCATTGCAGAGGTCCAAAAATGCACGTGAACACTCTACGCGTTGTTGTTTTTGCGGCGGCGTGAGCATTCTCGGTACCCATCTTGCGCTGACCTTAGTCATGCCAAGATGATCGTGTAGGATTTTAAAAATGGTTGTATTGGATACTCCAACCATTTCTGCGAGTTGTTTCTCCTTTAGTCGAGCATCGTCGAGTACAAGTTTTTCGACTTTTTGGATAAGTTCTGGCGTGGTCACCTCGATGCTCCTGCCCGGCCTCGGGTCGTCTTCAAGGGATTCCCTTCCTTTTTTTAACAAACTGTGCCACTTGTACACCATGGCTTTTCCTGGACAAGAGTCACCATAAACCGATGACATCTCATCTATTATGGTCGCAACTGATTTTCCTTGCTTGGTAAGTAACTTTATAACGGCACGATATTCGATTTTTTCCATATTTCACTTTTCACTCCTGATTATGTGGCTTGTTGATAGCTCAAAGACTAATCGTCTAATTTTCTCGTTGGTCGTCCTCGCAGACCCTTTCAGGTCTCGGGTAACAGTTCAAGGCGATGGCCCTCTGCAGTGGTTTCGACGCCGCCTGCAACTACAGGCGGGGCACTGGGTAGGACCACTGGTCCGTGGTGTCAAATCCGTGTGTCACAATGGTCTAATGAAATCTCGTATTTATACTAATTATGAGTCACTAAAAACGTTACAATCCTAATGAGCCTAATCACCCCCCTACAACCCTCTCATTCCGCGAACTTAAAAACCCTCCCTCGTATGGTATACCAATAAAATGAACAGCTATTTTGAAGCCACTATCTTTAATTGAATTTTAACAGTTTTTCTTAAATTTAAATAAAAGCTATTAAATGAAGGGGACAGCCTTTATTTATTGCTTTAAATGATAAATGCAATTGTCACGAACAGCTTATTTTTTGTTACAGCATAAGAGGCCATAGAAATTTCTATGATGACCTCAGCAAAAAGCTTTCTATGGACCCGAGGGCAGTGATTGGTGATGACCCACTCTCACAAAATGATGAGGTAATATTATTTTAACCAGGGCTGTAACGTGTATCGATGGGAATAAGGGTTTGAGGCTCAGCTAAGCCAGCAGGATCAAAAGTTAACCCCCTTTTTTCCTATTATATTTTAAAGCTGTAGCCAGTGTGACTAAAAGAGGGTTTGAATCCACCCATGATTATCTAGAATTATCTAGAGGGATTTAGTTACAACATGGCATCATACCATAGAAAAGTCCTGACTCACAAATGTATCGCCCAGCACCTAAGTATGATTAACCCTTGGAACTAGAAAACTAAAATTTTTCACAGAGGTTCCGGTTATACTGTAAACAAGGAGCAAGGCCAAATTTTTCTAATTTCCCACAAGAGAAAAGTTATCTTATAATTTGCACCATTGATGGTTATCCATTTAATTTAACCCCCAAAAAACCGGCCAAGTGCGAGTCGGACTCGCGCACCGAGGGTTCCGTACAAACCTGTAGGAAGTTTTTAATTATTAAAAATATTTTTATTTTAAATATTTGAGTTAATAGAATGAAAGGTAAATTGCGGTTTACGATTTATGACGTATTAAAAAAAAACTACTTACTAGATCTCGTTCAAACCAATTTTCGGTGGAAGTTTGCATGGTAATGTACATCATATATTTTTTTTAGTTTTATCATTCTCTTATTTTAGAAGTTACAGGGGGGGGGACACACATTTTACCACTTTGGAAGTGTCTCTCGCGCAAACTATTCAGTTTAGAAAAAAATGATATTACAAACCTCAATATCATTTTTGAAGACCTATCCATAGGTTAGATGAAAAAAATTTTTTTGAGTCTCAGCTCTAAGTATGGGGAACCCCCAAAATTTATTGTTTTTTTCTATTTTTGTAAGAAAATTCAATGCGGTTCACAGAATACATCTACTTACCAAGTTTCAACAGTATAGTTCTTATAGTTTCGGAAAAAAGTGGCTGTGACATATGGACGGACAGACCGACAGACAGACATGACGAATCTATAAGGGTTCCGTTTTTGCCAAATTTGGCTACGGAACCCTAAAAATGTTCCAAAATAGGAGGAACAAGTCAATATTCTTACATCTATAAATATTACTGTTATAACTCTGATAAAAATAAAAGAAAACTGAGTTTTGCAACCCAAAATGGTTTTTTTTTGGGTGGTCAGATTTAACGTTAACCATTGACATTGATTGTACAATAGACTGTTAGTTAATTATTTTATTTTATTACAGAGTGCATGGAAGCAACATTTCTGCGACAATGAACTGAAAGCGTTGATACTCCAAGATGTCGTTCGCACTTTTCCCGATGAAGCATACTTTCGCGACAAGGATGTGCAAGACATGATGGTTAGTGTTCGGTTTGGAGATATAATTTTTATGATAAAACTTTAACGGTCTTATTCATAAAAAGATACACAAGCTTTATTAGCTTGTAATAAGCAAGTTCTCAAAAAACATTATTCATAAACATTCAATAGTGCTATAGTTATTTTACAATGATTTAAATTTAAATAAATAACACAATACAATATTTATTTATGAAGAAGAAAAAGAGGTAACGAACAGATTGACAATATGAAAAACACAAGAATAAAAAAAATCATTGAGTGACAGGGTAATCGTATTAGATAAAAAAAAACTAAAAGCAAAAAAGGTTTTTAACACCTTCCCGTAATACGAACACCCTGTTTATTCCTGTTTATTCAAACTAGGTATATACAAATAATACGGAACGCTAAAATAAAAACTAGACTAATCCTATTAGATGAACGCATCTGACATGCTTAATTTTAGCTAATGGTTTTGTCAATATATCAGCACTGTTATTGTTACTTGGCACATATTTCAGGATTAGGTTGTGCTGTGCTAGCGCTTCTCGTATAAAGTGGTGTTTGATATCTATGTGTTTCGTACGTGCATGATATATGTTGTTATGAGCGAGTTTAATTGAACTTTGATTATCTGAACAAATGACAATGGGTTGAGTGATGGCGAAGATTTCAGAGATGAGGGATTTTAAATAAATAGCTTCCTTGAACGCTTCTCCCAGAGCCATATATTCAGCTTCTGTCGTGGACAGAGCAACAGTACTCTGTTTGCGCGCTTCCCATGAGATGGGAGCTCCACTCATCAAGAATATGAAACCTGTGAATGATCGTCTATCTATAATATTGTTCCCATAATCCGCATCGGCATATCCCGTTGGGTAGGACTGACCCGGTTTGTACAAAAGCTTGAGATTTATAGTCTCCTTGAGGTAACGAAGAACTCGCTTAGCGGCTTTCCAGTGTACCTCCCCGTAATGTACGTTAAACTGAGACAAGTACGAGACTGTATGTGCAATGTCTGGTCGTGTACAGATGGAAACGTACATTAATGAGCCGATAAGCTCCTGATAAGGAACTTCAATATTTTCCTCATCCTTTTCAGGGAGTGAAAGTCTTAGGCCTGGTTCCAACGGTGTACTTACGGATATGGCATCATTCATGCCAAACTTGTCCAATAGTTTTTCAATATACTTGGTCTGGTCCAGAGTTATGCACCCTTCCTTTTGGATAACTCTCATACCGAGACAATCCTTAAGGGGACCTAGATCTTTGGTAGTAAACATTTTTTTGAGATCATTCTTGAAATTCTCTTTCATTTGAGCATTGTTACTGAGGATAAAAAAGTCATCAACAAAAACAGCGACAACGAGGAAGTCGTTGGCTTCTCTTTTGTAGTAGAGGCAGTGTTCTGTAATGGCTTGAGATAATGATAATTTGCCCATTGCTTCGCACACTTTTTTGTTCCATTGGCGTGGAGATTGTTTTAGGCCATAGAGGGACTTTTTGAGCAAACACACTTTGCCCTTTGGATCTATAGAAAAACCTTCTGGTTGCTCCATAAAAATCTCCTCCTCTAAGTCTCCATTTAAAAAGGCAGTTTCAACATCGAGATGGTCTACTTGCAAGTTACTTTGAACAGCTACTGCTATTAGTAGACGTACTGAAGACAGTCTAGCAACAGGCGAGAAAGTTTCGCCATAGTCCACACCTGCTACTTGGGTGAACCCTTTTGCTACTAGCCTGGCTTTGTACTTAGTAATCTGTCCACTCGTGTCTTTTTTAATTTTATATACCCATTTACATTTCGTAGTTTTCCTATTACACGGTCGGTCAACTAGGATCCACGTTCCATGCTTCATCAAGTCTTACTCAGTCTTCATAGCCTCTAGCCATTTATCTTTTTGCGGATGATTCGTAACTTCTTTGTAAGTCTCCGGTTCGAAATCTGAAGTCATGTAGAGTTGACACTGACTATATCTCTCAGGAGGGTGTCGTTCTCGAGTAGGATATCTCCTTTC